>CM069455.1:41531197-41660576 GCA_035610835.1 Ophiura sarsii | reverse complement strand
CAACATTTGAGAAAAAACGATGCCCGACTTTGCAAGAAAGTGTACGGGGAAGTGTACGGGTGAACATGACAAACCAAAACAGCCTAGTAAATAATCACCTCCGTGGCGCAATTGGTTAGCGCGTTCGGCTGTTAACCGAAAGGTTGGTGGTTCGAGTCCAGCCGGGGCGTTGTTACTTTTTGCATTTAATGCAGATCGACAAATCACAGTAAAAATATAATATTGACAAAATCACAGACCACTTACACAAAAATCGCATCTGCGCATGCTCCTGTCGTGATCGAAATCTACCACACAAGCAATGGGCGAGTTTTATAAGTGAGCAGCTGAGCTGACCAACATCTCAGATTTGAGTTTATAATATTTTGCTAAATGGACAAAAAAGAAAGACAAATTGATAGTCACATTTACAAGAAATCCTTATAATGCAATAAATGTTGAAAGTTAAAATATATATATATATATACACCTCCCTGTGATGTAATCAAAAAACCTAAAACGGGCTAGCCCTCCTCGTAGGGCCACTATCCAGGGAAATACTATACTAAGATAGAATATAGAAACACTGAGTCAGCCATCCTCCAGCCGAGTCAAAAGTGACGGGTTCGGTTCTCGGGTTGGTCGGTTCTCGGATGGGGAGCAATTTGTCTAGGATTATAGATAATAGAGTAGGACTAAAAGTAGGACTAAAACGGACTCGCTAATGAATCAGGTGCAATGGCGTGTCTACAGGGTGCGGGGTCCATGAAGTACTGCTTTTCTATCCAATTTTAAGGAGCAATCGGTATAATCGACACCAATTTAATATAAAAATAGACTTTTTTCCGCGCGCTATGCGCGCATATTTCAAGGATATTATTTCAAAGCTTGTTTCAAAGCCAAATGTAATTGTGGTCAAATTCATGTAAATAGTGAATAAATATCGCATGTTTTCTGGGAGGTCATCATTTCGTTGCCATAATGAATGAGTAGATATTAAGCTGATTTATGTGACAACACAAATAATATTATGTCCTACATTCTTGCTTTTGAAGTGATGCAGAAACTATTTTATGTTACCATGGTTCTGGTTTGTTTGAGGAAATCTTGATTCTTAGAACCATGCTCCTGAGGAAGAAATAACTTTTTGCACCCCTGCGTGACTATATCACTGACCATCTGGAGACATATCAACTTATCAGAGAAACACATCATGGGTTCCTGAAAGGAAATCATGCACAACCGATTTACTACTCCACATGGATATGCTGACCAAATATGCGGCTGAGGACACACCTGTAAGCTTTTTACAAGGTCCCTCACCGAAGCAGTGGCGTAGCTAGGGTTTTTTTCAGGGGGGGCAAGATTTCTAAAATTTTCGTAAAAGGTTGCCCCAAAAAATTTCCAGGTCGGTCAACTCGTGAATTTCACGTAAGTGGGGGGGGGGGGGGGGGGGGGGGGGGGGGCGGCTGAAGTCAAAAAAATTTGCACGGTCAAAAAAATTTGCACGGACACAAAATTTCGCATTCCAAAAAGCACTGTAGTCAACAAATATTGCCCAATTCTCAGGGTTATAAGAAGTTTTTCCACAAAATTGTTCATTTATTTAAAAAAAAAACCAAACAAAATGGTCATTTTTAAATGGTTACCCCACATATAAGCACTATATCCAAAGAGAGGGGCGGGGGCTCAAAGGGGGGCGGGGGCACAATTTTTTTTTTCAGGGGGGGCATCTGCCCCCCTGCCCCCCCCCCCCCCCCCCCTGAGCTACGCCACTGCACCGAAGACTCATTGAAAAACTCCGGGCACATGGAATAGATAGACAGGTAGTAAAATGGATCCAAGCATGGCTGGCAGACAGAACCCAGGGAGTTGTAATGTATAGTACAAGGAGCTAAATGAGAAGAAAGTCAAGTCCAAATTTCAGTTGTGCAAGGATCGGTACTTAGGACCCCTATGTTTCCTAGTCTTCATGAACGACTTAAAAGATGATATATATATAGACTCAAAGATAAGCAAATTCGCAGACGACACAAAGCTATCAAGACCGGTACCAACAGATCAAGACATACAAACACTTCAAGACGACCTCAACAAACTGACCGACTGGTCCAAAAAATGGAAAATGACTTTTAACGTCACTAAATGCTCAGACATGCACATAGGCCACAACAACCCTCGCCATGTATGTATGGATAGCAAAGTATTGAACAGCACCAAAGGAAAAAGATCTTGGAATATGGATACAAGACGACCTGAAAGTTTCCAAACAACGGTGCAGAAGCAACAAAAAAGGCAAACCAAACCCTATAGGGAGGGATGATCAACGAACATTAAAATACAAAAGCCGGGATATTGTCATGCTTCTCTACAAATCTCTCATCAGACCCCATGTAGACTACTGTATCCAAGAATGGAGACCACATCTATCCAAGGACATAAAACTGCTAGAGGGAGTTCAACGAAAGACATCAAAAATAATTCCAGAACTGAAACACATGCCATTTTATGAAAGAGAGAAGACACTAAACCTCATGACCCTAGCGGACAGAGTAAGGAGAGTACTTCAATGGCATCGATAATATCAACTCATCAGATCTATTCCAGCTAGCACAAGCTCCAAAAGCAACACATGAGGGTGGGTAGGCGCCAGAAAATACACTTTCGGCCAAAGAGTCATCCAAGACTGGAACAACCTGCCAGAATCAACTGTGAGCGCACCCACAATGCACCTTTAACTAAAATATCATGTCACATTTGGGTTACTAACTAAGGGTGAATAGCCCCCTCATCCTTGCCACACACTAATCTATGGTTTGCACTTGCAACCCGATGAAAGTGGCACTTCAGTAAAAGTTCAAATACAAATCGTATGTCAGAATATCAATATCGTAAAAATCTCTTTTCTACAATTTCCGACTAAGCTAAATCAAGGTGAATATGCTATAAAATCACGAGCTATAAATATAGGGATGGGATCATTTCTGTCTGGGTGTGTGTCGAAATGCAGATTTGGGTATAATAATTATATTATCGAGTCCAGTCTGGTCTGAATTCACTCGTACTTCTCACAAACGCGTAGTGAGCGGCAAAGTTCTGCCCTGTTATTATGTACAATGTATTACATCTGACACGTGCCAGTAGAACTGACGATGTTACAACCGGACCAGGAAACAACAATCCATCATGGCCGCTTACACTGTTGTTGAATACTTATCTGATAATGAAGGCTACAAATGTGGTTATTGTGGCTCAAAGGATAGTAATTTTTCTCATGGTAAGTGTGATGTATGATTAATGTAGCGAAGATGTTATTATGTCTAAATTCACGTCCTGTCGTATCGACAGGAACTGTACAGCATGGCACTAAAATTCACAAATCAAATTGTAACTGTGTGTAGTGTAAGCTTTTTAACTTTATTTAAATTAATTAAAGGAATACCGAACTATTCATTAAACCATGCATTATATGGTAGGAAAATATTAATCTAATGTATATTGACCATTTTAGTTGAACACAGAACTATATTGTTCAAACTGCACATCCCCAATCTGTGATTATTTTAAATACGCACCCGCTGACCCGGTTGTCTGAATCTGAATCTGAAGATATTCTTGGCAGACCTTATTAATAAGGTATCGCACCAAGCTTTGTAAAACATCACGTCCGGTGTAGTATTACAACAACTCAATAAAAATCAACGTAAAAACTCCCATCATATGATGAACTAACCAAAATAATGTGCGCAGCAACGGTTGCGTAGAACATACATTTATATACAATGGGACGGCATAATGGGTTGGTGTTGACTAGTTGTTGGTATCAGCTGTTGTGGGTGCTCTTGGGCCTATGCACAGCCCATGTAGCTCACTGAATACTGTGTTTGACAATCTGTTGGTGAATGACTTCGCAGATGGTGCTTGAATCGTCGTTTTAGGTAGTTGGTTCCATATGGTGCGAGGAAAGAAGCTGTACTTGTAGCAGTCTGTTCTGGTGGGTATTTTGGAGTACATTGCTCGCCATGGTTGCTTCTGGTACCAATTTGTGATGTTGTGTGTCTTGGAGCATAGCATGGTGGCATTTCGACGCTGACCATTTGGTGGTTTATTTTGTACAGCATGTTTAATCTTTGAGTTTGTCTTCTCTCTTGCAGTGTTTGGAATCCAATGTCGTGTCTCATTTCTGTAACGCTGGCTCTCCTTCGGTGGTTTTTGGCTATAAAGCGAATTGCTTTCCTCTGTACCTGCTCCAGCTGGTTTATCTCCCTTTGATGATGTGGGTCCCACGCAGTGCTCGCATATTCTAAGGTTGAACGGACAAGTGAAATGTAAGCTTGTTTCCGAACCTTCTGTGGGCATCTGTGTAGGTTCCTCTGGAGGAAGTTTAGAGTTTTCCTAGCCTTGTTGGAGATGTTGTTGACATGTTGTTTCCATTCCAGGCCGGATGCAATCTCAACACCAAGGTATGGGTGATGGTTGTTTTGTTCCAAATTACTTCCCATCATCTGATATGTTGTTTTGTGATTTTTCTGATGCGGGCGATCTGGAGTAATGAGCATTTAGATGGATTAAAGCGCATCTGCCATTTTGTTGACCAGTCTACCAACTTATCTAGGTCTGCCTGAAGTGTCATGGCATCTACTTCTGATGATATTTTCCTATATATTAAGGCATCGTCAGCAAAAAGCCGGAGGGTTGATGAGGTTTCGTCTCCAATATCATTGATATACAGGATGAATAGGAGTGGTCCTAAGACTGTGCCCTGAGGGACACCTGATATCACTTTCGCTTCTTCAGATGTTTCACCATCTACCACGACTGTTTGTTTTCTTGAGGTCAACCAGTTCTGTATCCAATATCCATGTATGTGTCTTTCCATTGATACCATACCATTCTAGTTTATGAAGCAATCTTTGGTGTGGAACAGAATCAAAGGCTTTTGAGAAATCCAAGACTGTGACTGTGTTGAAAGTACTGATGGGATATAGTCATACCAAATATTGTGATGTCATCGTAACTAACACCTCCTCATCAGCAACAGGTCACTGGACGGTATCACACAGAAATTCAATGCATAAATCAATAATATCAATACATGAAACAGAGACGCAGACATCTCGTAAGTCTTTTGTCATAGCTTTGATCAATATGTAGGTAGGCCTACATACGAATCTCGCACTATCGCGACTGTTCGTGTCAGCCAAATAGGCATGGGCAAAGTGCGCGGACCGGCCGCCATTTAGGGTTTTTTAGCTTTCCATTGGGGATACACACAGGTGTAGGAAAAATAAGATTGCTAAAGAAATAAACATTGCCCATCACTAAAAAAAATTCCGGCGAAGTACAGACTTCAAACTTCCTTCACAATAAATGTTTAATCGTCGTGGGCTACTGACCTTTGCGAGATCGTGAATGTTAGCCGACAAATTCAATTTTCGGTCATTTTGACCCAACTTTGACATGAAATATCTCAACTTTTTATCATGGACCTGCGTGACGGAACTTTCGACCCGCAGAAAGAATAAATTCTAAGGAAACTAAAAATGTAAACTTAGTAAGCTGTGGGCAAAACTCGGAAAACACAGAACAGTGGGAAGTGATTACTCGAAATTCCGAATTTTGCGCCCTTTAAATTTCGCGATGTTTACATAATATTGCCTATTGGCAACACTGAGTCAGTTTGCAAATTTATGCAGTGCAGTATAGGCTAAATGAATTAGTTTTCATTTGTGTACTATATTTCCACCTTTTTTGTGTTTACTTTTAGGCTCTATTATACTTGAAATAAATAATAAAAAGTAAGCAAGCTTATTTTCAATACATTTTATTTTGGGGTGGGGTGGGGGTGTTCCACCCTACACTTTATACTTGTTGATACACACAATTGCATGGTAAAACATTCAATTTGTGTGTATCAATGAAAATAGCTAAGGCATAGAGGGGGAACCCCTGCCCAATTTTTCATTTACCTTGCCCTTCCCCACCCCACCCCTTGCCCCACCCCACCCCTTGCCCCACCCCACCCCTTGCCCCACCCCTTGCCCCACCCCACCCCTTGCCCCACCCCACCCCTTGCCCCACCCCACCCCTTGCCCCACCCCACCCCTTGCCCCACCCCACCTCTTGCCCCACGTCTCGGACGTACGTTACTCAACAATAATAATAAAATATTATCATTTTCTTTTGTACGATTATACTTTATTATCACAAATGCTGGTCTCGATTAAATTAGAGTAAAGGCGTACTACCGGACGTACGTTACTCAACGTCGGTCAATGATAATAAAATATAATCATTTTCTTTTGTACGATTATACTTTATTATCACAAATTGCTGGTCTCGATTAGAGTAAAGGCGTACTACCGGACGTACGTTACTCAACGTCAGTCAACGATAATAAAATACAATCATTTTCTTTTGTATGATTATACTTTATTATCACAAATTGCTGCTCTTGATTAAATTATAGTAAAGGCGTACTACCGGACGACCGATGTATTTACTCAACGATAATAAAATACAATCATTTTCTTTTGTACGATTATACTTTATTATCACAAATTGCTGGTCTCGATTAAATTAAGAGTAAAGGCGTACTACCGGACGTACGTTACTCAACGTCAGTCAACGATAATAAAGTACAATCATTTTCTTTTGTACGATTATACTTTATTATCACAAATTGCTGGTCTCGATTAAGTTAGAGTAAAGGCGTACTACCAGATGACCGAAGTACGTAACTCAACGATAATAAAATACAATCATTTTCTTTTGTACAATTATACTTTATTATCCAAATTATTGTTTAAAATTGGAACACACATTTGTAGCTTGCTTCATCCAGTCTGTAATTCATTTCCTGAAATGAAAATAAAAAATGTTATGAGTTAAATGGAACTTGTAACTAAAATACAACTTTACTTAAAATACTTATGCGAACTTAACTACTTATCTTTGATAAAAGGTTCATATTGGGCTGCTTTGCATCACAAATTGGGTGCATTTTCAGTGAAGATGAATTAATGTTATCTTTTTATTACAGTGTTGGGTGTTAAAGAGATTGGATTTGTGTGTGTTCAAATTATGTACTTTTTGGTTAAATTTGGGCTACATTTAATCAAATTGTTGGTATTTTGGATCAAATTGGGCTACTTTATACTTAAATTGGGCTTCTTTCTCAATTTTAGGTGTTTTAAAGACTTTTAGGGTTATTTATAATCAATGTAATTGGGTTTTTTCAATGTCTTGTGCTTTAACAAACAGATTAGATGAATGTTACAGTTAAATTAATGCTTTATGTAAATTCTTTTGCTGTTGTATAGTTCATTTGGATAATTTTGGATCAAATTGGGCTTGTTTTCATTTGATTTTGGGTGCTTTTATACTAAATTGGGCTCTTTTCGGTCAAATTGCATGTTTTTACGCATTTTCCTTGCGAAAAATTTGCCGGTTCGAATGGTGACATGTTTTTTATTAATTGCCGGTGAACACCAGTTACTTCTATTAAAGTAAATAGGTTGTCAAATGTAACATTTGCATACCAAAACAGCCCATTTATACAACATTAATGGAAAATCTTATGCTGTAGGTTTACACATGTTTAGCGCACTTATTTGGCTGAATTTCCACGGCATTCAAATGATCCGCAACGGAATGTTGGATTGACCTCATTCAAAGTTAATTTTCTTAGTTTGTATGGGCTCTTTAATTTGAGCCCAGTGTCAACTTGTTTAGTTGATGTTGAAATTTTACTTGTATATACCTACAATGGCGACGTCCATACTACATGTGATTGGGGTTTTTTTTAAAGCCGATTTTGTCTTTACGCGGTACTTTTAAAACTTTTACCTTCAGATGTGGACTGTATAATAACAATGCTATATCTTATTAGCGCTAAAGTTCCATTTCACGGATTTCCTTTAATTAAGTTTGAGTGTATGTATCTGTCGGTTACTGCAACAAACTCTACAAATGGGATATAAAATGTGTGTTTGTGACTTAGCAAACTAAAAAATAACTGAAATAAGTAAATAATATTAATAGTAAATAAAAATTTAATAAAGATGAAATTCAAATTGACTATGATGAGCCACCCTCAGGAAGGTTTTAACCTTACTTACAATTTACAATACAAGTGTAGGCAATGACTAATTGACTAGGCACCCTGCAGCCAATCCCCGGCAGCCAACTGCCGAAAATGTATAGCCCGGGCACCCTGCTGCCAAGAGCCAAAATTCTCTTTGCCCGGGTACCCTTGCCTGGCGCTTTATTATAGGTCAACATTTCATATATTATATTATACACTTCAATTCTGGGATAGTCATAGGCAGGGTTAGTGCTGACCTGCAGATTCAAGGGGTCCAATGTCAGAATCAGGTTGCATCAAAGTGTGCTGGATTCCTGGTTGTGGAACCACATTTCCAAACTAATGACCTCCCTTATATCTTGCACTTGTTGTTTTTGTTGGGTTCCTTTTGTTTACTTACATGTGACACTTTCCATGCGCCAGGCGTCTGTCTGCAGACGACATTCCAACATTTCACAAATTGTTTTAATAATGTCAAAATTGTTAAATTTCATTACCATATTTGGAATCACCATGAAATGCATTGAAATAAGAACAAACATGCCTAGTGTAGATTCAGTAATCATGTGGCTAGACCTTGAAAGTTTAGAAAGGTTTTTGAAAAATCTGTTTTGTATAAGTAAAACCAATATAGCTGTGTGGAAAGTGTTAATTATATCTGTCACCTTTTGTTTTACTTTTTCTTAATTATTAAAGGTATGTGGGCTCATTCCATGACATGTGAAGACTACAACGATCTAATTGATAGAGGATGGCGAAGGTACGACTACAATATCTTGTTTTGTGACCCATGAGCTTAAAGCTTAGTAGTAGTGTGTTGTTGTTGTCAAGGGTTACAAAATAAGACATGTAAAGATTATAAATATCTTGTTTCGTGACTCATTACACAATACCACCCACAGACTTCCAATATGTTTCAAGGCAATTTTCAGTGTGTAGAACACTACCATTTGGTATCTGAAACAAATGTGACCAACCGTGTCAAAAAGGACATGTTGTCAGCAAACACAGTTTTGAGATAAAGGATAATATATTTGGTGAAAAATAAAGAAAATGATAGAACAAATTGTGATTCTTCAAATCATATCTTGTGATTACAAAGTCGGTTTATCTTCAACATGGTATCATTTCAACACTTGAAATGTGCTCTTTCGAGTCAAACCAATAACTCAGATTTGCCTCGGGCCACCAACATGTCCATTTTGATGTGACGGGTCACAAATGATCAAGCAGGTTTGCTGAGATAAAAGTGAAGTCAATGATCCTGATTCACTCAACAGTTTTCAAAATATTTTAAACATTTGATCAAATTTAGGTATTTCCCCCTATTTACGATATTTTGGAATGCAAATAGTAGATGATTGACAATTCGCTATTATATTCTAGGGTTTGAAGGAAATGTGAAAATGAAAAAAATTGCTTCCAAATTACCAGATTTTTTCTGAAATATTAACATTTTGGGAATTTTTTCAAGAATAATTATAAAATGTCCTCAAACTTAGGTGTTCTCCCCTATCTATAACTTCTTGTAAGTGAAAATGACAAGAAAGTCATCATTGGTTTCTTAATAGTGTATTCTTCGGTTTTTAAAGTAAATTTAATCAAAATCGACAAAATTATTTGGATTTGGAATAACAGTTACGAACCTTTACTATCCGTGCAGGAGTGGCAAGTATTGTTACAAGCCCACTATGAGCAGGATGTGTTGTCCCAGTTACACCATCCGCTGCGAGGCAACGAGATTCAAAGCGTCAAAGTCACAAAAGAAAGTACTGAAGAAGACCACCAAATATCTTGCCCACGATGAGAAACCAAAAGTAGGGAATGGTCGGTGGAGAATTCAAAATATTTTTAAAAATGTGATCAAATTTAGGGATTTTGCTATTTGGGACAAAAAAAGTAGATAATTGACAATTTGCTAGTATATTTTATGGTTTGAAGGATATTTGAAAATATAAATCTCGCTTTCAAATTACCAGATTTTCTGAAATATTAACATTTTGAGAATTTTTAAAGAATAATTGGTTTCTTGTGAGTGAAAATAACAAGAAATTCATCATTGGTTTCTTAGCGTATTCTTTGTTTTTAAAGTAATTTTTAATCAAATCCCGACAAAAATCTTTGGATTTGAAATAACAGAATGTACGAACCTTTACTGTCCATGCTGGAGTGGCAAGTATTGTTACAAGCCCACTCACTATGAGCAGGATGTGTTGTCTCAGTTACACCATCCGCTGCGAGGCAACGAGATTCAAAGCGTCAAAGTCACAAAAGAAAGTACTGAAGAAGACCACCAAATATCTTGCCCACAATGAGAAACCAAAAGTAGGAATGGTCGGTGGAGAAGGACTTGACACAAAAAAATTCAAAATATTTTTAGAAATTTGATCAAATTTAGGGATTTTGCTATTTTGGGACAAAAATAGTAGATAATTGTCAATTTGCTAGTATATTTTATGGTTTGAAGGACATTTAAAAATATAAATCCCGCTTCCAAATTACCAGATTTTCTGAAATATTAACATTTTGAGAATTTTAAAGAATAATTGGTTTCTTGTGAGTGAAAATAACAAGAAATTCATCACTGGTTTCTAAGCGTATTCTTCTTTTTTTTAAAGTAATTTTAAACAAAAGCCAGACAAAATTATTTGGATTTGGAATAACAATACGAACCTTTACTATCCATGCAGGAGTGGCAAATATTGTTACAAGCCCACTATGAGCAGGATGTGTTGTCCCAGTTACACCATCCGCTGCGAGGCAACGAGATTCAAAGCGTCAAAGTCACAAAAGAAAGTACTGAAGAAGACCACCAAATATCTTGCCCACGATGAGAAACCAAAAGTAGGGAATGGAGAAGGACGGTTGCAGGGAGGAGAATGCTCTGAGGCACTGGTAGGTTAAGTCAGAGGTAAAACAAAAAACCCTTGCTTTATAAGACCCATTGTTATGTTATATATGTAATTATCCTAAAAAGGATACGGCGATCAGGCCAGCGATTGAATAATATGCAGTGAGAGCGCAGAAAACTGTCCGAAATTGTCAATTTCTAAATCAAGGTCGCTAAAACCCTTTCACATTCTGCTGCGATCGGACTGGCGCTTGCACGTCCAGGTCTCTAAGAACCCTTCGGTGATGGAGTGGGAACTGGCTGGGACGTGAGAGGGTCCCCATGTTCGCCCTTGAGCGCCATTCGACGTTCAGAGTGCTGCCCTTGGGTGCTGAAGCCTTGCCTTTGAGTATTCCCATGGTGTCTATGTCATTCTATGTATGTTGTTCACTTGTTAAATCCCAGAAACAGACTGAGCAGGCAAGAGGCTCTCTTTATAGGGCGATTGCACGGGGTCGTTAGTTCAAATAATCCTTTAGACAAAGACATGCATGGAGTCCAATCACTTGGATCAATAAGTTTAACAGGTGTTTGGTATTGTACTTGGAGGGATGATTTGAATATCTAATAACCTTCGTGCAATCGCTCTATACTCTCCCCGCACATGCAAAGAACGTTATACAGACAGCGACTTGGACGCACTACGAATGTTTACAGCATAGTGGAAGAGCAGTGAGAGCCCGTGAGACTTTAAAGTAGAAACACAATGGGACGTAATATGAGCGTCGTGAAAATGTGATATGCGGGATAGGAGCGTACTAAGAGCTTCCTTGTTTTAAAAAGTTGCAAATTTTCCGCGCTCTTCCTGCATGTTACATGGCCATGGGGACCCTCTCCCGCTCTAGCCAGTGTTCACTGCGTCCCCAATCGGTTCTAAAATACCTTAATGCGTTTGCTTGGCGCTTTGATACTTTTTCAGCGCAAGGTCAATATTCGCCGTAGGTGTGACAGGCGAATCACTAATTCAATTACTAGTGCTAAGTACTATTTTCAATTGCTTATTCACTTTAAATTATGATCATGTAACCTGAGGGGCCACTCATGTATAAAAGTTGTAATCATCCGTGTGAATCCACTTTCAAAAACTACCCTTAACGCGGATTCTCAAAGATGGAAAAAGTGACCCTTAGGCGACGTAAAAACCATCCTGTTTTACGGGCCCGACCGATCTACTCTTTGCATTTTCAAGATTTTTTTTTGTTGATTTTTTTCTTCTTCTCTTTTTGGCCCAAAATCTGTCAAAATTTTTTTCACCAATTTTTAAAAAATAAATAATATTTTTTGCAGATTTAGGTGACATTTTAGGTTTTAAACGACCGACCGACCCAACTTAAACAGGTCCGTCCGCCCGTAACACAGGGTTGTTGTTTTTCGTCGCCTTAACAAGGATTACAGCTCAACAAATCATACTCGTAGTGAAGGATGTCCTCATGACAGAGTTTAGACTGAAAAAATGTATGAAGTAATTGTGTAATTCGGTTTTGTATGTAAATTTGTCTTATTTAAGGGGGTGTGGACTCTCAGGTTCAGCCTCCGTAAAACTGCCGAAATCTTTTTTCCAAAATGGTCAATTTCATTATCATGGTTGGATTCATTGAACCCTTTTCTGCAAAAAACTGTATACGTTTATAAAGATTAAATGAATATTGAAGAAGTTACGGCAGTTTTACGGAGGCTGTACCTGAGAGTCCACACCCCCTTAACCATATTTGGCTATTTTTATAATGATGATGCATGGCTTTCAGCCCAAGTAACCCTTAGCACAGATTTAAGTTGAGAAAGACACCTAATTTTCTGAAATTTGCGATTTTGATACCCTTAGCACGGGCCATTGTGTTATGGTCTTAAAAAGCACCCTTAAGCCGTGTTTTTGTTCACACAAATGATTACAACTTATCCTTGACTAGCGCCCCCCCCCCCCCCCCCCCCCCCCCCCACACAGATTCCTTGCAGACTAGGTCTCATCGTCACTTATTCTGCTAAGGGAATGTGATTATGTGTTGGATAACATCATCGCATCGCTACATGCTGGCAGCGGTGGCATCACACCCAATTTTTTTAGAATTTCCCCAATTTTTTTTAATTTTGATGAAATTTCAATTTGTTTTTTACACTTTTTTATTTTAAAAAAAGTGTTTGAAAATGTTTGAAAAATTTGGAAACTTTTAAAAATATTCCATATTTAAAAAAGACTATTTGAAGATGAAAAGTTTTTTTTGTTTTTTTGAACACCCAACCGATCAAACATACCGTAGATGTCCATTGCCCATAGAACGGGGAAGTTTTTTTTGTAGTCTCATCTTTTGGAATTATAGAATTGTTGCCCATAGTGAGAGGCTTTAATTTGTCAGAAAAGGGATGCAGGATAGTGGTATTAACAGTGGAACACATTGTCGTCAGCCTGCTTCGATTATTGCCCGACTCATTTTTTCTAGTTTTTAGAAAACAACAAAAATATAAAAAAGTGAGTTAGGCAATTATCGAAGCAGGCTGACGATATGTTGAATAACACCATGAATAGTGTAGGTGAATGCCAAGAGGAGCAGTAACTGTTGGATAGAATTAGGTTGAAAATATATCTGTATGTGAAATGTGGCTTGTTATAGGCCTAATACGAGTTAATATGACCCATTTTAAACATTTTACATCATTATTACAATCTGCCTAACTCACAAGGCTGACTTAGGCAGAATTGAAATTGTGCATTTATCAACACTTTGGATTAGTCAATGACTTAGGTATTATTACAGCATGTGCATAATGTAATGATGTCATGATTTATGCAAAAGGCTCAATTTCGCTGAAAAGTGAGTAAGGCAATTATCGAAGCAGGTTGACGACATGCAATTGCCATCTCCAAACTAGTCAAACTGTCAATATAAGGTCCTGCTCTTTAAAATGCAATCCCTGCAGGAAAGTGGTATTATGCTATATTAAAAAAATCTTTTGTCTCAAAGCTCTTCAGTTTTTCAAAACCTAATGCGGAATGCAATTTTTTTTTAAGGGTTTTTTTTTTTAATATTAAAGGTAGATGTTTTCCGATTTTCAACTTGAAGTTTTCTATTCTACATGAAAGGTCATCCTTAAAAAAGTTGTGTTCCAAAGTTGAGTTGCATAGCTCTAATGGTTCTTATTTTAGACGCACAAGATGCTGTGAACTGTACCCATTGAGTAGTACACAAACTATATCGGTGGTTACCACCATTCGCGGTAATTCGACGTTATTTCATCGATTTCTCCGTAATTATACCGATTTAGGCCGTCAAATTTCAGTATGATGATGAGAAAAATACGAGCTTTCATATGATATGAAAATCTCTGTATGTTTGAAATAATTCTGTGTTACGAAAATGTGATCGGGTCATCTACCTTTAAATATTGAAATCCTTGTAAAAGTGACCTTTTGTATTTAAAATGATGAAATCAATGAATATCTGAAACATCTGTGAAATGTTGGGATTTTTTTTGGGGGGGGGAATTTGTTTTTAAAAAATAAAATAAAAGGAAGTAATTGTTTTTCTAACGCGCATCAATTAACTAACGCGCATCAATTAACTAACGCGCATCAATTAACTAACGCGCATCAATTAACTAACGCGCATCAATTAACTAACGCGCATCAATTAACTAACGCGCATCAATTAACTAACGCGCATCAATTAACTAACGCGCACAGGAGCGTGTAGGTTTTGTTGTTCTTCTTGCGCCATGAGCGTCTTGCAGATTTGCACACTTTTTGATAAATGTTCACTATAAGGCAAAAAAACAAAAAAGTTGACTTGCCCTTTTAGGGCCAGAGTCTGGGTCGGAGGGTCAGGTTTTTGTTTTTTTTAATTAAAATTTTAAACAGGCAGATACTACACAAAAACACGTTTTAAAGATTTTTATTTTATTTTTTTGGTTTTATTTTTTTTTTTTTTTTATTTTTTTAACAAGCAGATACTACTCAAAAACAGGTTTTCATCTTTCTTTATTGTTATATGCTTCTTTCAATTTTTTACCTTGAAAAAAAAGAATAAATAAATAAATAGCAACCCTAGATTTCCGAAAATTCGGGTCGGTCGGAAAGGGCAAGTCAACTTTTTGTTTGTTTTTGGCCTTATTATTATTATACCATATGTATGGGCATAGATTTAAAATGACACCGTTCTATTATAGTAACTACATTGTATAAGTAACTTGTCAATGATAAGAAAATAAATACTGATTTAGATTTTTTAAACATGAAATTTCTGTAGCTACGGGTATATCCTGAGTGAACCCCCCTCCATGGGTTTAATTGATGTTTCATGCTTTTTCTTCCTAAAATTCCATTATTCAACAGGGACCTGAGAGGAATTTTGCCAACACGGACATTAAAAGTCTAGATTCAAGCACTATAGAAACATCTTCTGTTGCCAACGAAACGACATCAGTCCAGGCAGGCCAGGAGGAGGCCTCATTGACTACAATGGAGCCCAATCATGAAGGAAATGAAATGCAAGATAATACCAAGGAAAAGATACCTAAGAGGCAGCCTAAACCAGGTATGCTCCACAGGCCTGGACAAAATGGGCAAATTGGGAAGCTCCTTGTCGAGAAATTTGGGCATTTAGAGGGGAATTTGGTCATTGGAGGGAAATTTGGGCATTTGGAGGGAAATTTGGTCATTTGGAGGGACATTTTGGCATTTGAAGGGAAATTTGGGCATTTGAAAGGAAATTTGGGCATTTGGAGGGAAATTTGGGCATTTGAGGGAAATTTGGTCATTGGAGGGAAATTTGGTCATTTGGAGGGAAATTTGGTCATTGGAGGGACATTTTGGCATTTGGAGGGACATTTTGGCATTTGGAGGGAAATTTTGACATTTGAAGGGAAATTTGGGCATTTGGAGGGAAATTTGGGCATTTGAAGGGAAATTGGGGCATTTGGAGGGACATTTTTGCTGCTCTTCCATATAAGTAATACATAAGAAATAGTGGGAAATGTTCTATTTTAGAGGGAAATCTGGGTTAGCTTGCCGGGAATTTATAATTTTTCCAGGCCTGATCTGCCTCACCTTCCGCCTCACTTCACTCCTCCCTCTAGTTGACAAAACAATACAAACAAACAAAAACCACCACTAATACAGCTAGTGCAAACATAACATAACATCGCAATTAATATTTATATTGTGCTATTTCATCTAGATCATAGCACATGTAACACATCAGAACACAAATTAGCATGGATAAAGGTGAGTCTTAAGAATACAACGAAAATGAGAGATATTGTCAGTTTCTCTTATGGTACAAGGGAGATTGTTCCATGACCGTGGACCAGTTACACTGAAAGATTTCTGACCCAAGACCTTATTTGTCCTAGGAACATTTAGGCGAGTAATGTCATTAGCAGAATGAAGAGCTCTTCGAGGAACATATCGAGGGCTCAGAAACACAAGGCCTTACCTCCATTTTGACCATTTTGTGAAAATGACTATTGAAGATTTTTAAGCACATTGGGGAGATGGAGATGAGGCCTTGTGATATTGGCTTATAACTTAGAAAGGGGTTGTGTTATGGATAATAAGGCTGGAAAGAGAATTTCTTTCTGAAAATTAATGTTGGTACCAAAATCTAATTTTTGAAAAAATGGAGATGAGGCCTTGTGTTTCCGAGTCCTCGATATGGTGACAGTAAATTGCATAAATGTGACGTGTTCTACCGAAACCAGACGGAATTGGGCAGAGCTCCAAACTGAGAAATAGCCCAAAACATAATTAGGGTGATTTTTGGGGAATTTGAGTTTTGGGTAAATAGTTAATCTTCAGAGGGTTTATTACATTATTGTGACAGATTCAGATCAAAATATCATCCTAAATGTATGTTTCAGTGATTTAAAGGACGATATAAACATGTAAAACCATGGTACAAAGTAACTTTAAAGGGCTATCTCAATTTGGAGTTTTCATAAAGACCGTTAAAGAGGAACTTGAAAATACTGTAACTCCGCTTTGGGAAGTCTGTTTAAAAAAAAAAAAAATACCATTGTAAAGCTGAAGATCTCTACTTTAATAATCAATTACTAACTCAATTTTGATATCTTGCCCAATTGTGACTGGTTTCGGTAGAACACGTCACAAATATCAAGAGAATTATGGGATACAAAGTGATAGCCACAGTTCCACAGTAATGTTATGCTATGTGGTTCACTCTTTGTATTATTAGGCACAGGACAAGATCCCAACAAGCCCCAGTGCAAGAAAGCAAAGCATTATGGGATACAAAGTGATAGCCACAGTTCCACAGTAATGTTATGCTATGTGGTTCACTCTTTGCATTATTAGGCACAGGACAAGATCCAAATCAGCCCCAGTGCAAGAAAGCAAAGCATTATGGAATACAAAGTGATAGCCACAGTTCCACAGTAATGTTATGCTATGTGGTTCACTCTTTGTATTATTAGGCACAGGACAAGATCCCAACAAGCCCCAGTGCAAGAAAGCAAAGCAGCTCAGAATGGAAAGAAAGCAACAAAGGCTAGCACAACGACAGGCAACAGCTGATGACGCAAAGGATCATGGGATAGCTATAGGGCATGATGGGAAATCCCAAGCAACCAATAAGATGAGTGTCAACAATGCTCCCAAGAGTTTGGAGGAGTTAATTATAGATGCAATACCTGGGCAAGAGCCGAAGCACAAATTAGAGGTGGGTTACACTGCAAATTATGAACATTTACTTTTGGACAAACTAAAAGTAAACTCAAAAGTAAACACAATTCTAAACACAAAAGTAAATGTAAAAGTAAACACAAAACTAAACATTTCTTGCATTTTGCACCCAATTGACCTCAAAGCACGCTCCAAGTGAGTGAATATAATCACAGATGTTTCCACCATCTGTGATATAATGGGACAGTTATTGATTAGAGGCTGGGTGGAAAACAGCTTGGGCTCACATTATAAGTGTTTAGTATTGTGTTTAGTTTTGAGTTTACTTTTAGTTTGTCCAAAAGTAAATGCTCATAATTTGCAGTGTTACTAATAGATTGAGCAATATAGTAGTTTATATCAGGCTTTTTAACGGTACAATAAAACTGTATTTAAAATTGTTCAACCAAAGTAACTGGATGCGACCAATATTCTAAAAATATTGTCGTCCAATATTTTTTGTGCGGCGTGTGAGTATATATGCGCAGATGATGCGCATGGGTACATTTTTTAGATCGGCGTTTCAATCTCGCTGAGATAACTGAATTATTTCCAGGTGATACAAGAATATATTGCACACGCTATACAAATATATTCTTGTATCACCCTCAAAGCCATCCAATATTATGTAATTATTACACCTCATACATATTTATAAGGGTATCCTCTTTTTTGATTGGTTTATTTTTAACAAAGTTGGATCAATAAAAAAGCCTGCCGAATGTGTGTATTACGTAAATATTAAACACCGGCGCTAAGTATGAGGTTGACAACAAAAAAAATGATGTTGTCTGCTATCAAATCAGCCCAGACGAGATTCGTGAACTAATAGACGCAGATTTGTGGCGTTTTGGACAATTAAGATGCTGCATTGACCAAGCATGTAATAATACATAAATCTATGGCAATTATTGTGAAGATTAGGTATATAGGAATAGGAAACGCTTTTTTATTATATTGTTCTTCTGCCAGAGGAATTGAGTCCGCCTTGCTCGCTGCGTGTAGGCCTGCTACTTCGTGGAGCTTCGTAAGCTTTTTTCAATTTTCAATTTAGTTTAGGCAATGATATATGTATGAGGTGTAATAAAACAAATACAACATGGTTCATTTCAGGAAAGTAGTGCAAGCTACTGGTACTTTGGTGTTGGATGACTGGCGACAAGTCATCCAACACCGGGGGATCAATAGTTTTCACTGCTTTCCCTCAAACCATGTTGTATTTCTTAAATACTTACGAATTAGTATTGAGTTAATTATATTTTACATACAATGCCTGGGAAAGAGTCTAACGTAAGTAAGTTCATAAGCAATACCTGAGTATGCATCTAAACACACTCATATGCAATGCCTGGGCCTGAGTCTAACGGTCTAACCACAAATCAGAGGTGAGATATTCATGTTTCATCTACAATAAATTGTAATTATAAGCAATTAATGGACTAGAATTGAAGCACCAATTAGAGGTGATTTACTTACATAAAATAGTATGGACGAGTCAAATTATAGATTTGTTAAAGGTGGATGTTCCGACCACTTTAGCTTTTTCCCATCAAAATATGTTGAATCCCATATTTTTCTCATTATTTCTGTAAAATGTTTGGTGCAAGATATGTTACATTCAGAAGTGATAGGCCAAAATGCAGTGAATTACTGCCAAAGGTGGGTTAACCACCCGGCCAGTTTGTGTACTACTCAATTGGCAAATTTCATGTCACCTTGTGCTTCTAAAATATGAAGCATTGGAGTTATGCAACTCAAACTTTGGAATGCAACTATTTTAAGGATGACCCTTCATATAGACTAAAAAACATCAAGTTGAAAATCCAGCAATCGGCACACCTATCTTTAATCATAAGCTTACACTGAATGATCATATGGTATTTGTTGTGATTGTATATTGTTACTTTTAAAAAAATTACCAACTCTTTTAAAACATTGTAGCATTCTTTGCTATGTCTTAAGTAACACTATGTAACGTAATTTTTTTCAACATTTCTCAGCCATCGAGTGTCTGGTAACTATAAATTTGGTATCATTTGAAAGCTAACAAATCTGGCTTTCTATTGGTATCAAAACTCATTTTTGAGGTTTTTGACATGAAGTACCTTTCAATGTGACGCTGTCACATAGGCATATTAATTTGCCATTTACATGGTGTGACCGGTAACGTAGTGCCCGGCAGTATGCGTGCGCACCTACAGGGAATGTGCTTTAATTCACACTTGATTGATCATTACTTACCATGCTTACGGTGTAATAGTGTACTAAATCTGGTTGCCCGACAGTATGCGTACGCACCATAAGGGTATGTGCTTTTAAAATTGGCGCTCAGAGATGTGTGTTTTGCTTTCAAATAGTATGTATGCAGTAGTCATGGACTAGTACCTCTAGCATGTCTTTAGACCAGGCGGTAATTAATTTGTAAACACTACTGATGTAAACAACGGTCACCTCGTCTATACGCAAGCGTCACAAAGGTGACCAAAAAAACCACACCCTGTTCTCTACGGGCAAATGGACCTTTCAGCTTGGGTTGGTCTGTCTGTCTTTTATTTCGTCAAAAGATCTGTAAAAACATTGCTGTTTTGTTACCAAAATAATTGAGTCAGTATTCATTTGCACATGAATTTTTGTTAATCATTTCTAAAAATAAGTACAAAATTGTATACTCATTTCTAAAAAAAAAAATTGTTGTTTACTCGTTTCTAAAAATAAAAATTCTTCTTTACTCATTTTTTAAAATTTTTTTTTTTATGCATTTCTAAAATCAACAGGGTTGGGTTTTTTCGGCACCTTTTTTCTCTGGATATATAGTCCTAAGCAAAATGTGTTGCATTTTATATGATACACCCTGTATAAAAGTTCACCTGTTCCTTCCCACCATTATTTTAACTCTAGGTGCGTCTCGTGAGATCCAGCCCGAGGAGTCCCGAATTCCAGGAAACGTTTCAGACCGAATATGAAATCTACAAGAAATATCAAGTCACAATACACAAAGATCCACCTACAAAACCTACAGAAAGACAGGTAGACACATGACATACATGCAACACAGGTGATAGGCAGGGCAGCCCTTTTATGGCAAAAGGATGTATCTTATATGTACTTTCCTAATGATATACTTCCTTTTAACATGGATTGTGTTGATTTGGTTCAATAATCCTCACCTAGGAAAAGGTTGCAACTTGTAAAGACAATAAAAGTAATATACTGTCTTTTACCACTACTTGATTTATGGAGAAAAAAGCTAACTTTGATCATGTTAAAAGGAAGTATACTATTAGAAAATTACATATAAGATACATTCTTTTGCCATAAAGGGCTGAGGTGGTGGGAGGGTTGAGAGCAGTGGTGTAGCCAGAGGGAGGTGATCGCCCCAGTAACATTTGAGTTGTGTTGGTTGAGATACGGTCGGTTCATTTTGACAAGGGAAATTATAACGGTCAAGACGATCAAAAGTACAAAAATGGCAATTTTTCATGCGCTATGTGCATGCCCATGTGCCCACAACTTTTTGAACTATTAATGCGATGTAATATACAAGTATACATTTTTGGAAAGGAAATGAGTCGGAGAATCCATTTTTGGCACAACATTTTCCGGACAACGTAACAAAATCATTTTTTGGTAAAATATGCTAAAATTGCACCAACATCATCAAAAGGCATCTCTACAGGAGCATTTTTTTTCTTCTTTTTCTTAACAATTTTATGGGGTTTTTTTAAAACATTTAAACAAAAATTTGAGATAAAAATTGTTGGGACTCATTTCCTTTACAAAAATGTATACTTTTATGTACATCACATTAATAATTCAAAAGTTACAGCGCTTGATAAATGTCATACTTTTTGGGTTAAGGATATAGAGTATGGTCTGATGATCCACGGGTATGCCTTTTGGGTGTCATGGATGAAGCCTCAACTGATTGTGTTATGAGTTTGGTCTAAAACAAGATCCGGTATGCATGGAAGCAAGCTGTGTGGTTAAAAAGAATGTAAGTGAGTGAGAGAACCAACCAAAAAGGACAACTATTCAGGTTCACTTCATAAACTGACTGCTTATTTTAAAGGGAAGAGAAAATGAGTATATTGGGTTAATTTTAGAAACTGGCAGTTTTTTCAATTTCAGAACTAACCAACTTACAAATATTTTAAGCAAAAAAGAAGAAAACTTAATTTAGAAAAAAAATCAAACACAAAACAAAAACAACAACAACAACACAGCATTGGTGACAGCATCAACAACAAACACCTATATGTTTACATTCAGTCAAGCATCCCAACTTAAGTTCAGTCAAGCATCCCAACTCACATCAATTTTTCTCTCAATTCCTTCCTTGCAGGTTTGGAGCTGTCAAATTCAGAAGCTTCGTGGCCAAGCGTCCCAAATGATTTTTCTCTCGGCTTCCCTCGCCCATAGATTTTGAATAGGCTGGTTTCTTTTATTCATTTTCCCATTCCTCTTGTTTTGTAGTTTACCAAATATGTTCAGTTTAGTTTTGTTTTATTTCCGAACAAAGGAAAATTGGCGATCGAAAACAATTTCCGAGCTTTTTTGAGTACAAACAATTTACTGACAATTTAACTACTAATTGATTAAAAAAATCAATTACATACTTTTTTGTATCAATTTCAGAGTAGAAACAAAAAAGAAATTGCATACCCTTTACGTTTCCCCCAAATATTGTTTCCATAATTCCTAAAAAAATATGAAACAAAACACATCAAAACAAAAAAGAAATTGCATACCCTTTACGTTTCCCCCAAATATTGTTTCCATAATCCCTAAAGAAATATGAAACAAAACACATCAAAACAGCAAAATAAACAACTAAAACAAACTAACAAAACAATAAATTACAACAACATCCCTTATTTTGGGCAATGGAAGCTGAGGGACAAATCATATTTGGGGCTTGATTCTAAAACTATTGCAGTCAGTTTTCATGAAATTAATCTGAATATTTGTTTCCTTATTTTTTCACCTCTTTGGTTGTGCGTGGGAATGTATGGCTGTTCGTTTTTTCACTCATTCTTAATGGGATATTCGTATGTGCGGTGATGCACGGGCTCCTATCAGATCAAGCTTGTGAGGAGTTGTCCGAGAAGCGAAGAGTTTGAGTCCACGATAGAGGAATCTCACGCCGTATTTGCCAAATATCAAATGGCAATACATAAAGACACACCGGACGAATGTACTATGAGAGATGTAAGTGAATATTGTTTGTCCCAAATAAAATTAGATAAGGACATGCCCAAATAAAAACACACCAGAGGAATGTACTAATGAGAGATGTAAATGAATATAGTTTGTCCCAAATGAAATGAGATGAGGGCTTGCCCAAATTTCTTTTCAATAAACCCGAAGGGGCCTTTGTTATAAACACAAAGAACAAGGAAAAACAAATCACCTCGAGGGGACATGTAGCAACTTCAAGTTGGTTAGGTAATATCTGACTTTTTCAACTTTCGCAAAATGTGACATTTGAACATGGCAACAGGGTATCAATCCGGCAACACTGACTTATTTAAATCAGATGGTTGTTAGACCAAATATTGATTATTATGTTTCTCAATCATGAAGTCAGTTTGGGCAAAAAATCTGCCAAACGTGTCACTTTTTTCATTGCTGCAAACTGTCCAGAGGTTATACATAGGAAGTACTACTTTATACATACTGAAGGGCCATGTGAAGATACATGGGTTTGACAGAATAGCGATGATATCTCAGACACCCTTGTGATGGGCTCATTTTAACTACCTGCTTTCTTACAGTGTCTCTGATTGGCTCATTACAGGATATAATGTGATATACTCCTGTGAGTAACCAATCAAAACAGTGCTTTTATATATCTATTCATTAATATATCAACCACACCACCTTTCTTACATTATCCCTGATTGGCTAAATGTATTGTATAACACGCTTTGAAACCAATCAAAATTGTACTTAGATGCCAGTGTATAGGCAGGTAGTGAGTGCTCAGGGGGTTAAATGTTTTATTGGTTGTCAGAAAAACAATGAAATGAGGCGGGAAAAGTAGGTCATAACACTATTGAAATCATTTCCACAAAGCTCTCTAATCATTTTTAAAAAATGGGTTTGCATACGCCTTTCTTTTGGCCAAATATTCCTCAGACAAACATTTTTATGGCAGAATATAAATATCCGACGAGATTATTTGTCAATTTCACGTCAGGCTCACCATTTGTCTTTAATATCATGTAGATCATAACGCCGGTGCTTACTCTTCATATTTAGAGGGGTAACACATATGATAGTTCCAGGAGGTTGAAATACCCCTTATTTGACAGCGTTTCAAGGACAATTTTGCTCCTTTTTTGTGCAAAAACTAGGACATTTTGCCTGGAAATAACACCCCTTATTTGATCATTTCGGGGGCACTTTTTAAGTAGTCCCCCTTTTGGCGCAAAACGAGGACACTTTCTCAATAGTCCCCCTTTAGGCGGGTTGGGGTTGTGCCGCATCAGGCGTCCGTATGTGCGTGAAAACATTGCATGAAAATGTTAAAATGAGATGCCATGTGCTGTTGACGACGAAATGCCTTGGCAGTTCCTCCAACATTGATTGATTGGGGTGGGGAAGGATATAAGAAAGGGGAGACTTTTGCTTTCTATTAAACAGTGCTATGTCCCAAGTCTGATCTCAATTGCGAGTACAGAGATGGTTGTAATAAGTTGCGTCAAGTGTGCCAACTATTTGTTTTCTTGATTGGTTATGAACCATTTAGGCAGTGGCTTTGCCCACCTCAATGATCATTCAGTTGAAAACACTTTTTCGGTTGAAAATATTCATTCGGTTGACAAAATTCATTCGGTTGAAAAGACTCATTCGGTTGAAAAGACTCATTCGGTTGAAAAGACTCATGAAATTGATCAATTAGAGTCCTTTTGACTTGGGAAAGTTTTATAACATAGTAATATATTTATCTTGTATCGACATTATGCCAGTAGGTAGACTTCCTTTGAATTGAGTGCTCAATAAATAGCATGAAACTCGGAGTTACGACTTCTATTCCAGAAGGTCTATTACTTTGAATCTTTTAGTTATATAGTTTTGTAAATATGTATAGCAAGGAGAGCTTTTCTAGGCCATTCAGATATGCTAGATCCAACAGCTTCAGAGTGTGGAACACACATCTTCATTCAGGGGAGATAACACATTAACACCCTGCACCCCCCCCCCCCCCCCCCCCCCCACCCCACTTACATATTCCTGCTATCACCACTGCTTTTTGGAGGGGTTAGATGTAGATAAAACTAATATTCTTGTAGCCTATTTTAAAGATAAATTACACAGACCATAACCTATTTGACCTGAGCAAGCAAGACTAATACTGTAAAAGTAGTAATGTTCGCTCGATTAATTTGTTTGCGCTTTGCCAATTTCAACTGTTCGGCATGTTTTTAAACTTGCAATATGTAGCTTCATCACATAGACCTATACGCAAAAGAAATATATCTGTATGTTATAATTTTTGCCGTAGTTGCTTTGAAGGCGTAAAAGCGCACCGATAAATATAGCGCGATAATGTCCACTTTTACAGTATGGTAAAGTCGCCTATTTTCGGTCAGTGCCTATTTTCGGTCACTTGGCCCAAATCGTGTAATAAAAATGACTTCGTCATTATAAACAGACGACTAAAAAACCCCTGCATATTTGATGCCCGGAATTGCTTTTAAAATGGCGACGACCGATGCAATTACACGATTTTGACCAGTGACCGAAAATAGGCGCTGACCGAAAATAGGCCACTTTACCCTACTTGTTTTAAGTTCAAGTTGACCAGTTAACTCTCTTTTGTTCATATGTTATATCCACAGTTCACTCGTTTCCTCGTCGATTCTCCACTGCAACCCGAGCACAGTCACGACAGTCCCGAGTGTGGCTACGGCTCTTTTCATCAGCAATATTGGTTGGATGATAAGCTTGTAGCGGTTGGCGTGATAGACATCATGCCGAGATGTGTGTCATCTGTGTATCTATTCTACGACCCCGACTACGGGTTTCTGAATCTCGGGACGTACTCAGCTCTCAGGTAAAGCTATTGGCCTATATTCTCGTACATATTTAAATGCAGTTTTAAGCTAAACACATGTTTATCTTTGACTTTAAACACAGTTCTCAACACAGTTCTCAAATAATTGTTTAACTTAAACACGCGTCTAACTCACTGAAAAGTGTCTAACTTTAAACAAGGGTATGGGGGTAATTTAACGCGCGTTCAACTAAAACCGTGCACCAATTGTACGCTTTGATTACTCAACAGTGCCCGGTACAAGCTGATGTGCAGATCGTGTAGTCTTCAAAATACACATTTGATGAATTCAATATCTATTGTAACCCATTTGGACCACGAGACTTGCGGTGTTTAAAAATCGGGTTTTGTTAAACACATCGTTTAAAAGATAAATTTGTGTTTAATTTAGACTCAAGCTAAGTTTTTAAGCTAAGCCAGTGTTTAGTAAGAGAATACCACCCATTGAGTTTAATTTTGTTGGTCGCATCGCACACGTGACCCATCACTTCAAAAGGGATAGGGTAAAGTCACCTATTTTCGGTCAGCGCCTATTTTCGGTCACTTCGCCCAAATCGTGTAATAAAAATGACTTCGTCGTTATAAACTGACAACTAAAAATAACCATGCATAGTTGATGCCCGTTATTGGTTTTAAAATGGCGACGACCGTTGCAATTACACAATTTTGACCAGTGACCGAAAATAGGCGCTGACCGAAAATAGGCGACTTTACCCTATGTTAGTGACACTGAAATCTGAATGATATATATAATTTGACAGAACAAATTCTAAGCTTTAAAACAATGCCTTGTTGGAGGATATTATAAGAACTTGTTCACCAACATGTCCCTTGTTATGTGACTGACCACAATGCAGATCTATCCGGTGCAACAAGCTTTTCAAGAAATATTTTGAGGCAACAAGCTTTTCAAGAAATATTTTCTAATATACAGGGTGTATCAAAAAAATTAGGACTCTGTTTCATGACGATGTAATTTTTATCATAATCATTCGACCATGACCAGTTTAGTCTCAATGTAAAGCCCAATGAATTATTATGATATTCTGAAAATATGAGATCAATCCGATGAAAAATAAGAAAACTAGCGTACTTTGCGTAAACTATGTCATTTACTGGTTTGTACAATGGGATCTACATGTACAGACCAGTAAATAATATTGTTTACGTTTCAATACGTTATAATACTTGTCAACATAGTAAATAATCTATCAGTCAATAGAAAAGTTTAGTTTGGTAATCCGTTTAATTCTGACACAAATCAATACTGGCTAAAAAAAACCTGCAAAACAGTTGCATGCATATTCTGTGCAAATTAAAAAAGTGTTGTTAAAAAGTTCTCGAACCCACTGTGGATGGTTCATTGAGTAACACTTTCATGTTACTCGACTGTTACTATTACTGTGTGAATTCCCATTGTACAAACCAGCAAATGACATGGTTTACACAAAGTACGCTAGTTTTCTTATTTTTCATCGGATTGATCTCATATTTTCAGAATATCATGATAATTGATTGGGTTTTACATTGAGACTAAATTGGTCATGGTCGAATGATTATAATAAGAATTACACCGTCATGAAACAGTGTCCTATTTTTATTGATACACCCTGTACAGGGTGAGTCAAAAAAGCAGGCCTTTTTTAGAGAAAACACCACAGAAATGTCTAGCCTGTATATTGAAATCCAAAGATAGCGATTCAAAGACCACATATTTGGCTTTCATTCATTCAACAACAAAATTGAATTCGAACATTGCATCATAATGTTACAACACTTTGAATAGAACCCGGTATTTTTAAGCCAATCCACGGAATGGCAATAACACACAGTATTGTCGGGTGGCTGATCAGTGATGCCAACCAATGAAACTAGAGAAAGACATGAAAAGGCACATGAATATTGGATACAAAATCTTAAAATGACCAGGAATTAATAGAACTGTAGAATACGATTAATTTAGCCTGGATTCAAGGGGGGAAGTGAAAAGAAGCATTTCAGCTAATTCAGAAAATTCAGAATGCGAACCTCATTAAGGAATGGCTTGATAATTCGACCATCCCGTCGATTGGCTTCAAAAGTTATTTTTTAGTGCTACCAATGGTTTTGCACGCATACATTATTTGTGGCGCCTTTGTGAAAAAAGTGCCCATTCTTTCTGACTGACCCTGTAGTGCTACCTGAGAAATACTAGTATGCTATTTTGAAGAACTTTTTTATTAATAAAAGTATAACATTTGTGTTTCAATTCATCTAAACACAAACCTAACTTTTATTATTATAATACATTGTATTATATTTCCAAGAATGTCACCATTAGGTTTAAATTGGCATAATTCTTCTGAAATGCCAAAAATCTAACAATATAAATGCATAATCATTTTAGAAATCTATCATGGTCTGTATGTCGGTAACCATCCCATACTAAAGTGTGTCCGGGTTATTTAGAAAATGGTCAAAATAGACCGCTAGCTCAAATGATGAGGTTGTGCTACAAAATAAACTGAATGACGATAATCCATTGGCCATCAACTAACAATAGCACCAGACCTTGTGCACAGTGATGAATAGCTGTAGTGACGTGCTTCCTTTCTCTTTAGTTATAATAATTAGTCTCAGAGTGCTTCCTATAAGTTTTAACAAATCTGTCATTGTTTTACAAGGATACATTATCTGTACCCTTGACTAAGCTAAGGACATGTCAATAATAATAGTGGATATTTATAAAGCGCCGGTATTCGCGGCAAGCGACGCTCATGGCACTGTAGCCTTTATTATTACGCTGTCATTAGGAAATCATCACAATCATTTCGCTTTCATCTATCGTAGGCTGCCGGCTAGGCGCACATCCATATCAGCACTTAGATTGTTATATTTTTAACAGCTCCACAATCTCGCTTGGGTCGACGAGGCAATTGAGACTAAGTACCTTGCCCAAGGATACAAACATGTTGGCTATAGCGGGGCTAGAACTCACAACCTTTGTATCATGAACCCTGCGTGCTATCCACTAGACCACACATGCTCTTATGATTATGGCCACACACACACAGGTTTTACTGTAAGGAGGCTTCGCCAATTTAACGGATTAAACTATAGCAAATTAGTATCAATTTTTCATTAATTTAAAAAAAAAGAGTAAAGACTCGCGCCAAGCTTCTTATGCTCGTGCGCAGAGTGCCCATCTCTCTTTCATTAGCGTTTAGGCCAGACTCCCCCATGTAATTTTTGGCTGTGGGGGGTTCGCCACTTCTCTCGCACAGCGAGTGTGTTTTACTTCCCAACATTAATTAATGCCGGTACCCAATTATACACCTGGGTGAAGCGTGGCAAGTGTGGTAAAGTGCCTTGCCCAAGGACACAACACGCTGGCAGCAACAGGGCTCGAACCCACAACCTTTGTATTGTGGAGCGAGAGTAAATCCGTTGGACCACACATGCCCGATTAATTTAACCGTGACTAAGTTAAATTTGTCACACAAGATGTCAACGTCGAGGAACTTTTTGTCGTCCATTTTAGTTTGAAAAACATTAATTGATCTCTCGCTTTGCACACATTTTTTCTACATATTTCATCATTTTAAACAAAATGTGAACTCTTCCCCCTTAATGGTTTTGATTCCTTTGGTTTGTAAGCACATTCACAGTCTGAAAATTAAAGGATAAATAAAGAGTAATTTGCAGCAATTTTGTATGTCTTTTTTTCTTCAGAGAAATAGCATTTACCCGTCTCTTACACGCCGTTGCTCCATCGCTAGAGTACTACTATATGGGGTTTTACCTCCATTCATGCGTCAAAATGAAGTATAAGGTAAGAGATTGCGCTGATGTTGATGTGTGAATAATGGCACGACCCCGGAGAGGGAGTGTTATTGTGAGCTTATCAACAAATGCGCAAGTGCATTGATTTGTCTCGTTTTTCAAGAAACAAAACATACTCATGTTTTGACCTAATTCACACACGACACTATACAAATCAAAATTCACAGTTCTGTGCATACTTTTGATATCTTTAATAACGAATAAAAACATGTGAACAAGTTTGCTAATACCCGCATTAAAATTCGCCAAACCCAGTCAGCCTGAACAACTCATCAAAATAATGCGTGTAGTGCGTGAACCGTATGGTGCGCACGCGAAGTGCAATTGACACTTTTAATGCACTCTGCGTATTGTAGTTTCCTGCTTTCTGATTGGTTCGATACTACTAAGAGTGTATGAATACTGCATAGAACATGTTTTCAGCCATTTTAGAGGCATATTTTAGTCAGTGTTGTTCTTTTATATCCACTTTCAAGCCTATTTTCTGGAATTTTTCATGAGTCATCTGATTTGTCAATGAATTTCATTATCCATGGACAATTGCACACACAATAACAATCACCATACAGAAATGCATGCAACCTGATTAATTTGGTTTTGCATGGTTTCCCTCAAAACAACACACACATGCATTGACCTATAATCAATGAACTCTGTTATGGTTGGTATTTGGTGTGAATATCCTACCCTGGCTGACTCTGATTGATTGAGGGCACCCTTCTGTGTTAACAGTAGAAGTAGTGCTAGGGGGTGTTTCATTTGCATAATCCCTATGATTGACAGCAAAGTCTGGGCTGGACATCTGATTCTGAAATCTCATAAACCTTACTTGGTATTAGATCAAACAACGGTTAGGTCATATCAGACTGATGATGAAAGTTGTATTTGCAACTGAAAGTTCTTGGAATTTCAAACCTTATGTTGTGATACCTTATGTTGTGATCAAAAGGTTATTTACCCGGTTCTGACAAGCATAAGGCCAAACTAATTAAATAGTTAGTCTCAAAGCTCCCGCGCGCATTAGTAAAATCGCCCGCGTTATTGGGGTTTTTTGTTTCCTTTTCTTTCTTTTTTTCCCAGTTTTTTTCTTCTTCATTTTTTCGTTAATAAATAAAAACAAACACAAAGTTAGATTTTCCTTTGTAGATGTGACTATTATTTGTCTGCCATTTCATATCTTCATTTGTCTGATGGTTTAATGTGATCTTGGTGTCGGAAAGCCTGGTCTCGAGTACACTGGTATTGCCACAATAGCGTATTTTACTCTTGTCATCCTGCAGTCTGGAGAAATAAAAACATGAAATTAAAAAACAAAACAAGAGAAAAACCGCATTCCGCATAAGGTTTCAACTTTGAGACAGCTTTGAGACAAACTATTTAATTAGTTTGGCCTAATTGAAAACAAACGAAACAAGAAAAAAATAATATTCATGATGAAGTTGCTCTAAGAGTCCCGTGTTCTGATTCTGATGCCATAATGTAAAACAACTTAATTTTGCTAGCAATTTAATTTCGCTAATTTCGCTAGGAGATACAATTCATCAAATTAAATTGCCCGCCAATTATATTATTTATAATGGTTATATATTTGGAAGATGATACAAATAAGTCAAATTAAATTGCCGCAAAAAGTTAAAGCTAAGTTAAAAGCTAATTCGCTAAATTAACTTGTCTTATAGTATGTTTGTAACATCATCATGGTGTTAGTGTGTGTTGGATAACTGATGGAAATTGTGGTTGCAACCGAAAGTTCTAGGAATTTTAAACCGTGAATTTGTTTTGAAATCAGAGGTTTTTGTTCTGGTCTGAGGAATTGTCCCGAAGGGGCTTGTGTTGTCATCAAAAGTTTTTTATCACGGATCAGACCGAAAACGAAAACAAGAAAAAGTTAATACTCATGATGATGTTGCTTATCAAGGATTCAGCGCGACGAATCATACTCTTTAGCAAAGGATGTAGGTCCTAAAGATGGAGTTTAAACTGAAATGAATGTATGAAGTTATTGTGTGATTCAACTGTTAGTAAATTTGTCTTATATCGTCGCTATTCTTTCAAAACCTCGTATCTCAAAACAAACAAAAATTTGCAGGAGGATGAAAAAAAGAAAGTTGGAGATACGAGGTTTTGAAAGAATAATATTGTTATTTCGCCATTTAATCAGTCCGTATATCAATTCAAGCCATTTGCAATAAAATCTCACCTGTAGTCCACAAATTTGCTGCGAAATATCAAAAATGTTGGAAGTTTCCCCTCGGCACATGGTCAGCACCTGTGTTTTAAAACCTCGTATACATACGAGGTTTTGAAACACAGGGGCTGAAAAAGCCAAATTTGTCTGCCTTCTGATTGGCTGTGACAAATAAAAACATTACCATCATTTGCATAATGTCTCTGACATCATGTTAAACACAAAAATATCAATTTTGAGGAAAGCTGGAGATACAAGGTTTTGAAAGAATAGCGACGATATGCTTATCTCCTGTTACCTGGAAAAACCTAGTAAGTCAACATATTTGGACTTAAAAGGTTTTTCCCCTTCAGTTTATCAAGTTAAAGTGTGTGAAACTCTTCCCTGTCGGCAGCTTTTCATCTGGAAGAACCAAGTATGGAAAAGCCTAGTCTGGAAAAAATATGGGAACAGTTTTCCTTGTTTTCTCAAATTTGCGTTCAACTAGGTTTTTCCAGATTACAGGAGTTATACAAATGATGACACATTTATCTGCACAATCTTACCCTAGGTGTGGATTCAGCTTGAAAAATACACCTTATTCTATGAAATTGGCAATTATGATACTCTAAACCCCCTTAATCTGTGTTTTCTTCCATGTGGATGATTACAACATTATACCTGACTACCCCCACCCCCGGGTTTGTAGATGGTACTGGTTGGAATCATGACACAAACATGCTGCTCTAAATATAGGAAACGCATCTTTCATAATTTCCCATTCTAACTATAGTCAGTTTATACATTTGGGTAGTTTTGTAAGGAAGGACGTATTTCAATGCAGCATGATATAAATCTAAATCCATTGAAATGTGTGGCATTCACCTTTACCAACATATGTGATGCGATCTGTGAAAACCCGCCACATGGTGGCATTTTTCATATTGGAGATATTTATATCAAAAGAAAGCTAAAACTGTGCTGATTACAGAACCGTTTCGATCATTTTTCTACGATCACTACAACAAAAGTTAAGTGAATGATGATTGTGATGTCATCAAAAGCTACAAAACAAGAAATCATGAAAACAGGCCTAAAAAGATACATAATTCAATATAATAACATTATAAGGTTAATAATAAAAGTGACATAAGTAAGTTTTTGAAGGTGAAATTTCATAAAAAATGATGACACAAAGTATTGGAAACTAATTTTCTTTAAAAAAATCTAAAAAAAAGAAAAACTTTTTATTTATTTTTTGTTTTTTTATTTTTTTTTATTTTACCCATAATCCCTATTTCACATTTTGCAACATCCGACGGGTTTTCACAGATCGCATCACATATCGTCAGCCTGCTTTGATAATTGCCTAACTCATTTTTTCTAGTTTTGAGAAAACAACAAAAATAGGAAAAGTGAGTTAAGCAATTATCGAAGCAGGCTGACGATATGTTGAATTGCACCATGTGAATTCCAACAGGAGCAGTACATGTTGGATATAATGATATACCTGTAAGTGAAATGTGGCTTGTTAAAGGCCTATACGAGGTTAAAAAAGAAGAAGAAAAAACAACCGACCGACCCTACTTGACAGGTCCGTCAGCCCGTAAAACAGGGGTTTTGTTTTTCATCGCCTTAGGAAGCTATTTACATTTGCTCAAGGTAGTTTTGTCCCAGCACTTGAAATCATGACAGGAACGTCATCCTGTAAACATTCAACAGGAAACGGCATCTTTCATTAATTTCCTATTTCCTATTCAGTTTATAAATTTGGGCAATTTTGCAAGGAAGGAAGGAAGGTTTTCAATACCAAATGACACAATCTCTATATCTACACGTAACAAAAAAAGTTCTAGACCAGGTGCTATGATGTTGGCTAGTTCAAAATCAATAATCTCTACCAAATTTATGAGATATTAAAGTTTTAGCACATTGAGCTCGAACGCATTAAGCCAATGGAGCGGAAATCGTATTGTCAATAAGTTTGTTTGGCACCTGTGGTTCTAGTTGGCCACTTACGTTTCACTTCAGGTTGCCCGCAAACTTGTCCTTTGTTTAGATTTGCTCGACTCATTTCACTATATAGGCCCTCATTGGCTTCCCAGTCTCTATACCAAGAGGACATAATTTTAAAATTAGTCTCGTTCCGTTCCCGATTCTCGTTTTGTTTATTGAGATAGATTGGGTCAGCATTAAAAACATTAAATGAGCGAATTTCTTCTCCATAGTTTGATACCGCTCATTTATAAAAATTGAATGGATACTTTTAAAGTTATGATGATTTCAATAACCATGCCTAACGACAACAAATTTGCACTTAAATTGGTTTTCTATGAGATATCATTGATTTGTATTGTCTACTGTGAGCTATCGGAACAGATGAACAAGTCAGGTATCTGAATGAGTCTTTACACACACATTTTTAGCGCGTAATTAAGCAATGATATGACATATATAAAACATATTTTAATGCAACTTTGTTGTCGTTATTTGTGGTCATTTAAACCACCATAACATGAAAACTATCCACTCGATTGTTACGGATGAGGTATCAAACAAGAAATTTGCTCATTTAACGAGGTGTGGACTCTCAGGTACAGCCTTTGTAAAACTGCCGTAACTTCTTCAATATTCATTTAATCTTTATATAAGTATACAGTGTTTTTGCAGATGAATCCAACCATGATAATGAAATTGACCATTTGAGAGAAAATTATAAAAATATCTGATTTATTTTTTGAGTTATAGACCAAAATGTGCCAACAAATATGATTTTTACCATGAAAATCACATTTTTGTTTGGGGGGGGGGGGGAGGGGGGAAATCACATTTTTTGGCACTTTTTGGTCTATAACTCAAAAAATAAATAAGATATTCAACAACAAAAAAGCACCCTGGGGAATGTTATCAAGATTATCATAAAACTAGTATGACAAAATTTGACAAAACATATTTTGAGTTATCTTTGCAGAACCTAAAATGGGTCAAAAACCATGTTTTTTATAATTTTCCAAAATAGTCAATTTCATTAAGTTACGACAGTTTTACTGAAGCTATGCTGAGGGTCCACACCCCACTTAATGTACATCTCAGATGTTTAGTACCGGCTATTGATTTTGGAATAGCCAACATCAAAGCACCTGGTCAGCAACTTCTTCTTGTTTTCACCACGTCCATCGCCACCAAAATAACCCAGTGTTTATGAGTATTTGATGATGATTTTGATCTTGAATGGAAACAGGCAGGGATTATTACAGTGGTAATGACTCTCAACGCATCATGTTATGCTAGCCTATGCGCATACACCCTATTTGTGGTGCGCCAACGCGCAGGTTACTAAGATTGCCGTGTTGTGTGACGATTTGCTGGGTGCCCTTGCGTTGTGCATATTTTGGTGAAACTCCAGCATCACCACCTTTTTGCTGTGTCGCCACCTTTTGGTGCTGAAAAGAAACACACATTTAGTGGTTATTTATAGCTAGTTATTATTGGTGCTTATTATTATAACTACCAATAACTGTGTTATTGTTGTTGATTGAATAGAAACATGTGTATAGATAGGTGTGTTCCATTTGAATTTTGTAGATCAAAGTTTAACCAAAGTTGTCACAATCTGTGAACGTGACATGAGTAGCTACATTGTATAGACAAATGGTTGGTCTTTATACACTTCCCGGAATTCCACATAATTCACATCCTGAACCAGGAAATATCTCTGTTTTTGTTGTGGTGGTGGTACAAATGATGATACCAATGCTAATTAATATTTGTGACGTGATCAAGTGAAATGAGTCACATGTCGGCAGTTTTGAATTTTGATATTTGTCCATCATTTACAAGCAGGTGAAAAATGCAACAGTATGGTCCAAACCACTAGAATCAAACTTCTAGTTTTAAAGTTACAAACATTTTACCAACGGAGAAAACAAAGTAAAACATAACAATCTGTCACTTATTTTTACCTGTAACTCAAAATCAATATTCCCGACATACGACTCATATCGCTTGATCACGTCACATTTATATCCCTGTTATCAAAAGGATATTTCCTTTTTTATGTTTCCTTTTTATGTTCAAATCAAAGGTGTACACAATACAATATTTTGGCTGAAATCCAATACTGTTAAAGTGGAAATTTTCTTGCTACATTTAATTCACAAATTTTTTTTGCGCTCAACCCAGCTACCGTGAAAATAATAATACATGAATATATTTCTTTTGCTTAAAGGTCTATGTGAAGAAGCTACAAATTGTGAATTAAAAAAACCACAAAATAGTGCAAAATGGGCAAAGCGCAACAAATTAATCACGCGAAAATTACCACTGTTACTTAATAGTACTTCATTCATCCATTTGCCATTTTGTATTTTGCAATGGCATCCTTTACTTGTTTATGCATATGAATGTGAAAAGAGTTGGGAGTGTTGAGTTTGCTCAGCCCTTAGGCCAAAACAAAATAAATTGTTTGGTTGTCCTCCAGAGCTCTCGGAGAAGAGGGGCGGGCGGGCAGATTTTTTTTTTTTTTTTTAAATTATTTTCTTATACTAGCGGAAGCTCAAAGTTCAGCCAACAAGAAGTTGAAATCAAACTAAGAGTTGCACATATGTTATAAACACTTAGTTTAATATTAAATGCCATGTAAACTATTAAAACAAAAAACTGAAGAAAAAAAACCTGAAAAAAAGAAGGAACTCTGAAGAGGAAAAAAGAAAACAAAATCAGAGCGGCCCTAAATCTGACGAGTGGCCGGTCGAGGACAACATAAAAAGAAGAAAAAATGTCCTTAGTGAAAAGGTTGTTTTCTATTCTACAAGAAAGCGCATCAAAAATACGTTCTTGTTGTTATTTATTAAATTTGAGATCATTTACGTCAGTTATTCTAGTATTTTTAAAGCAACATTTAAATTGCCTATTGAAAAGCACACACAATTTTGGTGTGGTCTACCATTTAGGGAAAATTCACCTCTTTTTCACTTAACCCCCTGAGAACTACCTGTCAATTGGTCAAAAAGTTACATACATCATTTATTGCACCAATCAGAGACATTGTTACAATAGTTGTATCCCTGATAAAGATTGGAGTAAAATATTTTACAAACTATAGGTCTAAAATTGTGAAGAGGTACATGTAACAAGATCTAAATCTCTGGCTTTCTACGGATATCAAACTCTCAATTTTATTTGAAAATTGAGGTCCGGGTCAGTGGTCACACACCTTTTAAATGTTTTTTTGAGGTTGCATTTATTGGTTTGGAATTGTAAACGAATAAAAGTCTATTGTGAGTTTATTATGTGTGCTCTCAGAGCATTTTCTAAGCTTTAAAATGACACAATGTATCAAAATTTATTAACCCTTTGAACCCGATAGGTCGATTTATCGACCTAAATCGACCTATCGGAGAACGTCGTATAACCCGATAGGTCGAAAAATCGACCTGAGCGAACAGATGACACATTGATCATATGACTGAGTGGTCATGTGACTTGAAAGTCATGTGATGTTCACCCGATGTGAAATACATTGTTTCGCAAGGTTTTCGTTGCGATTTGACGTCATTTAGCTGAAGAAAACAGTCAAAAATAGCGCAAAATTGGATGAATATGCAACCCAATATGGCGCAGATGATTCTCAGGTAGACAGGGATGCATTGTTTACGGTCATGATTGGCAATTTTGGCGATAAAAACGGACGTTTTTATGTTATAAATAGGTTACGTTATACGTGTAGTACAATGGCATACTGCCCTCTATCATCGGTAACATATATTACGGATGATATAGGTGTACTATATTTAGCATTTTACCCCCGGAGAAGTCAGGGTGGGTGTACCGAACCCTTATAATAACTCCGGGTTCAAAGGGTTAAGGCATTCAGATTTTACAAGTGAATAGACTCTTAAATTCTTATTATTTTCTCTATTTTGTTCGGTCCGTTTTCATTTATATCTTGAGAAACACACAGCCACAAAGTCTCCCCTTTTGATGTGCTGCATCACATATCCATATGTCATGCGATCAAGGGGAATGAGTCGTATGTCGGGAATATTGATTTTGAGTTATAGGTAAAAAGAGGTGACAAATTCTTATGTTTTACTTTGTTTTCTCAGTTGGTAAACTGTTGTTACTTTTAAAACTAGAAGTTCGATTTTAGTGGGGTTTGGACCATACTGTTTCATTTTTCACCTGCCTTTGAATGATACTCAAATATCAAAATTCAAAACTGCCGACATGTGACTCATTTCGCTTGATCACGTCACATATTTCAAACTAAAACCCTGGTGGCTGAGAACAATAAATATTTGGAATGGGCACTGAGAGATTAAAATGTCTTAAAATTGGGCATTGCAAATGGAAATTCCAGTATCACGTAACATTGAGGATGTTGATGAAAGTAGGTATAGAGACCTTTATCAAGGTTTGCAATAGTTTGTGGATAGTTTCCTTGTTTTATAAAAGGACATTAGCGTCGAGGGTATTTCCCTAAATTTAATAACTGTATATCTGAAACTGAACTGAAAGCCTGTATGTTGTAAGGTACTCTCCTAAGTCTTATTGCATCCTTTTTTGCCAAAATCTATCAGTCATGGATTTTGTTTTTAGTAAAATAAAATTCTTTGAGACCACTACCAATTTGTGAAAATAAATAACAAGACAAAACAAAATATGAACAATTTCACATCCATACTGTTACTATAGTCTAATTCATAATTGAACAAACATTTCCGAAATAGCGTACAAGTCCAAGTATCACGTATGTTGTGTCAAATACGCACAAGTCCCTAAAATAACCCCTATTTTCATGATTTCAAAGTCCGTGCCAACACTCGTAAATATACCCCTTTTCGGCGATATTTAGAACGACCATGGTTACCAACTTTTGTGTTGCGTTGCTGGGCAGCAAGGTTTGTGAGTGAACAAATTCCAAGAAAACGATGCCCTCCTGTATTCTCTTGTTGCATAATACCATGTGTACACGCCTACACGGGGTGCTGGTTGCATAATACCAATTGTACACGCACGCCTACACGTTTTTCCCATTCTATATTCTGCAATTCCATTTCAACATGATTCTCAACACTTTCCATGCGGCTATTAGTTTTACCATACAAAACATATTTTTAAGAAACCTTTCCGAACTTTCAAAATCTTATTGCAAGAATTACTGTACCAATACTAGGCATGTTTGTACTTGTGTTAATGCATTTATCATGGTGATTCCAAATATGGTAATGAAATTTAATTATCCCAACTTTCAAAGTCTTATTTCAAGAATTACTGTACCAATACTAGGCATGTTTGTACTTGTGTTAATGCATTTATCATGGTGATTCCAAATATGGTAATGAATTTTAATTATTTTGACATTTTTGAGACATTCGGTGCAATTTTGGAATGTCGTCTGCAGACGCCTGCCGCGTGGAAAGTGTTAATGTAATTTTGGTGGTTTTTTTTCACATTAGTAGATATAAAAATGTTGCTGTGTAATTTGTTTCCATTTTTTCTTTCTGAACTTCTTTTTGCTACTAATTTACATGCATGTAGGTCAATTTTGTTTGCATTAGGAAATGTGCTTGTGAATATCCTCCCTATAGTTCCTACCACAGTATCCCCAATTGCTTTGTCCAATTGCACCAAATATCAAATTAATCACAGGAAGAATTATGTTTAAGCCATCATCGAAAAAAGTGTTCTACAATTAAACGGACCTCTCAGGTAGGGTCGGTGTTGAGTTTTTTCGTAACAATTTCTGGGAATTTCAGTGAATTTTCAGCTATTTTAAAAATTCAAAACATTTCAAATAATCAAAAAATATTGGCAGAAATGTCCCCCATAAAATCAAAAAATGGCAAACAAATTGCAACAATTTTCCAAAAAGAGTCTTAAAAAAAATGAAGTGGCCCTGTAGAACAGGGTTTTTTTGTGGCCTTATTACTACATGTACAGGGTGAGTCAAAAAGACTGCAATAGTTGAAAGAAGCCATTTTATTTTCGAAACCAAAATGAATTTTAAAACTTTTTAAACGTTGCAAGAATGATGTATTTAATCCAAACTTTGTGTGAAAAAATGAAGTCGATCGCATTTTCTGTTTGTCTTTGGTGAACCTTTTGACCAGTGCACCCATTTTACACGATTGTCCACGAGATACCCAAAATATGCATCAGATCGCAAAATGTGTCTCTCATTCAAATTTGGAAACTTGAGTTCATTTGTGATGTTATTGGAATTTGATGCATCCTTTCTTGTTTACATGTGAGTTAGCATAATCAATTATAATCGTACCCATGCAATGAAAGAGTATAATGTTCTAAATTTTAATAAAAAAACTGGAAATTTTGGCGGGATATTCAAATATGAAAATGCAATGTGTGCCATTTCAAATGAAAATCACTGTGCTCGTGGACAAACAGGTAAATTTTGTTGTGCAGCAAAGAGGGTCACTAAATACAAACGAAAAATGCGATCGACTTCATTTTTCCACACAAAGTTAGGATTAAATACAGCATTCTTGCAACGTTTAAAAAGTTTTAAAATTCATTTTGGTTTTGAAAACAAAATGGCTTCTTTCCACTATTGCAGTCTTTTTGACTCACCCTGTATGTAGGTCAATTTCCTTTGCATTAGGAAATGTTCTTGTGGGGGTATCCTATTGTTCCTACCACTCCATCTAATCCTACCACAGTTTTGCCTTATTTTATGTCTTATACACAAAAATATAACTTTCAATCAAATTTAAAAACCTATCTGTATTATTTTATATATGTGTGTTTTCTACAGGGCAACTATACCCCCTCCTTCATTGTGTGTCCTGAAGCTTTCACCTGGCAACCTTACGAGAAATGTGCCCCTAAACTTGATGCCAGCAAATACTCTCGGCTGGATGAAACAGAAGCAAGTGAGTACACATATAATTGGAAGAGTTCAGATGCAAAATGTGATAAACCTATTTTGGCAATGTTTGCCTAGACGTCCCGTAACTCAAGTGCGCATGCTGAAACCAATTAAAATATGTTTTAGCTATACATGGTTTATTCTGTACGGAACGTGATGCAAGATATAGCCTCTATTGTAACCCTAATCCCGGTGTAGGGTTTTCAACCGGGATAACAATTTTGGAAGAGAAAACACCAATTAAATTGCTGTGGACCGGCCGGGATCTGATCCAGGGACCTTCCGGACATCAGCCCGTCGTCCCATCCACTTAGCCACGACCCTCAGCTACTCATTCACACAGTATACCGCGCTCACAGTCACTATATAAGCTTCATTGATTACGTCATAGAAAACTGTCCGCACATGCGCTTGGAGGCTTAGAAGTAATGTTTGTTAGCATAATAAACTCAAAATTGAGTTCACCTGCGAAGTCCCCCTACCGGTGACATATTTGTTTGTATGTGGCATTATAAAGCTGTTTTCCTAAACTTTTCGACTACAAAAGAGTTTGACCAAAGTTGTATTGCATTTTCTCCCTACAGCTGATCCTGACCGCCTTGATAGTTTAGACCAGGTACTGGTACTCCACAGACACGCTGCAATAACATTCGGTCAGTACAAGCGACTCAAACCGGACGCCCCCACAGACGCCGTCAAGGAATATGCGAATATGGTCGGTAAAACGTGTGCAACGAGGATGTTACTGTACAGGGATTGAGGACGCTTTTTGTATGCAATATCCGACATCATTTTGATCATTTTGATATATACTGTAAAAGTGGTAATTTTCGCGCTCTGCCAACTTTCAGCCATTTCGAATGTTTTTAAATTCGATATTTGTAAGTTCATTTCATAGTCTAATACACAAAATAAATATATTGGCATGTTTTTATTGATGCGGTAGCTGCTTGGAGCGTAAAAAGCGCGATAATTAATGTAGCGCGAAAAATTCCACGTTTACAGTACTGTACAAGTGGTATCATTTTTAGGCAGTTAATTTTTTCGCAATTTGCAGATTTTCAACTGTTTTGCGTGTTTTTATATTCGCAATTTGTATGTTATTATTTTGCACAGCAGCTGGTTCGAGCGCGAAAAATAAATGTAGCAACAAAAATGTCCACTTTTGTTAATACTTATACAGTATTAAGATTTGACTGCCTTATCCTGGGGAAGTGGGTGCTATGAAGATTTATTGGTATCATATTCTGTGTCATATTTGTATATTGGTTTGCAGCACAGAAATTCTATGATTAGTGCATAGTTTTGACCCCTATACAATTTACACTATGATATTTCAACCCTTTCGGCACCTTCCTATTATGATGCTCAACTTAAGCTTTGTGACTGTTGATGAGTTTCACATGATAGGTTCAAATTGCAATGGATAAAATGATGGGCTTAGATGCTATGAAAAACAACCATCACATTGTGTTCAAATTTCAAACAAATAGAATTTCTTTCAAAATTGTTTCAAAATATTTTGACTTTTTTTTGACAAGTTTGACATTTAAAAAAACATTTTTTACATTTTGAAAATTGTTGAAATTCACTGACATTTTCACGAAAATTTTGAAAACAAAACAAAAAATGCCAGAGAGGTCCGTTTGCCTTAGAACAGGTTTTGTTTTATTTGTCGCCTTAAATTTGATACAATACATCACAAAGTTTCAAAATTGAAATGGATGGCAAGAATATCATGGACACGCGTCATAGTAGGTTAACCTGGAGGTCAAAGGTCAATCTAACTCTCAAAATGGTCAAACCGACATCCGTGGTGCAGAACATGTAGGGTTGATCTACTGCTGTGTGTGATAATTAAGTTCTCGGAATTTTAGAGTTTTCAAGCATGCGCTGCGAGCTGGTCAGAGTGTGCCCGAGTGTGTCTGACTGGGGCCAAGAGGCCATTAGGAATACAATTTCCGGTTTGAGTTTCATGGAAAAGAAATTCAAACAAAAACAAAAGAGGGGAGAAGGAGAGTGCAATTTGAAACAGGAAATGATACCAATTGAGCTTTATAGCGTGTCCCAAAAACCTGGGTCCAAAAACCGAAGAGCTTATAACTAAAAATGTAGGAAACATAGCTGCTTCATATTTGGGGATATACCAGTGAATATATCTGACATTATTTAGTAAAATTATGAGACCAATGGGATGTATAGTTTTCGAAAAACAAAGCTTTGAATAGAGCTTCCTACTTTTTTAGTTATAAGCTCTGCAATTTTTTGGGACACGCTGTATAGGCTTTGAAAGAATTTAGTAACATTTACCTGAAAATAATAGTTCTTCATTTATCCAGGATTTGCAGTAATACTAATAATTTCACATATATTACACAGAAATATATTAAAATGGGTGTAAAATTAATCATTATTTGCTTATATAGTTAGTCTTTTACGCAGTTTTTATTGGTATTTGTTACAAATTCATCAGAAAATCAAGACAATGTCACGTGAACAATGCACAAAGACGTTAAATTATATAAGACTATAAGACTAAGATATTACAATTTGTTGTAAATAATTTGGGGACTTACACTTTGTGTCTTTTCAAGTTGGGAGGTGATGTTAGACTGGGTCCCCGCATCCCTCTATTTGAGCGCCCTCGGAGGGGCAGTGTGTAAATTGTAAAGATGGGAAGGATTCATTCTATGGTGATGACAGCGCGTGTTGGGGTGAACACATCGTAAAAGTGTAAATTTTTGTGTGTGTACATTTTGAACAGTTTTTTTATTTTTTCGCGATGTTGAACTTCCTCTTTACAAAGACCTACTTACAAAATGAATATATTTGCGCGATTGCTTGATTTTAGCGTGAAAAGTGCGCAAATAAATGTAGCGAAAAATAATTGTAGCGCACAAAATTTCCACTTTTACAGTAGCGTGTGCGTCAGATTTTGCATCTGCACAATCAAAGAAGAATGTCGGCCACCTTAGACTGAATCCTTCCCTTCTTCACACTTTACACATGGCCCCTGTGAGGGTGCTCAAATAGAGGGACGCGGGAACCCAGTCTAGAGTTAGGAGCAACTCTAGATTACTCACTGACGTCACCTCCTGACTTGAGCTAACACAGACAACAAATTGAGAACTAAGGCGACTGGTAAAAAAAAACCTGTTGTATGGGCCCGACCGATCCATGCTTTTAGAAATTGGTGAAGAAAAAATAAAGATGTGTGAAAATGTGACCAGTCGCATCAAAAAGGACATGTTGTCGGCAAACACAGTTTTGAGAGGGCAATTTATTTGGTGAAACATAGAGAAAATAATAGACAAAAATATGCTTCTTCAATTCATATCTTGTGATTGCAAAGTCCGATTACATTCAACAAGGTATCATTTCAAAGCTTAAAATGTTCTCTTTTAAATCATACAAATAACTCAGAATTGACTCGGGACTCCAACATGTCCATTTTGATGTGACGGGTCACAAATATGCTATAATGTTGAAAGGATGAATGTCAGCCATGGCGTACAATGTGCTGCGCCTATCACTAGTTAACTCACTGAAGTAACCTCCCGACCCATTCTTTTAAAAATTGGTGAAGAAAAAAAAGATGTGTGAAAATATGCTATGATGTCGAAAGGATGATTTATTAGAGACTGTTCCATACATAATACACATAATAATAATAACTGGGATTTATAGAGCGCCTAATAGCAGAGGCCTCAAAGCGCTGTACAATTTAAAAACCAAGAAACAAGTTATTTGAACATTAAATAAGCAACAAATCATTTAAAAACAAGAAGAACTTGCATAATTTACACATGATAAAGATAAAAACATACACATAAGGGGGAAAATGGCAAGTCCGGTAAAATTCCACACACAATATTTACAGAGTGGGAAAGGCAACACATTATAATCAAACATAAGGCAGGTTTTGAGTAAATTAGGGTCTTCTGACATTAAACCTTTAAAATGTATGTCGAAATGATTACCTGTACAGTAGGCAAACTGTATGATGATTTTTCTTTTTACTCAGATGTGAATTTATATTTAATATTGTCTAAAGATAGAACATTATTTATTTTGTGTTATAAATTTAAAGAGTTCAGATGCAAAATGCGGTACAGTCACTTTAACCTATTTGAGATATTAGCAAATGAAAGGTTCTCAATGTATAATGAAAATAATGATAATATTTTGTATTATTATTATTATTATTATACAAGGCATTTATATAGCGCTCTTACACAATGAGGTACCACAGCGCTTTACAGAATAAAATACATACAGAATTGAATACATACACGGTAAAAGGTAAAAATAGATACACGGTTAAAGGTAGAATTACATGTATGGTAAAAGGTAAAATACATACACGGTAAAATGTAGAATTACATACATGGTAAAAGGTAAAAATACATACCTTATATAGTATACAAATATTTTCTAAAGTGTATCATATCTTCTAAAGTGAACCTTCAAATTTAACAAGTATGATCTTTGGTGGATAACCCGATTTGGGCTCTACATGGAAGTGTACCATAAATTACCATCAATTAAATCGTAATACAGAATTTAAGTTATGTTAAAAACTTGAGTTTAATTATGCTATAGTTTGATCAGTTCCAAATTGGCGAAGCCTCCTTACAGCAACGAATGAATATAAAAGGAAGCAAGCGCGCAACAGAACACACGAACTGTGCATCACATGCGTGATGCGTGCATGCTGCCAAAACCGTGTGGGTGTGGCCATAACCATGCATGTATGCTTGGATTAATTTTGCACGCGGAAAAAACAAAGTATGTTTTGGCAATTTGGAACTGATTACACTATAGGATGCCTCACCAGACTGTCATATGTGATCTTTTTCATGGAAGCATAATTTACTTCAAATTTTCCCACTTTCTTTCAGCTGCTACAGTATACCACTTTTTCACTTTGAAGGACAAATCTTTCTATTCAGACCTAAAAGTTGGCAGGTTAATAAGAAAAAAATATGGATTTTTTTCTGATACCAAAAGCTGAATTTTGATGGGGAAAAAGTGAATTTGATTGAGTCACCAAACATTTTGGAAAGGAAATGAGTAGGAGAATCCATTTTTGGTATCATATTTCACTAAAAATGCTGATTGTTAAAAAATGTTAACGTTTACAACAAAATGTATGTGAGACAGACCATCTTTTTTGGGGGCCTAAGTAGTATTTTTGTTCAAGAATAATATGCTGATATGTAGTTCCATTGATAAATACCAGTCTTGAGTGATTCCATGTTGTGGGCGGGTCAATGATTATTGCCCATTTGGTGCTGAACAAGGTACATACCACTTGCAGCTAAAAATGCTGTATTTTACAGTGTCTCTGATTGGCTCATTACAGGATATAATGTGATATACTCCTGTGAGTAACCAATCAAAAAAAGTGCTTTATATCTCTTATAGCAACCATACCATCATTCTTACTGTATCTCTGATTGGCTAAATATATGGTATAACACTCATTGTAACCAATCAAAAGTGTACTTAGATGCCGATATAATAGGCAGGTAGTGCTCAGTGGGTTAACCCAAAAACCTTAGCGCACTTGACTGCGCTGGAGTTGTGTGTTTCTGAGGTGTGTATATCGTCGCTGTTCTGTCAAAACATTGCATCTTTATCCGGCCCTTCAGCATGTATAAAGTAATACTTCCTAGTTATAACCTTTGGCCAGTCTGCTCTAAACAGGTTCAAGGGCCAAAAAAACACATCTATCAAAACCTTGCAAATGCTCTTGCACCAGAGCATGTATAAAGCAACACTTTCTATGTATAAGCGTTGTGCAGTTTTATTTATACATGCTGAAGGGCTAGAAAAAACATACATTTAATATGTTTATCAAGAAATGTTTGTTATGATTAAAGCATGTAAGCTTTTATTTGATTCAGTTGCGTTGATATACACCCATCAAAATATGTAAGTTCCCCCCTAGCATATACTAAAATATTTCCAAAAATATTTGATGGATTAAAATAATTGTCAGCTAGAAAGATGCACCCAATTGTTAAGCACATTTTGATACCAAATTTGTTGGCCTTGAGACAATGCAACGATAAGAAATTGTGCCATTTACCAATTTTTATACAGAAAAAAAAGTGGCACTAAATCTCACTGGCTATGGCTGGTTTTGTCCATAAAATTAACAAACAAGATTATGATCTGCTTATTGAATATGATCTGCTTATTGATGTATGGACAATCTAGCCATAGCCAGTGAGATTTAGTGCCACTTTTTTTTCTGTATAAAAATTGGTAAATGGCACAATTTCTTATCGTTGCATTGTCTCAAGGCCAACAAATTTGGTATAAAAATGTGCCTAACAATTGGGTGCATCTTTCTAGCTGAAAAATTATTTAAATCCATCAAATATTTTTGGAAATATTTTAGTATATGCTAGGGGGAACTTACATATTTTGATGGGTGTATTTAGTGTAGATAACTTTTTTGTATCATTGTAGAGCAACATTGTTGGATGCTCTCTATCTGCAGAATGGAAGTTCTTGCAAGGCATAAAATTATCCCGGGTGGGGGGAAATCAGATTTGGTTTGGTCGGGTGTGTGCGGCTTGAGATTCACCCGGGGGTACTCAGTTTTTTTGGGGGTAGGGGTGTGCCGCCCAGGTTCTCAAAAAGGGGGGCTAGAGAACTGAACTGTGTGGATTTTATGACGAAAAATAGGGTCTTATGAACTGATTTTTTCAAAATAAATAGGTCTTAAGAACTGGCCTATAGTTCAATTTTGAATAGCAAGAACGCTCATTTTTGATTTTTGTTGTTGTTTGGTTTTCGACCGCAAAATGTTCAAAGAATTGGGGCTTTGGAACGCAAAATTTCACGATTTTTGAATTTTCAATAAAATTAGGGTCATAAGAACTGATGCAGGCTCAAAAGAGGGGGTCATAAGAGCTAGCAGCAGAGGGTGAAAAAGGGGGTCTTCAGCGCAGCACATACCTATACCCTTTTCCGTATCAGTGCCACCCCGGGGAGATTCAAAACCCATTTCTAAGGGTGATTTTTGGAAAAATTGTACCCATTTCTCATTATTCTCATTTCTTCATTATAGACCCAATTTTCGCAAATTATCAGGAAAATAAACAAAATGTTAGCAAAAATATACCAACTTTTCGCAAAAATATACCACATTATCGCGAAAATAGACTGCATTGTGATTTGTGACCCCATTATTAGGGATTTTCCAGCACAAAATCATACCCATGTTTAGGGATTGTTTGCAAAAATGGGACCCATTAGAGCGGCACATCCCCGTATACCGTATTAGGCGAGTACCCTCCTCCCCCCCCCCCCCCCCCCCTTCAGCATGTATAAAGTAAAACCTCCCAACCGTTATGCATAGGAAGTGTTGCTTTATACATGTCCAGGGGCAAGAGTTTTTTGGCTCTTGAACATATTTACAAGAACAGCGACGAAATGAGTTTCATATCAAAATAAAACTTTTCTTATGAACAATTTATTAGTGATGAAAAAAAACACACAAAAAATGTAAAACTGTTCAACAGGCCTGGCATACCTTAAATTGAGAATTTTTGTTGTTGAACCAATATGATGTATCTAGCAAAATGAATTGGAAGTTGAGAATATTGATTTTGAGGGAAAAAAACTAATCAAACAAAGTATAGACATGTTTTGTTTTTGTTTTTGGTAAATGCCAAAATTGTAGCCTTTTATTTTATTTTCAGTCCATATTTTGTGTTTTTACCGAAATTTGTCAGCATTTTATAATCTTCCTCGTTGTGTGTGTGTGCGCCCTGTTGACTTGTAAAACAGTGTTGATGTGTGTGTGTTTGCCTAATGTATCTAAGTCTCACCCAATTACATCTTTATTATCAGCAATGTGAAATGATGTGTTGTAATTTCAATGTAAAATAAATTAAATCATTACTGTACTCGGTAATATTACTGAAGTCGAGGCTATACAGGTCTGAATCCTTGTGCACTGAACTTAGCACCCTAGGTACTGTGTTACCTCCAATCCACAACCCTGATGGTGAAGCACTCAGGATATTGTAATTAGACCCAGGTAATTAGGCTATGGGCAACGAAAAAGAGAAACCCTGTACTACAGGCAAACGTACCTCTCAGGTTGGTTCGGTCAGTCAAGCTTTTTTTCCTCTTCAAAATGATTTGGGGCAGTGGCGTAGCTAGGTTTTTCATATTGGGGGAGGGGGGAAAACAAAATAAAGTTAAACCAAGGACTTTACCAGACTCAAATTCTGAGAATTTCCGCTCAGTCGGAAATTTACGGGGGGGGGGGGGGGGGGGGGGGGGGTGGTGACGTGGCATCAACAAAAATCGAGCTCGATAAACCGACATCATCATCGGTCGTCCTTGGACGGAATATTGGAAGCAGCAGTTACAAATTTCCTCCAAGCAAGTTTATCCAACATAAGCTGTTGAACTTCATTGGGTTCAAGATCAAGGTCCTTTGAGATGCTGTCAGGATAGGTGGTGGATCTCCTGCCACGGGATGAATGGCCTTCACTTGGAGTCCAGAAAAGCACTCGGGAGACAGGTTGATCGGATGCTCGTAGGCAGTGTCCAGCAAACTGGAGCCGTCGCTTCCTTACTGAGTTAGCCAGCGGAGGAATTTCACCATACACCTCTTCATTAGTTTTGTGGTCTCTCCAACTGATGTTAAGGACTCTCCTCAGCAACTGTGTGTAGCATCCATTAATTCTGTCCTCAAAAGTCTTTGTAACTGTCCATGTCTCTGAACCATATAGTAGAATACTTTCCACGCAAGCTCGGAAAAACTTGATTTTAGTTGGCCTATCAAGTTTAGATTTCCATATCTTCTCCAGCTTGTTGCATGCAACCCAGGCTTGAGCTTTCCGGCACTTGAAGTCATGGAAAGAGTCTGGCATTGACGATCCTAGGTACTTAAACTCCTTGATGTTGTCAAGTTCGGCACCACTCAGAGATGTGACATTTGTGGAGGATGGGATGCCGACTAGCAGAGTCTTGGTTTTTCCAACATTAAGGTGCAGGCCAACACAGTTTGAAGCTTCTTCGATATGCTGTAGCAGAATTTCAGCTGACTCAATGGATGAAGACAAGAGTGCTATGTCATCAGCGAAGTCCAAATCATGAAGGCGTAGCTCTGGATGACGTCTACTCTTCCTTCTCTCAAGAACGATCCCGGTGGATTGGTTGATGTCCTTCAAGGCATGCCGCATGATGTAATCTACTACCACTATGAAGAGGAATGGAGCAAGGGTGTCTCCTTGTAGAACTCCAGCCAGAATCTCGAAAGGTTCGGTATCACCGTCTGCAGATATCACTAAGGCAGATGAATCTGTGTAGATAGCCTTGATTGCATCAATGATGACTCCTGGAATACCATACGCATGTAGGATTTGGAACATCCGTTCACGATGGATCGAATCGAAAGCTTTTGAGTAATCTATGAATACTACTGCCAGAGGAAGATTCTTTGTCTTCATGCCTTCAATGATACGTCTCAGAGCCAGTATTTGAGAGACGGTTGATCTATGCTGTCTGAAGCCATTCTGGTTCCAACGCAGCAAGGGGTCAACAAATGGTCTTATCCTGTTTAATACCATCCTGTTGAAGAGCTTGGCTGCAATACTGGTAAGGGTGATGCCCCTGTAGTTGGTTGGTTTTGATAGGTCCCCTTTCTTTGGGATGGGGATGATTCCACCTGTTGACCATTGCTTAGGTTTCTCTTGGTGTAGCAGAAGATTGTTGCACGGATGAAGAAGGTGGGGTTTAAAGGTGTCCGACTTCCAGAGCTCAAGTGGAATGCTGTCCAGTCCTAAGGCACCTCCTGGTTTTGACTGTGAAAGCGCTTCTTCCAGATCAGCTAACGTAAACTCTGAGGTTGAGATTGGTAGTGTATCATCAACCACCTTGGAGATGGTGAAGTCTCTGTCTGGTACTGTTGGTGGTTTCCCAAGAAGAGTAGAGAAATGCTTCAACCATGAACCTTTCCTGTCATCTGGCGTTCCTGAGAGCATAGATCGCTTGCTATCCTTTCTTCCACTGATGTCGTCCACAATTTTCCAAGCAGTGCTGTGTTTGCTGGAGAGAGAAGCTTGTTGTACCTGCTCGATGCTGGACTCCAGTAATGCTTTCTCCTCTGCTATGTACGCATCTGTCAACTTTTGTTTGGCCATGTTTTTATCCACCTTGGTTGACGAGATGTAGGCTTCTCTTGCCGCTTTTACTTTCTGGGTCTGTGATATGCTCTTGAAAGTATTCCTTGGTTTCTTGGGCAAGATTTCCTCTGCTGCCTTGATGCAGGAAGATTGGAGGAGGTCGTACTTCTCTTGGAATGGCATGGTGCTCTTCTCTTGGGCCAAAGGATCAAAGAAGTTGGATACTTTGATGGTATATTCATCCTGGAGGTCTCTGTTGAAACACAGTGCTTTGAAGTTCAAGGACCGTGCTGCATTAGGCGGCTTCTTCTTTGGAGCACGCAGACGTAGCTTTACCATCGCTGTGATGATTCTGTGGTCAGACCCCACTGTTACAAAGGTGTTGTATGCCTCTACATTTTGCACAGAGTTTACCCATTTCTTCCTCACCAGAATGAAGTCCAGTTGTGCCTTTGTGGTGTTTGGGTACTGGAATGTCCACAGCTTCCTGTTCGGCTTCCTGAACTTGGTATTTGTGACAACAAGATCGAAGCTGTTGACAAAATCTAGAAGAAGGATGCCATTCCGATTGGTGGAATCATGGTAAGAGAATAGAACTTCGCCTGTACCAAGTTTTGCATTGAAGTCGCCACCAATCAAAACCATGTTGTGTGCGGGGATGTCTCTCATCGCATCTGAGAGGTTCTTGTAAAAGGCGATTACATCCTCTTCTTTGGAGCAGTTTGTAGGGCTGTAGCAGCACATGATGGTTGTGGCTGGATTCCCTGTGAAGGATGCAGTAATGATCCTATCAGAGTGTTTCTTGACCTCAGTAAGACATTTCATGGTGTAGTGGCTCATCAGTAATCCTATCCCACCAGTAGCAGCTCCACTTTTATTCCTTGTTGCTGAGGATGTTACCAAGGTGTACTTTTCAGATACCTTTGTATAATCTTATGTCAGCATCGTGTACCATTCGGTGTTCTTGCACGCAAATCACATCAATTTTGAATTTGCTGGCTGCTTCCGTCAATTCACCCATGTTGTGCGGTTGTCTCAGTGTCCTGGTGTTGAAAGACGCGAAACTAACTGACTTTTTGCATCTCATGAATTTCGAAATAGTTCTCCCTCGTCCATGTCTGTTCTCAGCTCCTGCCCTCCCTGAAGGGTTTAAGGCAGACGCGTCATATGTTCCGTCTTGCGGATCAGACCTGTCAGAGGAAGTTGTTGCAGGGGCTTTAACCCTGGTGCTATAATTTGCTTCTATTATTCTTTCTTGGCTGATTTACTCCATTGGTGCGCCACGCCTAGTGGAGTTTGTGCTGTGGAACAGCACAGGTTTTCTGGTGACCGTTAAGCTGATTCAACTAGTTCACAACTTCTCCGCCCTTAACTCTGGAGATCCAGACTCCAATCTTAAATTCCAGTTGTTCAGACAACCAGACTGCCTGTTGAGTCCATTGGCCGGTAACATTTATAATATTTATAATTGTTGCGCCCTTTTGCCGTTGGAGGTTGCTCCTCTCTTCCGCCCAAGGTAATGGACTACCTTTGTAATCATAGTGCTCTCCAGATATTGTTTGCTCCGCTCTGGACGCTGGGACGGGTGATCGGCCCTGAGCAGCTAAGCGGAGTTTGAACATGCCAGTCATTGATGGAGATTTGACCATGGTGGGATGTTCAGCACCACCCTACTGATGGTTCACAGATGCTGTTGTCGACCAATCTTGCCAGTGATGGAAATGATATGGCTATGAGGTAGGGACCCACAAAAAGACCTACTCAATCTCTATGATAGGTTAGAAGGAAAAATTTTAAAGAGAAGTAACAACACAGGTTGGCATCCACACAAGTGTAAGCCGACAAAAGAAGATGGAGGTCATTATCCGTTTGTGGACAACATCCCCCCATCTCCTGATGTCAGTGTGGCGATGCGCCGTCACCAGCACAAAGGGGATCTGTGTCCTGTACCCCAGCGTGCTATCACCTATTACCATGACCATTGCGGGGTTCAAGCGCCTCTACCCTACACATGGGATTAAAAGCCTCCTCCCAGACAAACCAGATTTCAACAAACTACCAAGCCAACTAACTTGGCTTACCTTTCCTAGCCAACTGTGTTGTGAAAATGAAATGAGGTAAAGAAGCTAGTAGAATAGATTGTAGAAAGGATGAGAATAAAGGATAGAGATGAGTAGGAAGGAGCACCCAAATGGAAAAAGAACCCATTTGGGAAAATCCAACACTGATGGAATGTGTTGGCAAAGGTAATTTTCAGCTCCTCGACACAGGGATAGTGCCTTCCTTTAAAGACAGTACCAATTTAAACCGAAACGACTCAAATATTGGGGAGGGGGGATCACCCCTGTCACTGATTTGGGGCTAAAAAATCAGAACATTTTGACTATGAAGTGCTGGCTCGTAGAAATGTTTTCACATTTTATTTTTGATAAAATTGGAATGCATGGTTGTAACTAAGTACATACAAACTAAAAATAAGTATGAGCAACCATTTCTCTCACTACCCCTCCCACCCTTTTTGAGATGACACCAGATGTCTATTTCTCAACGGCTATAACATTAAGGGGGATCAATTCACAGGGGTAGACCAGACAGATAAAAATCAAACTAAATGTAACCTTGTTATACTATTAACCCTCAAAAGATTTCTACTTTTCAATAACAAAATCAGAGATACAGGGTTTTTTTAATCAGAAGAATTTGACTTTTGGTTTTGACACGGTACAATGTATGTCTAACAAAATTGACAGGAAGCATGGTTTTAACTTTCTCCGTACTCCTTCTCAACTTTAAAAATCTGAGCACCCCTCCTGCCCCCTCGGAGATCAGCACACCTGTTGACAATCCATCATCAAGGGTTATGTTTATGCCAAACGGTCTGGAAGCTAAAGCTTGTTGATAATTTGATCTAATTAATTAGAATTACTCCCGCCCTATATTTATGTAATGTTAACAGTGCGTCATTGGAGAGAGATAGGTGCTATAATGGTCATTGACCCTGATAGGATAGGGGATCAGTGTTGAGAAAACCACTGCTAATACTGTATAATCTGTTTTGATATATAGGGATGCGCAGTAGTGGTGAAGAATTCTTTTCTCATATAATTTACTTCAGAATTCAAAATGAACATTAAGATTGCTCATTTTTGCTGTTGCAACTGGTGAAATCACAGTCTATATCTTGCCTCATGTCCCGTACGAAATAAACCATGTATAGCTACAACATATTTTAATTGGTTTGAGAATGCGCACTTGAGTTACGGGACGTCTAGCCAGACATTGCCAAATCACAAAAGCAGCCTTTATGCCCAGCATATTTATTTTGTGACTGTTTTTAAACAGTCACAGTATAATAATAATTCAAATTATTAGAGCTTAATAGCTGGGGAGCACACATGGTTTTCGAATCAAATTGAAACATATGTGACTGTCTACCCTAAATCAATGTCACAGGTCAATCAACCACCCAAGTTGGCAAGAATGTCCACTTACGTTTTAATTCTACCAACTTCAAAGAACATTTTGGTATATAACTCCCTGTGTCAGCCTAGACGGGGATCGGAATACCCCTATGCTCCCACCCAACTACTCTCCCCCCCCCCCCCCCCCCCCCCATTTGTGCTGAGAGAATCCATTTTTGGTATCAAATTTCACTAAGAATGCTGATTTTTAAATTGTTGACATTTTTTTTTGGGGGGGGGGGGGGTAACAGCAAAATCAGATTTTGGTAAAAAAAATGCCTAAAAGGCACCAAAATCATATATAGACACTTCTCTAGGAGCGCATGTTTTTACCAAATTTGTATGACAAAATAAAAAAATGCGCTCCTGGAGAAGTGTTGTTAGATGATTTTTGGCATTTTTAGCAAAATCTGATTTTGTTACGTTGTCAAAAAGAAATTGAGCCAATGAAGTGATTGGGGGTCAACATTTTAAAAATCAGTATTTTTAGTGAAATTTGATATAGAAAAGGGATTCCTGACTCATTTCCTTTCCAAAAATGTATACTTTTATATACATCACATTAATAGTTCAAAAGTTACAACGCTTGATTTTCATATATTTTGGGCTAACACCGCCCCCACCAAATTTATGTTGTCAAAACAGCTGTTACTCTAACCAATGCTTTGCTGCAACATTGATACATAATGATACAATTGACTTGAATTGAAACATCCATGATTGTCAATCAACTTTCTGTTGAACAGGTGTTAGGAATGTAAATTGATAAGGGTATTGCAACATTCTTTAAGTCTAGTAGTAGTCATGGCAGATGTTGACCTACTTTTGTCAAAACAGGTGTTTGGGGTAGGTAGGTAGGTGGGATGTTGCAACATTGTATTCTAACAATAGCCACATTCTTGGGTCTCAACAACCTTTTGTTAAACAGGTGTTTGGTGCTGGCCAAGGTAGGCTTACCTGGATAGAGGCATAGTAGATGTGTGCAGGCCAATGTTGATTGTTAACATTGATGTACATCACTATAGGCCTATTTGTTTACCAAATATTTGACTTGAAACAAAGTCAGGGGTATGCGACTGAACTTGCCGATCTGAAGTTACTTTTAAGTTTAACCAAAGATTTTCTTGGTTTAACTTGGCCGTACTCATAATTGGGTGGTGCTGTTTTTCGTCTGCTTTAGGTATAGACTGAATTGAAGTTTACACGGAATTGTTAGAAAAATTCCCAAGAAATTGTGCGGTTTTGATAGTTATGATAGTTATGATAAAACATACGTGTTGTCAGTGGCGGCGCTACAGGGGGCAAAGGGGGGGGGGTATTTTCCCAGAAAAAAATGACAATTTTAGCATAAAAAGGCAATTTTGTTTCCGCAATTTTTTTCCCAACATTTTCTTACTAAATTAGGTTAAATTAGACCAAATGTTGACAATTCTAGCATAAAACAGCTAAATAACCAAATAAGATAAAATAAACGGCATCTAAAAGCCACGCGATTGGTCTTTCAATATGTATCAAAATGTTATACCAACTTTTAGAACTTCATGGTCAATAAGTTGGGTAAACACGTGCACGGTTTTTTTGGGGGACACCCTGTAAAGACCAGGATTGGAGATCACCTATGCAAGATAAACACCATGAAAATGTTAACTAATATAAGGCCAAACAAACCCAAGCAAGTTTGTCTCAGAAGGCCCCGCGTGTAGCTTATGTGACTGTATGGAATTGAGTTGTTTTAGAAAACACTATTTAAACTCAAGAAAAACAACTGACTCAAGTAATTTATTAGACTAGCGGTTCTTCAAATTTTAATTTCACATTGTGAAGTAGGCCTACCATATCCCCTTCATTTTCTTGCTTCCATGAGCCCGTTCGCATAGCATGTTTCACTTTAATTGGGTTTTTTTTAAATCGCATTTCATTTTGTCTGGTTTCTTCTGAGAGAAACTTGTTTTTGTTTTTTCCTATATAAAAATGATGTTTCCATTGCTATCTTCATTCAGTAGACGGCAATCCATCAAAAATCTAGCACATTACTGTACTAGCGTGTGACTACTATAAAAAGTATTAGGGAGAGCCTCCCAAGGGACATGAAGCTGAGACTATTTACAACAACAGTGGAACCAGTCCTGATATATGGAACAGAATCCTGGTCAATCACTTCCAAAACAGAGAAGGCCTTAGATGGCTGCTACACTCGTCTCCTAAGAAAATCGCTAGATATTTCATGGCAATCGCATACCACCAATAAAGATTTGTATGGGAAACTATTGCCAATCTCTGTGAGGCTACAGTCGAGGAGACTAAAACTTGCCTGACACTGTTTTCGGAGTAATGACGAAGCAGCAGCCAAAGTTCTCTTGTGGCAACCCAAACATGGAAGAAGATCCAGAGGACAACCAAGAAAAGAATACATCAGAATTATTTCAGAGGACACCGGATGTGGACAAGATCTGAAAAATTGCATGAATGATAGAGCATTGTGGAAGGCCATTACAAAAGTCCGACCTTTTGAGTCGCCATAAGCAAGTAAGCAAGGGAGAGCCTATGCAAGATAACCAAAGTGCAAATGTTTACAATAAATTAGTAACTACCTAAATGATGTTTCCGTTGCTATCTTCAGTAGACAGCAATCCATCAAATATCTAGCACATTACAGAACTAGAGTGGGATTACTATAAAAAGAATTAGGGAGAGCATAATGCTAGATAACCAAAGTGCAAATATTTACAATAAATTATTATTATTAAATTATTAACATCATAAAATGATGTTTCCATTATTATCTTCAAATATCTAGCAAATTACAGTACTAGAATGGGATTACTATAAAAAGGATTACGGGAATCCTATGCAAGAAAACCAAAGTGTAAATGTTTACAATAAATTATTAACATCATAGAATGATGTTTCCGTTGCTATCTTCAGTAGGCAGCAATCTTTCAAAAATCTAGGACATTGCAGTTCTAGAGTGAGATAACTATAAAAAGGATTAGATAGAGCCTATGCAAGAAAACCAAAGTGTAAATGTTTGCAATGCATTATTAACATCATAAAATGATGTTTCCGTTGCTATCTTCAGTAGACAGCAATCTTTCAAAAATTTAGGACATTGCAGTTCTAGAGTGAGATTACTATTAAAAGGATTAGATAGAGCCTATGCAAGAAAACCAAAGTGTAAATGTTTGCAATGCATTATTAACATCATAAAATGATGTTTCCGTTGCTATCTTCAGTAGACAGCAATCTTTCAAAAAATTTAGGACATTGCAGTTCTAGAGTGAGATTACTATTAAAAGGATTAGATAGAGCCTATGCAAGAAAACCAAAGTGTAAATGTTTGCAATGCATTATTAACATCATGAAATGATGTTTCCGTTGCTATCTTCAGTGGACAGCAATCTTTCAAAAATTTAGGACATTGCAGTTCTAGAGTGAGATTACTTTTAAAAGGATTAGATAGAGCCTATGCAAGATAACCAAAGTGCAAATGTTTACAATAAACTTATTAATATCATAAAATGATGTTTCCGTTGCTATCTTCAGTAGACAGCAATCCATCAAAATATCTAGCACATTGCAGTACTAGCGTGGGATTACTATAAAAAGGATTAGGGCGATCCTATGCAAGATAACCAAAGTGCAAATGTTTACAATGAATTATAAGGATCATAAAATTATGTTTCCGTTGCTATCTTCAGTAGACAGCAATCCATCACAAATCTAGCACATTGCAGTACTAGAGTGGGATTACTATAAAAAAAAAAGGATTAGGGCGATCCTATGCAAGATAACCAAAGTGCAAATGTTAACAATGAATTATAAGCATCATAAATGATAATATGATGTTTCCGTTGCTATCTTCAGTAGCAGTGGCGTAGCTAGGTTTTTTTCAGGCCGGGGGGCAAGATTTCTAAAATTTTCGTAAAAGGTTGCCCAATTTTTTTTCCAAGTCAGTCACCTCGTGAATTTCACGTAAGTGGGGGAGTCAAAAAATTTCGCACGGTCAAAAGATTTCGCGCGGACACAAAATTTCGCAGTCCAAAAAGCACTGTAGTCAACAAATATTGGCCAATCCTCAGGGTTTTAAGCAGTTTTCCAAAAAAAAATGGTCATTTATTTTTAAAAACCAGGCGAAAATGGTCTTTTTTAAATGGTTACCCCACATATAAGCACTATATCCAAAGAGAGGGGCGGGGGCACAACAAATTCTGTCTGGCAACTGCCCCCCCCCCCCCCCCCCCTGAGCTACGCCACTGTTCAGTAGACAGCAATCCATCACAAATCTAGCACATACTAGAATGAGATTACTATAAACAGGATTAGGGTGAGCTTATGCATACATACATACATATGAGATTTTATAAAGCGCTATTTCATTTAGATCACGGCGCTGGCAGCAAACAAACAAAACAAAAAGGTACAATCCACAAACAAATCAAAATGTACCAATAAAAACTAGTACTACATGTATACAGAAAGAACAATTAAGTAGGAAACAGATGAGTCTTCAGTTGTTTTTTGAAAACTTGTAAGGATTCACAGAGTCTGATGTTGTTGGGTAGATCATTCCATAGTTTAGGACCAGCAACAGTGAAAGATTTATCTGCGGCAGAGTTTTTTGTACGTTGAACAACTAGGAGAGATCGATCAGACCCAGATCGAAGACCAGGTCGACCAGGTTCATAATGAGCAATGCACTGATTCAGATAGATAGGTCCAGTATCATTAATACATTTATATATATGAACACACAGTTTGTAGATAATACGCTGTCGCAACGGGAGCCAATGAAGTTCTTTGAGCAACGGAGATGCTGAGTCTCTTTTTCTGCCTCCACAGACAAGGCGCGCTGCCCAGTTTTGTAATGATTGTAATTTGTTTAGATCAGATTCATTTGAACCAAAAAGTAGCGAATTTCCGTAATCAAGTCTAGAAAGTATGAGTGCACGAGCTACGTGGTGGCATGAATTGTAGTCAAGAAAACGGCGAATTCTAGACATGTTGCGGAGATGGAAGCTTATATTACGACGGAGATTGGCAATATGGACTGACATAGACATGTTAGAGTCAAAGAGAACGCCTAAATTACGCACACTTGTTGTCGGTTTTATGGAACTATCTCCAATGTTGAGTTCAACAGTAGGCATGATACGTGTGGAATGAGGGGACCCAAGAACCAGGAACTCAGTTTTGTCCTCGTTTAATTTCAAAAAGTTCTTGGTCATCCATGATTTTATCTCCGTAATACAAGAAGCAATTGACGAAAGTGCATTGTTGATAGATGTCTGATCTTTGGGATTGAAAGTGGTGTAAATTTGCGTATCATCCGCATAAATATGATACGAGAGACTGTGTTTTTTAATGATTTGTCCAAGTTGAAGAGTATAAATAGTGAACATTTTTGGTCCCACAACCGATCCTTGTGGTACACCACAATTTAAAGGTTTCGACTTGGAGAGTACATCATTAATAAAAATGCGGCTCGTTCTTCCATCCAAGTAGCTTTTAAACCAGTTGAGAGCTGTCTCATTAATTCCAATACATTGATTTAGTCTTTGAAGCAATATTTGTTGATCCACTGTATCAAAAGCGGCGCTCAATCTAGTAACACCAAGAAAACCCCTTTTTGTTTGCCAATTGCATACATAATGTCATCCTTAACTTTTAACAAAGCTGTCTCGGTGCAATGAGCAGCTTTATATGCAGATTGGAAAGGTTCATTCATTTGGTGCAGGTCCATATAATCAGCAAGACGAGATGTGACAACTTTTTCTATAATTTTGGAGAGGAAAGGCAAATTCGACACCGGACGATAGTTTTTGAGAATATCATGATCCAAGAAAGCTTTTTTGAGAATAGGTGTTATTATCGCGTGTTTCAGCGAGTCAGGAAAACAACCAGTAGATAACGATGTGTTGACAATATGTGTAATGACAGGTAGAAAAGTTTCAATGTTAGACTTGATTAACCATGTTGGCACTGGGTCTAGGCTGCATGATTTGGCTGGAGTTTTACTGATAAGTTTTCTTATTTCGTCTTGCGAAGCCAAATTGAATTCACTGAGTTTATGCGGAGTAGATTTAGAAGAGACACCATTGTATGGATGTTGTTGGTTCATGAGTTTGGTATGTATGGCTGTAATCTTATTAGAAAAGAAATCTGCAAACTCATTAGCCAGTACCTGTGCAGATTCATGAGTAGGCAAACACTTGCTACTCTTATTAAGAAGTGTACCAACTGTCTTGAACACACTTTTGGTATCAGCAGCGTGTAGTTTGTCAGCATAGTGTTCTCTTTTTGCACTTTCAATAAGACTATTGACAAGTTTACGCTGATCAATATAAAGAATGCGATGAACTTCCACTCGGACCACTTTTGCGCCACATCTTCTCATATCTTCTGCGTATCCTACGTGCTTCATGGATACCAGTGTTGTACCAAGGTTGACGAAGCAGCTTATGCAAGATAACCAAAGTGCAAATGTTTACAATAAACTTATTAACATCATAAAATGATGTTTCCGTAGCTATCTACAGTAGACAGCAATCCATCAAACGTCTAGCACATTGCAGTACTAGGTACTAGAGTGAGATTACTATTAAAAGGATTAGATAGAGCCTATGCAAGATAACCAAAGTGCAAATGTTTACAATGCAATATTAACATCATAAAATGATGTTTCCGTTGCTATCTTCAGTAGACAGCAATCTTTCAAAATTCTAGCACATATACTAGAATGGGATTACTATAAACAGGATTAGGGTGAGCTTAAGAAAGATAACCAAAGTGCAAATGTTTACAATGCATTATTAACATCATAAAATGATGTTTCCATTGCTATCTTCAGTAGACAGCATTCTTTCAAAATTCTAGCACATATACTAGAATGGGATTACTATAAACAGGATTAGGGTGAGCTTATGCAAGATAACCAAAGTGCAAATGTTTACAATGAATTATTAACATCATAAAATGATGTTTCCATTGCTATCTTCAGTAGACAGCAATCCGTCGCAGCACATGTAGGCCCCTCGGGGCAATACCAATACAAAGTCAGCGATTTCAAACAAGAACCTTAGAATAGTCCGTACGCAGTCACCAATCTTAAATAAGTAGTGTAGTGTCGAATTAGGGGTTCAATAAGGTTTCGGAGTTGTTTATCTTGAATCGACAACAGTAAGACGGGTTTATTTTGCGAGGGCAGCTAGCTGCCCGAGCAAAATAAACCCGTCTTACCGTTGTCGATTTAAGATAAACAACGACGATGACCTTGTTGAACCCCGTTCATCAACGACCAAACATATTTACATCATTCAAATGTGAATATCGTTTTGGATAATTAATGAAAACAAGTACAAAACTTGTTTTAATAGGCTTAATTTGACATAAAAAAATAGCTGCTCTTTAAAAATCGAGAAAAAAAAGTTTACGTTTATTATTAGGCCCTTATTTGGACATCGTCCGTTCCCCGTAAATGGGCGATCGAACTTCAGAATGGGCTGGGTTACAAAAGGTAAACATGAGAGAAGACAAATTATTTCGCAAGTAATTGTGAAATTTAAAATATTTTGTAAATAGCATTTTATTCATACACCACCTTTAACATTCAGAGAAAAATTAAATCAAGAATGCGTTTAATTTACACAACACATTTTGATACATGTTTATAGAATATTTGTATAAAATCAAAACACACCCCTCCGTTTCAATAGTGATACGGTCCTGGAGATCAAAGCGAACACATTTCGCCGCGATGATGCAAAATTGGCGATTCTCTTGTGCTCAGGTAGCGACGGTTCGGCTAAAATTGTGGCTTTAGAAGTGAACCTTTACATTATGGCCCTCGGCAAGAATATTTTCCTCAGGGGTATAGCTACATTTCGGTATATAAAGCTATTTGCTAACTTTAAGGATTGCATGGCGAAATGCATTTATACGCCGAAAAAAATGAACAAATGTTTGCGAACATTTTTTGTTTGTTTACAATTTTGCGGTTTCCAAATAAGGTTCGCTATCCTAGTAATTTGCATATGAACAGTGGGTTTATCTCAAATCAACAACGCTTTGTTAAGGTATGGGGGAGTTATTGAACCAATGATAAAGCAAGAAACTAAAATACGCGGAGTGCATTGAAAGTGTCTAATGCACTCCGCGTGTGCCCGTTCAATTCGCGCACCACGCGCTTTGTTTTGATTCGTTGTTCAGGAATTGCGGGGTAGCCGATTTTAACTGCGGGTGTTAGCAAACTTGTTAACACGTTTTTATTCGTTTTTACATAAACTGCTCACACAAAGTTAGGAAACTTTTTGTGTTTTTTTGTCGTTTTAATCAAGTATATTTTTATTATTTATTTCCCTCTTGTATTATGTTGCATATCAATGGAAAGCTGAAGTGTTCTTCTTTAAAATGATTCTAATGTGCAATGATGACATGTTGCTGGACTTGGCCACATGAATGAGAATGAGACAAAGTCACAAATCAAATGTGCCAGAATGACCGTTATCTGTGCTAAACAGTCAATAGGTAATGGCACGGGCTCTCTCCAGATCTGTTAAACGCGGCATATTGAAACTGCAAAACGTTAACTGTGTCTCAGAAAAATGAACAAGTTGTAGGCCTAAACCTTTCATCACTTACCTTCATGACCTTCCACCTGGAGTCATTGTTAACCCAGTCTTGCAAATACCCAAATAATGGATTTCTAAAGAGATGAGGGTTAACTTGTGTGTGTTGTGCTCACTGGTGCAAATCTTTGTGTAAACCATTCATGGTTCTCAAGCATGACCGGTTTGATTATGGATCATTACCTATTGACTGTTTAGCACAGATAACGGTAATTTTGGCACATTTGATTTGTGACTTTGCCTCATTCTCATTCATGTGGCCAAGTTCAGCAACATGTAAACATTGCAAATGTGGTATAATTTTAAAGAGGAACACTTCAGCTTTCCATTGATATATAACAGATACAAAGAGGGTAATAAATAATAAAAATATACTTAATTAAAAAAAGTTTCCTAACTTTTTGTGAGCAGTTAAGATCAAAATTATGCTCAAATTGTGAATTTTGATTTGTATAGTGTCGTATATAAGTCAAATGCGTATGTTTTGTTTCTCGAAAAATTAGAAAAATCAATGCACTTGGGCAAATGTTGATATGCTCACAGTAGCACTCCCCCTGTGGGGTCGTACCATTATTCACATATCAACATCAGCGCGCGTGCATTGATTTGTCTAATTTCTCTCGAAACAAGACGTACGCATTAATTGACCTATAATCATAAAATGATGTTTCCGTTGCTATCTTCAGTAGACAGCAATATATCAAAAATATAGCACATTACAGAACTAGAGTGGGATTACTATAAAAGAATTAGGGAGAGCATAATGCTAGATAACCAAAGTGCAAATGTTTACAATAAATTATTATTATTAAATTATTAACATCATAAAATGATGTTTCCATTATTATCTTCAAATATCTAGCAAATTACAGTACTAGAATGGGATTACTTTAAAAAGGATTACGGGGATCCTATGCAAGAAAACCAAAGTGTAAATGTTTACAATAAATTATTAACATCATAGAATGAAGTTTCCATTGCTATCTTCAGTAGACAGCAATCCATCGCAGCACATGTAGGCCTACTAGAATGGGATTACTATAAAAAGGATTAGAGTGAGCCTTTTGCAAGACAACCAAAGTGCAAATGTTTGCAATAAATTATTAACATCATATTAAAATTATGTTTCCATTGCTATCTTCAGTAGACAGCAATCCATCAAAAATCTAGCACTTTAAAGTACTAGAGTGGCATTACTATAAAAAGGATTAGGGAGAGCCTATACAAGATAACCAATGTGCAAATATCTACAATAAATTATTAACATCATTAATAATGTTTCCGTTGCTATCTTCAGTAGACAGCAAACCATCAAAATGAAATGAAGAATAATAGCAATATAGCATTTATTGTAACACTTTTTTGTTCAAACCAGAAATATTTTAATACGCATGGTATACATATGTTCATGAAGAGGCAAAATGTCTTGTGTTTGTTTGCTGAGTTTGTGAATACAGGTGTATGATGATGGATGTAGGCTGGCTGTTGCATAAATACCTGACTGAAACAATGGTAGCATTTTTGTTATCTAACTGAGGTCAAAACAGCTGTGACTGTAATTGATTCAATTGAATAATAGGCGTAAATCCCGAGGGTGATCCCCCAATATTTGACATGGGGAGATGGCCTATGCAGTGGCGTCAAATTGTTGTGGACATGAGGGTGGGGGCGGTGATTGGCTGAGGTGTCAGGACCAATTGCGCTTTACGCGCACATCAGGAGGTGGCTGAGAGGGGACATGCCCCCTCGTAAGCTGGAAGATTTGGTATTTTTAAAACTCCATTCATGCAATTTGGTGAATACTTTTATTCAAAATGTAGACAACTCCTTTGGCTTATTCAAACACCAATCGCACCGATCGGCTATGGCGCGCAAGCGCAATTGATCCTGACGTCTCAGCCAATCATCTGCCCAATGTCCACAACAAATCTAAGCCACTGCAATTCAAACATCCGTTTGTTAACCAGCTTTTGATAAAACAGGTGTTTGAAATGTTCATGGACATGACTTTTGCAACGAGGAAGACAGGTGGGGTTATTGACCTACTTTTGTATAGATGATTGGCGATGTGTGGAATGTTGCACATTGTAGCCACATTCTTGGGTGTATACAACCTTTTGTCAAAACAGGTATTTACTGTCGACTTGGAGGGCCACATGATGTAGCAATTGAGACTAGTGTGGATGTTGTACTACTTTCAAATCAGGTGTTTGCCTATGGTCAGAAGTCACAAACTGGTCCAAAAAAATGTTTCACTTCTAATAATGTTGAGGAATGCACCAAATCTGATTAAACGGGACAAAACTTAAGTTTTACATACTTAATGACCCACAAACTATATATCGTTGGAAAGCTTATGATTCAAGGTTTTTCATTTTTGCAAAAAAGAATCAAATTATACAGGGTGTGTAAAATTTGTATAGGGTGGAACATAAAAAAGTTGATCGTTTTTGCTCCTCACAAAATATTTTGATAGTTTGTACAATTAGGGTTTAGCTGAAGATAGTCACCAAAATCAGAACAACCGCAGAAGGTGCTACCAAATTTGCTAAGAATCACTTGCCCAAAATGTTCACAGGAAAAGTACAGGGTGTCTAAAATTATGATGAAATAATGCATAAAATGAAGGTTTGTATATAATATTCTATGAAATTAAGTTAGCATGGACTATTTAATTTAAAGGAAAATGGTTATCAAAATGAACTACACGAATATCGTTAAAGTTCCTTTTATTTTAAATACAGGGTGGTCAAAAATAGGTCTAAATAGCAAAATTTTCATGAATCTATGAACAATTCTGTGAAGAAACACTTCTGGCTTTTTTAGTTAAATGTTTTACTACCCAGGGTAGAAAAGGACCGAAGAGTCACACAAATGAAATAGAGAGACTGCGATTTGGCCATTGTTTAATCAATAAAATGAATAAAACTGTGTGTTTTTTACATTAAAACACTCCCTGAATTGAACATCATATTCTAGTAGAGAATGTCTAGATAACAATTCAATATTATTATTCATAGTAGCAGGCACATGTTATTAACACATATGAGAAGTTTGAAAACTTTCCTATGTACAATTTTAAAATGGCATCAATTTCAAAAGTTCTAGTTTTCCACTATTTTGTGTAGAAACCTATGGGCTCCTCGTCCACCGGCTCCTCGTCCACCGGTCCCACCCCTGACTCACTCGACGTTTAGATTGATAACTTCACTGTTGCTAAACATGTGGCTTTAATTCTTTTTTTATTCGGTAGCTGGATAAATTGTCTTTAATATGATACCAAAAATGTTATGTTTTTTTGACAACTTCTATTTAAAATAGAGACACGTATCACGATTTTAAGGGTTTTTTGAAACGATCCCACCTTATTTGATATACCTATTAGTGACCTGTGACCCTATGTATAGTGGACAGGTGATGGAATGGGTGGTACAACAGTTCAAAGTATTGCATTAGAGACATTCTTTAATAATCTTGAGTGAATACAATCTTTTGTTAAACAGGTGTTAGGTCTATCTGGATGCTTTTTATGTAGGCCTATGTTGCAAATTACTTTCGTTCATGTTGTTTACCGATGTTTTAGTCAAAACAGGTGTTATGTTGTGTAGATCTTTGTTATGCTAATTTTGTAGCACATTTTGAAAAAGAGTTTCCGCACTGTTTTTGATCAGTCGTTTTTGGTTGAGCCTGGTGTGAGTATTTAGAAGTGAAGGAAAAAATCATTTTGCTAGACTAAATGGATATGCTGTGGACTACTTTCATGATAGAAATGTGAGCCATTCTTGAGCAAAAAGGGGTAAGTTTTATTTTTTCCTGATGTAAAATAAAACCCTGTTGTACAGCCAAACACAGTCCTCAGGTCGGGTCGGTCTGACTTGGTCAGTCAGGCCTCTTTTTTGTCTCTTATTTTCCCTTCAAAATAATCTGTAAACATCTGCCCGGTTTTTTGACAAGCAAAACTGGGGGAGGGAGTCGGTATCCCAATTTGTAAATTGGCGGTCATAGGCCTACCCATACAACAGGGTTTCCTTGTAGCTCTGTATCCTATAGCTCTCATACTCTGTAGACTCAAGTCAATGGTTGTCAATCACAGGGGTATAACACCCGGATGGAGGGGGGACCCGGGGTATGGGAGGTACACTACACATGAAAAAGTATACATGGTATTGAAAAGGGGAAACTTTGTACGGATAGCTAAGCGGTTTTCCTTTTCAGAAAACTTCTTAAAACGTCTAATTTTGTGGGGGTGTCACACAAACAAATATGTATAGGATTTTGAAATTTGCCACTTTTTCTGAGAACATCGTTTTGGGAAAATGAGACAATTTTGGGAAAAGTAAACATGATTATAGAAAAGGAGAAACTTTTTGTGGGAAGTCAAGCGCTTTCTCCTTTCACAACTTCTTAAATTTCTGAAAACGATAAATCATGTGCGTGGTTATGCAAACAAACTTGGTCTAATTTGCGTACAACTTAAACAAAATAAATTCGCGGCCGGGACTCGGACTCCAACTCCATCCCTGCTGCGCCACATTGATTACGACACAGATATGTCTGGATGAGGAATCAAAATTGCATGTAATTGCGAGTAAATGCTAAGATTAAGAGAGGGTGTTTCTATTGCTATTTTCAGTAGGCTTCATAAGTTTCCTATGATAATTAAACTTATACTATGTTCAGGATTGAGTCTTATAGCATATACACAGCGCCACAAACCAGAATAAAACATGCTCAATATTCTCTGAATTAAATTTGACTTTTTCCCTTCACGTTATGTCACATTGTAATGTAATCGGCCTTGACTTCTGATGGCTTACAGCTAGCTGTAAAATATGCATCCCGTATTTAACAGACCAGACTAAACCACCTCATATTTGAATTAAGTGGAAATAATGTATACCCAGTGCTGTCAGTGTCAGTCCGGGGGGGGGGGGGGCACAGTCAACTTGATGCTGTCATGTTTGACCAAAAATGCATGATAAGGCAACGGAACCTGTTTTCTACGTACGTGCAGTATAGGACTTTTCTATCCCAAATTTAATAGTATCCCTGACAAAGTGTTCTTGGCTATACTTGGACCCCTTGAGCATTACCTGTAGGGGAGATGCGGGAGAGTTGAGCCAATTTTTATATTTTGTGTCACCATATACGGAAGAAAAGTACAAACCTGTAAAAAATTAGTGTAAGATAAACTTTAGAGTGTTGTTTTCGTTGTGAAACAATAACAGTTGGGATAGCAGTTAAGGCTTATTTATATAAAAGGTTTGAAGAAAAAAATGGTAAAGTGGCCCAACTCTCCCTACAATATGGGAGAGTTGAGCCACTATTACAGGAGAGTTGAGCCAGCATGATAAGTCAATGGCTGGTGAAAAAACAAAATCATATTTTTTCAACTTTTGATTTATTAATCCTTAAAGTAAATATGGTGCTCAATTGTTATTATCATGGCACAAAATAACATTTTCTCTCATTTATTATGGTCACGTTTTTTAACCTCGGCACCACAAAAAGGTGGTTTTGTTACATTTTAGAGATTTTTTTGTCTTTAGGCTATTGTATTTGTGTAACTCTCTATCAAATTGACTTGTGTTTGAGCTTATCTTAAAGACAATTTAATACCTTTTAATAATCTGAAGAGAGAAAAAATCTATCACTTTTACTTTAATTATTACAGCTCGTTAAGTATAATTAGTCAGGGTGGTTGAGGGAGCGGAGGAGGAGGGAGTGGAGGAGGAGTATGGATAGCTGTGTAATATTAGGTGCAAATGGAATTTTTGTCTTTAGGCTTTGGTATTTTTGTAACCCTCTATCAGATTGACTTATGTTTGGGCTTATTTTAAAGATAATTTAATACCCTTTAATAATCTGAAGAGGATTTCTTGTTATCACTTTCGATTTGATTAATATAGCTCGTTAAGTATGATTAGTCGGGGGTGGTTGAGGAGGAGGAAGGAATTGCTGTGTAATATATGGGTGAAAACGGAGTGCTGTCCTGTAATTTATAGCTTTCTTATACTTAGTCTTGATGTCATCTTGGTTCTAAATGATATAAGCATGCTTTACACCATTTACTTAAAGTATTAATTAAGCTAATTAATTAATTTTGAAATCTGTGGATGAACCACGCTGTATATTAAATTATCACGCGAAACAGTACTTTTTAATGTCATGGTGATGATTTACCTTAATGCTAACACTCAAACCTGCTCACAACTGTATCTCTTTTAGGCTCATTGCAATATATTTGATCACTTGTCTAATTTAGTGGGGTTTTTCAGTATTTGAAATGGCATATTTTGACCACCCTGTATATATATTTCCTAATAAGCTGGCCAATTAATGTTGCATATGGCTGGATGGGTAATTTACTCAAACACAATAAAAACATCCCTAGCCTTCATATAACTCCTGCATATAGACAGTGGAAGAAAAAAAGTAAATCATCATTTTGTATAAAACTTCAATTGTTACACCCTGTATAATGTTAGGTCACCCTGTATATTTGATTTCTAGTTCGCATATTTACAATCCTTAGGTTATAAGCATTCTAAATATATATGGTTTCATACCCTTTAGATGTAAACATTTTGATATATTCTACTGAAACTGCAAAAGGAGGAAATTTCATGAAATATACCCATGTAACACAAATGTACCCCAGGTTAAAAAACGTGACCTTATACATTTTTCACCTTTAGTCTAAAAATCAAAATGTTACTACATGTTTTCCCTATGCTCAACTCTCCCCATGACCAATGGCTCAACTCTCCTCATGGTGACCATTTTGTAAATAACCCAATCCTGTCTGGTGTAGAACTTTTGGTAGTTTACAATAGTTCTCTAAAATATTGGTCATGTATACCGCCCCCCCCCCCCCCCCCCCCCCCCCCTTCAATAAACAAATTACCGCCATTATAGTCTAAGTCTTGCTATGGGAAAAAAGACAAAACATTTATTTTTCTATTTTTCACATAAGTGAAAAAAATGATTTTGTTTAGGTATCTTTGATACTGAGCACACATGACAGTAGAGTTTAACACAAAGAATGTGGTATTGATGCTATAAACAATATATGCAAATATAAATGTTAGTAAGTTACTACTTTTCGAGTTATAGGGGGTGGCTCAACTCTCCCGGTGGCTCAACTCTCCCGCATCTCCCCTAGGCGACGAAAAACAACAACCCTGTTTTACGGGCGTGCGGACCTGTCAAGTAGGGTCGGTCGGTCATGTTTTTGGGGTTTTTTTACCTAAAATGTCACCAAAATCTGCAAAAATCAGGATAAAAAAATTCAACAGTTTTTCGGCCAAAATACGGCTGATTTTACATGATTTGAGAATGGAAATCTTTTTTAACAAATTAAAAAAAATCTTGAAAATGCAAAAAGTGGGTCGGTCGGGCCCATAAAACAGGGTTGTTGTTTTCCTCGCCTCATGCCTATTTATCAACTTTTATGATTGCATTTTATGAGAATGGGAAGGGACAAAAAGAAAAAAGATGATTGGTTTATTTCAAGATACAGTCATTTGAATAATCAATTGAAATACTGCTTTAACAATATTTCGCTCTTAATCTATTATACCAGGGATATGATTATCCTAATGATGTCTCTGATTGGTACAACAACTGGCCAATCAGCAGGTAGTTCTCAAGGGGTTTATTTACAAAATTGTTTGACTGTAAATAAAAGAGTATTTGCTGTAAATGTTTTTCTTAGCTAGGCAAAGTTAAAAAACAAGTTATTTAAAAAATATGTTTTAGTTTTGGGATAAACTTTGTGAACCTTAAAGAGAAGGGGCCTCTTTAAGCTGACTTTATTGCATGGCTCTGAGGGGTTGGTCACCACAAAACTTGCCTAAAATGCTTATAAGAAAGAAGCAAAGCTGTAACAAATATCTCAAACTGAAACACCTGAACAAAAAAGTTATGAATGAAATAAAGAAGAGAAAAAAGAAAATTTAAGAAAACCAAAAAAAGGAAGCGGGAGGGGATGCTAAACATGATAATAAACAAATTGGCCTTATTGCAAATATTGCTTGTCACTGCTGGTGGTCACAATTGGTGGGTAGACTGGCGTATTGGAGGATGCCACACTCAAATGGATACGTATATATAACTTTAATGGATATTTTTGAATGTTTTATTCTTAGCCAATCATTAGGGAAAGGTAAGTTTTATTCATTGATCACTTTATTTTACAAAATAAATCCAGACCTAAATCAAGATGCCAGCACTTTGTTTCACATGGTATTTATTTTTAGGAAGAGCGTTACAAATTGGAACTTGATAATTAGAGACATGGGAAACCTTTTCATATCCACTTCTACCCAAGGAAAAAATCATGTTCTACGCCTGACTGACCGGGGTTTTTTTATGGGTTTTTTGTTACACACATTTTCTTTAAATTGTTATGAACATTTTTGAAGAATTTTGAAAAATGTTGCCACATTTTGATTTTTGTGTGAACATTTACCAAAATGTTCAACACATTTGTATTCTATTTTTTAAATGCCCAAATGACTGACCCTATGTCAGTAGCAGAGGCCTCACATTTTTTTTTTTTTTAATTTTTTTTTTTGATTTTTGATTTTAATATTAAAATTAAATTGGGTTTTTTTTAATATGAAATAATTGTGAATAGAGTGCCTTTTTCATTACAAACAAACAAAAACAAAACCTTTTTTTCCTACCAGTGGACAAACGTTTAAAATAGATTCAGTCTGTAATGCGTTTTGAAAATGTGTTAATTTTATACTAAATTGATTTCGATTCTCCGACTTGAAATTGGATAGAAATTAAGTAAAACCCATTAAATTCCCCCGAATGGGTGCAGTACCTCCGAATGCCAAATTATAATTAAACCGTGCCCCCTTCCCCCTACCCACTTTAGACAAGCCACTGTTGACGTTATCATCATTAAATTATGTTCATGTTGCTATCTTCAGTAGACAGCAATCCATCACAAATCTAGCATATTACAGTACTTGAGTGGGATTACTTTAAAATAAATAAAAAGGATTAGGGAAAGCCTATGCAACATATCCAAAATGCAAGTATTTACATTAAATCATTAACATCATAAAATGATGTTTCCATTGCTATCTGCAGTAGACAACATTCTATCAACAATCTAGCACATTGCAGTACTACCGGGTGGTTCAAAATAAAGTTGACCCAAGTTCAAAGTGATTTTTCAACCACATTTAAACTTTCAGAGAATTTCTGTTAACTTAGTCTTGATCAGCAGTAAGTTTTAAATTATCCTGATAAAATGGTACATTTATCTTGGTTGGTTCTTCAGATATGGTTCATTACAGAAAGCATGCACAAAACTGCCTTGGCCACGGGAGCGTCCTTTAGTAGAGATGGATTGCACAAAGTGGACTTACACACGATTGGTCACAAATTGTAAAAATAGGAGAAAAAGAAAAAGGAGTCATCTGAAACATCTGTCTGGTGCTTGACATTACCTACCTATACGTATCTACGTTTCTTTGTTGAATGTGAATGACACATAAGCATAGAGATTGGGATACTTTGTCAGGGCGGGCTTTTCAATTCTGAAACTAGAGCATGCTGTTTTGTTTAAGACAACAACCAAATGACGCTCCCGTGGACAAGGCAGTTTTGTACATGTTTTCTGTAATGAACCATATCTGAAGAACCAAACAAGCTAATCGTGCCATCTTTTCAGGATAAATTCAAAACTTACTACTGATTAAGACAAAGTAAACACAAATTCTCTGAAACTTTATATGTGGTTGAAAAATTACTTTGAACTTGGGTCAACTTTTTTTTGAACCACCCGGTAGAATGGGATTACTATAAAAGGATTAGAGTGAGCTTTGTGTAAGATAACCAAAGTGCAAATTGAGCCTTTTGCAAGATAACCAAAGTGCAAATACTTGCAATGAATTATTAACACCTAACATCATACAATGATGTTTCCGTTGCTATCTTTAGTAGACGGCAATCCATCATAAATCCAGCACATTGCAGTACTAGAGTGGGATTAGGGAGAGCCTATGCAAGATAACCAAAGTGCAAATGTTTACAATGAAATATTAACATCATACAATGATATTTACATTGCTATCTTTAGTAGACAGCAATCCATCACAAATCTAGCATTTACAGTACTAGAGCGGGATTACTATAAAAGGGATTAGGGAGAGCCTATGCAAGATAACCAAAGCGCAATGTTTACAATGAAATATTAACATCATACAGGGTGTATCAAAAATATTAGGACACTTTTTGATGATGGTTTAAATCCTTGTTAAATCACTGAAGCATGACCAATTTTTATTTCAATGTAAAGTACAACCGATAAAGATAAAATCCTGAAAAGATGAGAAAAATCCATCATTAATTAAGGAAATTGTGACCTATTAGGTAAGGCAGTCTATTTTGTAGTATGTACAATGGCCATTCACACAGTAACAGTAGAGTAACATGAACGTGCACATTATTTATGCCAATTCTACTTCTTATCATGCTAATGAACCATCCATCTACAGTGGGTTCGAGAACCTTTTTTTAATTTGCACAGAATATGCATGCATCTGATTTGTGGATTAAGGCAGTCTATTTTGTAGTATGTACAATGGCCATTCACACAGTAACAGTAGAGTAACATGAACGTGCACACTATTTATGCCAATTCTACTTCTTATCATGCTAATGAACCATCCATCTACAGTGGGTTCGAGAACCTTTTTTTAATTTGCACAGAATATGCATGCATCAGATTTGTGGATTAGTTAGCCAGTTTTGATTTGTGCACAATTAAATGGATTACTAAACTAATCTTTGCTATTGACTGATAGACTACTTTCTATGTTCATAATTATTGTAACGTATTGAAACGTAAACCATGTTATTTACTGGTCTATACATGTAAATCCCATTGTACAAACCAGTAAATGACATGGTTTACGCAAATTATGCTAGTTTTCTTATTTTTCATCGGATTGATCTCATATTTTTAGGATATCATAATAATTAATTGGGCTTTACATTGAGACTAAATTGGTCATGGTCCAATGATTATATCAATTATTACACCGTCATGAAAGTGTCCTATTTTTTGATACACCCTGTACAATGATATTTACATTGCTATCTTTAGTAGACAGCAATCCATCACTAATCTATCATATTACAGTACTAGAGCGGGTTACTATAAAAGGGATTAGGAAGAGCCTATGCAAGATAACCAAAGTGCAAATGTTTACAATGAAATATTAACATCATACAATGATGTGTCCGTTGCTATCTTCAGTAGACAGCAATCCATCAAATATCTAGCACATTGTAGTACTAGAGTGGGATTACTATAAAAAGGATATCCAAAGTGCAAATGTTTTCAATGAATTATTGATGTTTCCGTTGCTATCTTCAGTAGACAGCAATCCATATCTAGCACATTGCAGTACTAGAGTGGAATACTTAAAAAAGGATTAGGGCGAGCTTATGCAAGATATCCAAAGTGCAAATGTTTACGATGAATTATTAACATCATACAATGATATTTACATTGCTATCTTTAGTAGACAGCAATCCATCACTAATCTAGCATATTACAGTACTAGAGCGGGTTACTATAAAAGGGATTAGGGAGAGCCTATGCAAGATATCCAAAGTGCAAATATATACGATGAATTATTAACTTCATAAAATGCTATCTATACAGTAGACAGCAATCCATCAAACGTCTAGCACATTGCAGTACTAGGTAGAGTGAGATTACTATTAAAAGGATTAGATAGAGCCTATGCAAGATAACCAAAGTGCAAATGTTTACAATGCATTATTAACATCATAAAATGATGTTTCCGTTGCTATCTTCAGTAGACAGCAATCTTTCAAAAAATCTAGCACATATACTAGAATGGGATTACTATAAACAGGATTAGGGTGAGCTTATGCAAGATAACCAAAGTGCAAATGTTTACAATGCATTATTAACATCATAAAATGATGTTTCCATTGCTATCTTTCAGTACACGGCAATCCATCATAAATCTAGCACATTGCAGTGGGATTACTATAAAAAGGATTAGGGCGAGCTTTATGCAAGATCACAAATTGCAAATGTTTATAATAAATTATCAAAAACAATGTTTCCGTTACTAATGTATCATCAGTAGACAGCAATCCATCAAAAATCTAGCACATTACAGTACTTGAGTGGGATTAGTATTAAAAGGATTAGGTAGATCCTATGCAAGAAAACCAAAGTGCAAATGTTTGCAATAAATTATTAACATCATAAAATGATGTTCAGTAGACGGCAATCCATCAAAAATCAAGCACATTGTTATACTAGAATAGGATTACTATAAAAGGGATTAGACGAGCCTATGCAAGATAACCAAATTTGCAAATGTTTACAATAAATTATTAACATCATAAAATGATATTTCCGTTGCTATCTTCAGTAGACAGCAATCCATAAAAAATCTACCACATTGCAGTATTAGAGTGGGATTACTATCAAATGATTAAGGAGAGCATATGCGAGATAACCACAGTCCATCACAAATCTAGCATATTTATTATTTAAGCACTATAAAGTGGGATTATTATAAGAGAACCTCTGCAAGATAACCAAAGTGCAAATGTTTACAATGAAGTATTTACATCATAAAATGATGTTTCCGTTGCTATCTTCAGTAGACAGCAATCCATCAAAATGAAATTAAGACTATAGCAATATAGCATTTAATGTAACAAATTTGTTTTCAACCCGGAAATATTTTTCCCCAACATTTGAAAAGGGGAGATGGCCTAAGCAGTGGCGTAAAATTGTTGTGGACATTTGGGATGGGGGTGGTTGCTGGGGGCCGGGGGTGATTGGCTGAGGTGTCAGGACCAATTGCGCTTTGCGCGCACAGGGAGTGTCTGAGTGGAAGATTGGGTATTTTTAAAACTCCATTCATGCAATTTGTTTGGTGAATACTTTTATTCAAAATTTAGATAAACTCCTTTGGCCCATTCAACAATTCAAACACCAATCGCACCGATTGCCTATGGGCTATGGCGCGCAAGCGCAATTGGTCCTGACGTCTCAGCCAATCAGCCCAATGTGCACCGCAATTGAAACATCCGTTGTTAACCAGCTTTTGATAAAAACAGGTGTTTGGATGGAATGTGCATGGACATAACTTTTGCAACATTGAGGAAGACAGGTGGGGTTATTGACCTACTTTTGTATAGATGCTTGAAGTTGTATGGAATGTTGCACATTGTATTGTAGCAGTAGCCACATTCTTGGGTGTATACATCCTTTTGTCAAAACAGGTGTCTACTGTCTACTTGGACGGCCATATGATGTAGCAATTGAGAAAATGTGTGGGTGTTGTCCTACTTTCAAAACAGGTGTTTGCCTATGTATAGTGGACAGGTGATGGAAGGGTGGTACAACAGTTCAAAGTATAGCATTAGAGACATTCTTGTGTAAATACAATCTTTTGTTAAACACGTGTTAGGTCTATCTGGATGCTTTAGATGTAGGCCTATGTTGCAAATTACTTTCGTTCATGTTGTTTACCGATGTTTTAGTCCAAACAGGTGTTAAGTTGTTCGCACCTTTGTTATGCTAATTGTTTTTGCTAACTTTGAACAGAGTTTTTGTACTGTTTTTGACCAGTCACTGTTTTTGATGGAGCCTGGTGGGAGTATTTAGAAGTGAACGAAAAAAAATAATTTTGCTAGACTAAATGGATATATGCTGTGGACTACTTCGTAGAAATGCGAGCCATTCTTGAGCAGAAAGGGGTAAGTTTTTGTTTGTTTCCTGTAAGCGATGAAAAATAAAACCCTGTACAGGCAAACAGTCCTCAGTCAGGCCTTTTGGCTATATCTTGCCTCACGTCCCGTACGGAATAAACCGTGTATACCAACAACGTATTTTAATTGGTTTGAGCATGCGCACTTGAGTTACGGGACGTCTAGCAAGACATTGCCGGCCTTTTTTGTCTTTTATTTTCCCTTCAAAACAATCTGTATACATTTGCCCGGTTTTTTGAAAAGCAAAACATTTTGTTTTGTGGAGGGAGTCGGTATCCCAATTTCTAGATTGGCGGTCATGCCCGTACACAACAGGGTTTCCTCGTAGCTCTTAAACTCCAGGGCCGTCAGCAACTTTTGCCCAAGGGGGGTGCGTTTTCACGAATTTTTACCGGAAAGGGGGGTGCGTTTTCACGATTTTTTACCGGAAAGGGGGGTGCGTTTTCACGATTTAGTTTACCGGAAGTAGTAGTATGACGTCAGAGTGTTAGTGCTGCAGCACGCTGACGATGCGAGCGCCTTGGCGCGATGCCGCGAGCGCCTCTGGCGCGAAGCCAATAACGGGTGGGGTCCAGGGGACGAAGCTCCCGGAAGCTCTGAGCATTACAGCGAATTTAGGACACAATTTTCATGTATCTTGCCATCGTTGACCCCATTTTCCATTCATAAAACAACATGTTACCCTAAAAAAAAGAAATTAAAAAAAGAAGAGATTTTCACCCCCCCCCCCCCTTCTGACGGCCCTGTACTCTGTAGTTTCCTAGACTGAAGTCAATGGTTGTCTATCACAGTGGTGTAACACTCGGGGTGGGGGAGGTACTCAAATTATTTTTGATGAGTTTCCCGCTGGAAGTTTAACATTTTGACCCACTTTTAGGGGTATTTTAACCGGCTATATCTAAAAATGGCTGATTTGTGATTTGACAAGGTCAAGGAGGCTGTTTTTTCGCGATTTGTGACCCCATGTTTAGGATTTTCCAGCACAAATCATACCTCATATTTAGCTTATAATAGTGTAACATGATCACTCCCTCCCCTCCCCAGTCTTACTCAGACCAACTACCATTCATAGGGTTTTTTTAACTTGAGAGAAAAAATGTAAATGCCTTATTTACCCTTTTGATTGAGAACAACAAATAGGATTTGCCCCGTTTGACAAGTAACCCTGTTACACCCACTAAACCCCTGCACTGAAAGTGAGGTTTTGTGTAGCCAATTTTGAAGAAAAACATTATTTTGTTGAAAATAAGAGTCTGTCATGTCACAAAATCACTGAAGAAAGGCAAGGGTTCCAAGCGCCGGCCCCTCCAACCCATCCCTGCCTCAGATTGATTACGCCACTATGTCATGGATGAGGAATTCGAATTGCGAGTAAATGCTAAGATCAAGAGATATTGTTTCTATTGCTATTTTCAGTAGTCTTCATAAGTTCCCTATGATCATGATGATAATTAAACTTATACTATGTTCAGGATTGAGTCTTAGAGCGTATTTATACACAGCGCCACAAACCAGAAAATATTAAGAATATTCTCTGAATTAAATTTGCCCGTTCCCTTCACGTTATTTCACATTGTGATGTAATCGGCCTGCTTTGACTTCTGTAAAATATGCATACATATTCAATAGGCCTAGACCAGACCCTACTCATATGTTTGATTCACTAGTTGAAATAATTTCTACCCAATTAATGCTGTCAGTGTCACGACGGTCCGGGGGTGGGGAGGGGGTGGGTGTCAACTTGCATAATGCATAATAAGGCGACAACAAAAGAAACCCTGTTCTATGGGCCCGACCGTCCCATTTTTTAGAAATCAGTGAAAAAAAGGTTCACGTGCAAATGAATTTTATTTTTGCCTTGTCAAAATACGGCAAGATTTTTACAGATTTGTTTTATTTTTACGGTCATTTTCATAAAAACATAAAACAAACAAAAAACACCAGACCGGCCGACCCATCCTGAGGTATCCGTTTGCCCGTAGAACAGGGTTTCTTTTTTTCTCCTGAAAGGGTTAGGTTTTTTAGATCATGTGTGTTATACGCGCGCGTAACATATTATGTTCAAGGACTGTTCAGGGGTCTAAATGGTCTAAAATCATCAATTTTCAAGACAAAGGTTACTTTTTAATTTACTTCAAAATTCTATTGATATTTTACTCGTTTAAGTGTGACAAATTGTGTAGAAAATCATGCAAAATCCTTATTTTAGAGTGAATTTTGAAGGACATACACATTGAGATGCTTACAGCATAGTTGATTACCCCTCCCCAAGGTGTCAGTTTGACTGGATGGAAAAAATATATACAAGAAATTTTACAGGGTGTGGATTGTGGAACCTTCCTATGATAAATATATGTATAGCGCCATCTATAGTTTAATCTTCAGTAAATAGAAATCATCATTATGACTTCAGAATCAAATATCATGCTATCAGTATCAATCTTAACCATGGAAGCATTGTACTTCCAGATCTTAACACTTTCCACGCGGCAATTGTCTGCAGACGACAGATCCAAATGTTCATGAAATGTTTCAAAAATGTCAAAATTGTTGAATTTCAGCACCATATTTTGGAATGACCATGAGAATTGCATTAAAATAAGTACAGAAATGCCTAGTATTGGTTCAGTTATTCTTGAGATAGACTTTGAAGTTGGGAAAGGTATCTGAAAAATCTGTTTATTTTAATGTTAAAACTATTAGTATTATAGCAACATGTGCCCATTGTAAAATTATGTATAGCGCCATCTATAGTTTACAGAAACAAAATTTCTTTATTTTACTATCTTCAGTAGATAGCAACCTGACTTATACCCCGACATCATTGTGCTGCATTTAAGTAGATATCAACCACCTGAAACCAAACATCATGCTTTTCTCAACATTATAGCAGAACGAGCAACTCTAATATTCCAGTTCCAATATTTGGCGCATTTTGATGACTTTCTGAAATGTGTTCATCTTTCCAATGGTACCAAATTTGTAGCAATTACTTGTTTTTAAACAAGTACACTTTCCATGTGGCACAGAAACGGCAGCTGTCTGCAGACGACAGTTCCAACATTAACAATTTTTCAGAAAGTTCAAAATTATTGAATCTTGTCACCATATTTGGAATCACCATGAGAAATGCATTGACACAAGTGCAAACATGCCTAGTATTGGTTCAGAAATTCATGAGATGAACATTTGAAGTTGGGAAAGGTTTATGAAATATCGTTTTTTCGCGTGGGAAGTGTTTTAAGCCATTTCCCTGAGACTGCGAGGATGCCTCAATCTGAATGTGCCAAAATCACCAGTATTTTTTCTTCAAAAAGCGACGACTCATCTCTCTACACTGTTATAGTTGTCAATGTAACACTTCATTGAACACCTAAATGGATGACAGAGTTGGTTGAAAATAGTGGTGAATTTGGCACATTTTGATTGAGACTTGCCCACATTCTGAAGCAAGTGGCAGAGCATTGACAAAAGTGGTTGCAACAAATGTGGTAGCATTGGGCAAAACAAATTCAAAAGGTGTTTTTTGAGAAGTTTATATTGAAGTCTTCCCCCCCCCCACATATATTGCACAGGCTATGTTAAGTTCTTTTAGGTGACATCATTCATGGGGGGAGGGGGGGGGGGGCTATAGTTTATTCAGTACCAAATTGATGAGTCTCCTAACAGCAGGAATGAATACAGATGAGTATGGGTGCGCATGAAGGCAATAGGCTTGCCTATGCTAAAACGTGCACAAACAGTTGGATTACTTATGCGCCCAGAGAGATCAAAAGCGCATATTTCCTGCCAATTTGGAACTCAACTATATACCATTAAGTTTCGTTCACATCAAGCGATATTTGTCTTGTAATGCGGTGCGGCAGCCTTACTTCCGCCACAGTGTACGGTAATTCATCGCAGGTCACACTATTATGTCAACGCATGCGATGGTTATCAGCGCCGTGTGGCAGAATAGGAGACCGTCATAACGAAATACGTCGCAGCCTGCCGCAATAGCAGGTGAATACTGTTTTTTGGGCCAAACATACACTAAAATATAAGAGACACAAGAAACAAAGATATCAAAATGAGCAATGTTTTTTAATATATTACCTCCTTTTTTATTTCCTGTATTATGATATACATGGTTTTTAAAACGGCAAGTCTACTAAACTACAATTTGGATTACGCTATGGTTAATGGTTCTTAAATAGTAGCGTCACGCTTTAAGCACGACCCTATAGCATGTTTACTACAGAAAGACATGTGACCTTTTGTTTTATAAATGTCAAAGGTCATCTTCTGATACTAATGGTGAACACACTTTTGAGTAGAATTACACGAGTCAAATATTGAACTAAATTGAGCAAAAATGAAAACGCATGATTAGAATTGGATCAATGTTAATGATTCAGTTGGCTTAAATATGATCATTTCTGGTGCATTTTTATGGCATAAATATTTTCAGTTATTCACAATGCAAAACAGGTGATTGTAATGATAACACTGGATCAATAAATACTAATAAATTATATTGCGATCCAATATTATATCTTAGTTTCAAAAAATTGGTGATGATTCAATTGTCAAAAGAAATTAGAGTAGCCCAACTGTTAGACCAAGCATTGGCAGTGCAAGCCGGTCATGATAAACTTCAAATGTCTGGTCCTTAAAAAGACACTCAATTGGGCTACTTATTTGTTACTCTGGCAATGAATCGAGTGGAAACAATGTGTGAGTTTATCTACAATGTGCTTAAACAAGTCAAAAGTTGTGAGAAGCGCTCGCAACTTGACAAAAAAATTGGAATGTTTGTGTTTTATTATGAATCTTAAATACTTCAAGCGACAACGCTTCTCGTCCGACTTAATTGCATTAGTTGTAAAATTTCAAATCTTAAAATACTTGGAATACTGCATCTTTCTCAAAACTTTGTAAATTCCAAAGCAATTTTTTGTTACATCAACCTCAAGTTCCTTTTCTCTTTCTTATGGCAATGAAAGCACTCTCAATAGTGCAGCATATAGACCATGTCATCTACAGTGTTAACCCCCTGGGCACTACCTGTCTATCTAACAGCGCTTCTGATTGGTTAATTACAAGATATACTCATTTGAATAACCATTTGAAATACTGCTTCTAAAATATTTCACTCCAATCTTGATCAAGGATACTATTATTCTAACAATGTCTCTCATTGGTGAAATAGCTGATGTGAACATCTTTCTGACCAATCGGCAGGTAGTTCTCAGGGGGGCATAGCTGACATGGCCTATATGTCCTACTACTCCTCATTATCAAAACACTTGATTGACTCTTTTACATTTTGCACACTTTTTAAGCATTACTATACATTTGTACATTACAACATTTAACATAATATCATAACACTGGCCTCTGGCCGTTTCATCTTTACACAACTAAATGACACGGAATTGAATACCACATAATTATGCTAGTATTCAATTCAAAACTTGAGATATGTACATGGATACATACATACATAGATACATAATAAAAAATAGGAGCTACTGAGTAGCACTTTTGATTTTGTTTTAGTATAAAAAAACAACCACAGCATATTTTATCCTTTAGAGCCACATACAATATTTTTACGGTCGTTCGTGTCCAACAATTTTAAAAGAAACGAGCTTTTAATGATGGCACAATTTAGAATTTGCATCGTATCTAAGCAAATTGTATCATTAACTGTTCTTCCCTATACTTGAAACATAAGGAAATGATTGATGCCCGAATATTACAACAAATTGTTTGAATTAAATTTGAAAATACATCAACCAACTCTTTGAGTGACTGCAGAATACCCTTCCCCCTTTGCAAAACATCCAGTATAAAGAGCAAGTAGGGCATTCTAAATGTATCCCCAATTTTCTGTGGCTCATACCAACAGGTGCAAAACTTGTTTTAACAGCTGCGGGGAACATGCAAAACAATGATTATAATCATTTTTAAATTGGCTTGATTAATTTGAGAATTCAGAGCACCGATGTTGGTGCTTCGACCGAAACCTTTCCGAAAAAGTACCACCGTGCCCCCTCCCTAGCTAAACAACACAACATTTTACTGGCATCTGATTGGTTGCTCTATGTGACATTATCATCTGAATGTCCAATCAAAAAAGAGCTTTTATGGATACCTTAAAATATCTAACCCTCTTTGATTGGTTCAATAAATTATATAGCCCCCTGTAGAACCAATCAGTGAAGGCGTTAGATGCAAACATGTTAATACAGACTAAATATAAGAAATTGCACTTATGTCCTATTTTTAATTTAACTTACTTTAAGAAAACCCTCTTTTGTTTAAAAAAACAACAAATTAATGCCCTTTTGGAATAAATAAGTTTAAATAAATTCACGATTTTGTAGCTTCATCACAAAGTTTGGCAGCAAAGCTAGGGCCAACAAAAAAGAGCAAGTTTCTGCTTCTTTTGACTTTTTGGTATTATAAGGGTTTTTTTCATCTCAGTTAAAGATCTATTTGCAGATGAACCCAAGAAACACTCTTTTTGAAAACCTTGTTTTGATAAGCATTGAGTATTTTTAGTAAAGTTGAAGGTTTATTCTGTTTATCCACTCATGTGAAGCTCCTCCCTGATGATACCTTTTTGATAAACCATGATTAGTAAAATCAAGTTATCAAAGGATTCTGCATACAATTTTTCAACGAAAATATCACATCTCCAAGGCACATTCTATGCAAAATTCAACTCTGAACTTTGACCCCTTTCATATATCGGATTCACCTTTTAAAAAAATAACAATGTAGAAAAATGTATAATTCTCTTTTTACAACATGATTCTTTTGTAACTTGTGTAATGATAATTTACTTTATTAAGACTCTCTTGCCTCTCATTGACCACACGGCTTGCCATAGTCCCCGTCTCGCGATATGCTGCCATGTTAGTTGTGTACAGGGCTGCAATGGTCTCTTGGATGCAAAATGAAGGAAGTATGGCAAGCCAAGCAGTGTACAATGTACATAATGGCATCGAGTGATCTAGTATAACATCAGCTCATGGAGTTAAACAAACTTTGGCTTCTGGCTAGCACCTAAATAAAACATAACTACCACCATAGATTTGTTGGTTCTCTTTGATAAGTTATTCCCATATATCGAGATTTACCCAAAATTACCATATTTTTCAAAACACTTTTTACGTGGCGACTGGGATCATACGGCAAAAGCATGCTATTATGGACTGTTGTTTTGGGCACTTTCCTCAAATAGGTCTCCATAGCACAAGTCAGCTACCATTTATAACATTAATCACTTGTAAAACAAGTGATATAGCGCACATGTAGCGTAGAGCAGGGCCTCTTATACGGTCGCCTTATGGGTTTTTTCCCGGATGAAAGACCTATTTGAGTATATTACGCATTGTCAAATCCAAATGTGTAGTTTGATGTATCCCAGCATGCAATGTGATTTAATGACCAGCATACAAAGACCCAGCTTTGAACATTTTGCAGAGGGTACAACACACATACATTTCTAGCAACAGTTTTTGTCTATTTTTGGCACGAAATTGTGAATATGAATCACTTTTTTTAAAGAATTGTGAGAACTTTGTTTAAATCTTTCCTCTACGGTCAGATCAAGTTCCCCTTTATTCCCTCAATTGCATTTCACATTTAGATTAATGTAGTAATTAAATGCAGTTATCAATCTGTCGATAATTTGGAAAATTGTCAGAACTTGGATGCTTAAAACTGATTCCTGAAGTCAAAGACATCAAACATTCTTAGATTGTTTCCTATGGTGGATTTAGTTGCCTGTGAAATGAGAAAAGAAGGTCAATTTCACCATGGTTGACAGTCCTAAATCAGTTTCATTCACTGACTTGATTGTCACACTGGCAGTGAGTTAGGATTTCATCATTTTAGTGGGAATTTCCCAGGCAGGCATGATGAACATAGGAAGCATTTTGACTATCAAAAAGTTTGAACTTTCACTTCTGTCAATATGGCCGCCAGACATCCTCCTTTCGGATGTCGTCGTCGACAGGCATGAGTGGTCCCATCGATGTGGCAATTGCGTGCGGGTTGACCCCTTGCATCATTGCGTGATGCGAGGGCGCCGGGCTTCCTCCGTTTCCAACGTGACCGCCCATCGACATTGGCAAATCGAGAGTCCTTGTTGGGTCATTCTGTGTGCTGTATGGCATTGGGGCAAGTTCATGTGGCTGTATGTGCGAGAGATGATGGGATGAGGTGTCCGTGGGGATCTCACTGGTTTTCGCTTGTTCCTCTTTCAGCTGAGATTTGTTGTCATGGCGAGTGGACGATGATGGTAACATGGGGAGGGATGACGAGCTGTCAAAGTAGGATTGCTGCGTCGTTGGTGATGTCATGTACAGATGAGGATACAGTTGATACGGCGGGGAGCTCGGGAGGTACGGAGTAGAGGACAGCGTGACCGGGGGTGCACTAGAGGTCCCGAAGAGGTCTGGCGACGTGAGAGGGAATGGTCCGGGGGTGATTGGCAAGTAGCGGCTACTATCGATGGTGGGCGACAACACGTTCATAGGGAGCGACGTTGTGGCTGGGAAAGGCATGCTGGAAGTGGTCGTGTTTGTCGGGTACACAAACCGTGGATCGGACACAGGCTGGTTTTGGTAGCCGCGTAATGGGTCGCGTGAAAAACTGTGGGTGTCCATTAAGGTGTTCTCGGCCGTTGTGACTGCCGTCAGCGAGGCAAGGTGATTGGATTGTTCGGCGGCTTCAAGCTTGACTGGCACGGGTACGGTTGGCATATCGCCCGACGTCTGCATCTGAGCTGGAGGGGGCGCTGTTTGCATCGGATTGGACGATATGAAACCTGTTGGCGGGTAGGATGGGTACGCCCATGTTGTCGGGGTCCTTGTGTTCTGCAATTGCTGGATGTTATCTGTTGGAATTTTAAAAAAGAAAAGAAGACAAAATAATTAGTTTAATTGCTAATTTTTCAATCTGGTAAATTATCGACATTAAAACGTGCATCAGAAATAACTTGATGCAATTTGAGTATTGTACAAATGAACAAGTGATGGATATTTTGGGGAAAATAAACTTCACTTTGAAAAGGGTAACCTGAATTTATCTCTTGAATTATTTAGGAAGTGGAAAGTTTCTTCTTCTGTTTGCAACGATTTGTGTACAGGCCTATCCTTTATAGTTCAGCTCCATCGCTCTCATAAAAATCTTTAAAAAGGGAAAGTTATTGTGATAAATTTAGCAAAGACCCTTAGGCTATTGGTGTAAGTATAACTAATATGGTCCTTACTTTGAACCCATTTGTTTGGTACCGGACCAAATTTCATGACCATTAGTCACTTCCTCCGATTGATTGATCAAGAATTTTGGCGTCAATAAGCAAAACTATATCTATAACTGAATCATAACTTATATTCTATGGTACAAACAAAACTGACACCTCTAGAAAAAAGTGTGTAGACCTCGAAAGAAACAATTTCACAACAAGTTCAAATCATACCTCTAAAAGTTATCTATTTCACAACTTAGTTTAAAAATCACCCATGCACCTCGAAAAAAGTTTGTAGACCCCCAGAGAAGAAACTTATTTCACAACAAGTTCAACATTCATCCACGTGGATATGGGTAGTGGAGCAGACATCGGAGGTGGAAGACAATGGCCGCTATGGTATGATTCAGACCAGTAATGTCACGCAAACCCAAGTGTTATCAACCCACCCTATTTATAGCCCAATTGAGCCCAAAATGTGGTCTGGATACATGGTTTTACATGACTTCTTTTTCATTCTGGGATTGGGGAAGGGGAATTAATTAGTGGAAATGGTGACAGATTTTTGGCCAACAATTTTTTTTAAATTTATCTCATTTATTTTATCAAATTTCCATCCTATAAACATCTTTTATCCAAATTTGGTCACACTTCTGACTTTGGGTCAATAGGCTCAGCTAGACTCGGATAAATTTATTTTATTTTAATGATAGACATTTGAGCCCACTTTCATTTTTGCTTGCAGCGAATCCCTACCACATACCAAAGACCTACCAATATACATTTGAGTACCCATGAACCCTGCTACTTTTTGTCACCGATCGGTGTCATATTGAGGTTTTGATTCTCAAAAAGAAATTGGGCTAATTGTTCACTCAAGATTATTGCTACGTGGACAATGTTAGTTGGTAACACTGTACAGATACAAGCCGTTCACCAGCAGTAGCACTTTAGCCTGCCTAGCACACCAACATCCTATGAGTCACCGTGGATTCTTGGAAAAAATAAAATGAGCAAATAATCCAAATACAAATATCCTATTGAATCTTGGACTATGACTGACTGAGAGCGCAGCGAGGGGAGAAAGTTGAATTGAAGTGATTGGGTGTGTGATGACTTATGCCACACTTAGGCCTAATGTAATAGTGGACATTTTCGCGCTTCATATATTTTCGCCCTCAAAGCACCTATCGCGAAAATAATAATGTGAATGTAATTTTTTTGCGTATAGCCTGTGTGATGAAGCTACAAATCGCAAATTCAAAAACGATGCAAAAAAGTTTTAAATCGGCAAAGCGCGAACAATTAATCGCACACAAAAAACCTTATCACTTCTACAGTATATCATCCGGGGGGGGGGGGGGTACTTGGATTTGGTTTGGTCGGGGGTGTGCCGCTGGAGATTCAAAACCCATACCCATTTTTAGGGGTGATTTTGGAAAAATCGGTACCCATTTTTAGGGGTTTTGCTTCATTTTAGACAACATTTTCGCAAATTATCGGGAAAATATACCTAATTTTTGCAAATTTTCGCGAAAATAGACCTAATTTTGGCAAATTTTCGCGAAAATAGACAACAATTTCGCGAAAATAGACTAATTTGTAAAAAGTGACCCCATTATTAGGGATTTCCAGCACAAAATCATACCCCATGTTTAGGGATTTTGTGCCCAAAAACCTACCCATTAGAGCGGCACACCCCCGTATACCGTCTTAGGCGAGTACCCCTCCCGGGTATATCATTGGTGCATGGAAGTACAAGATTTACTTCCATGATTGGTGTAAGCATGGGTGTATAATGGATAGTCTTGGGCAAGGCTAGTTAGTGCTGGGAGGTATTTATATTGCAACATAGTTTTGGGATTGTATCACTACCTGATTATGTCAGCCTATTTGAACATTTGGACAGGAAATGCATTGTTGTCATACAATATTTCTCTATTGTGGACATTTCCTGTCCAATGTTCAATGTAAAGATATTACAGTAAGTGCCCTGTAAATTGAGGGTGGATCTATGTTATTGGGGATCCAATTCAACCATTTCAAAGAAGAAGAAAAATCTTTACCCTACTTTTTTTTATTGGACGAAGTACTTTTTTTTTTTTTTATAGATAAAAATTTAAATATTATAAATTATGGCCGCCTTCCTATCCATAAATACCAGATTACAATTATCTAATTACAGATTAGAAACCCCACAGTCAACAATATGTGCTTTGCAGAAGAGGCTTCACAAGTCCACAAAAAAAAATCATGCTCTATGAGCCCGTTCATTTTGTCCCCTTTTTAATTAAACATTTGACAAAGCTAAGATTGGGGAATGAAAAAATCCCTCAACCAACCCCAATGACCTCATGACTACAAAATCAGGATCCGAAATATGGATAATTCTTTACTAGTTCACATTTCAATACCATAATGTCATTCACTTCTATAAATAAATACCTACAACCACACAAAGTCCTTTACTATAGGTATGTGTGACACGCATCAATCCATTATATTTATGGCTCATTCATATTTATTTGATACAATTATTAATGAATCTAGGTTTTAATTATAGAAATGTCTGTGGCTAAACGTAATGTCCTGTCACCTCCCACATTCCATTAATATCTGGATATAAATATTTGGGCAAAACTTAAGCTGCTTAACACTTTCCACGCTGCTGTTAGTTTTACCATACAAAACAGATTTGTCAGAAACCTTTCCTAATTTTCAAAGTCTATCAAGGATTACTGAACCAATACCAGGCATAGTTGTACTTATTTCAATGCATTTCTCATGATGATTCCAAATATGGTAATGAAATTCAATAATTTTGACATTTTTAAAACATTTTGTGACATTTTGGAATGTCGTCTGCGGTGTGGAAAGTGTTAAGACAACAAACAGCCCGTTATATAGAGTTCAAGGATCAGATTGATAAGGCCAAAAAAAAAAAGTTTGTCTCAGATGACATGAGAGACTGAAAATCTAATGCGGTCTGCGGATTTTTTTTTTTTTTTTCAATTTAGACCTGATCGTCATTTGTTTGGTCAAAAAGTTGGATTTTGCAAGATTTTTTTGAGAAAATTGAAAAAGAAAAAAAAATTGGAAAAAAAATTGGAAAAAAAATTGGAAAAAAAAAAAAAAAAAAATCCACTAAAAAAAAAGCTTACGCGGGCGGTTTCGGGAATGCGCGCGGGTCATCTGAGACAAACCTTCTTTTTTTTTTTGGCCTAATATATATTACACAAACAATAAAAAAAGTAAGTGAATATTGAACAAACAATTTGTGATGACCAAGATTTGAACTTATTGTAATTGATGACATCATGGCAGCGTAATTGTCCAACTCTTTTCACTCATAATTAGAGTACAGTGTTATTCAATATTGGCCGATACCAGTTACCACAATAATACATTGGTTTCACTAATAGCCCTGTTTTGCATTTCACAGTCAATAAACAATCGAGTGTATTCATTGGAAAATTTGAGCTTAACACGTAATGTTGTTTTTTTCCAGAAGTTTGTGAAACCAACTTTGCGACATTGTATTCTAATTTTATTGATCTATGAAATATAAAAATTTGGTAAGGTAAGTTTTGTTTTGAATTTGATTTGAAAGATTGATACCATGGCACCTTTTGAGAGATTCCTAGATGGAATTTATTGGGTAGTCCAAGGATGTGGGGCTCTTTTTTCTTTTTTTTAATCATAATGGTTTCCAAAGACATTAAATGTAGTTTCTTTGAGACAGTAGATTTTTTGAGAAAATAGTTGAGATTAAAAGATGTTTTTTAACTTAAATTGTAAGCAGCGCATGGTAACAAAATGGGGTGCTTTTTCACTGTTAGACTCGTTTTATATTTATTAAAGGATATCTTAAATTGAAGGTTGTTATAATTTGCTGTACTTAATTGCGCTATGCCTTCATTCATTTTATTAAATCGGTATTTTAATTAATCATTCTTTTTGTCTTACACATGGTATAGGAATGGACAAATCTAAGGATCTTTACTAAAACTACTCTTTAATAAGGACACCAATTGTAACTGTATCAAGTTCATTACTTTTCGATCCATGCCACGGCAAATCTACAAAACAAATAATTAAACACTACTCCCCAAAGGAAGCTGACTAAATGGTTGACTATAATCTGTATTCATTCGTAAAATCAGTCCAATCGCACTTGCATATCAAGCTACAATTTCAATATTTATCGTCAAGATTTTTTAACTCTGTTGTCATTGTGCCAATTGACCAGCTTACTTTATATTATTATATTACACTGGACATTTCCGTAGGGAGGGGAATACACACACAAAACAAAAAAAGCGCCACGATAAGATTACCGATAACGGATCGGAAATGAAAGTACAGGTATGGAGGCTGGTGTCTAATCCCGTAAGCGTGCTGATTGGTTAGCTTGTAGCGATACTACACCAAAAGCACAAAGAAAATTAATAAATTCACGACTTTTTTGTGCGTATTCTTTAAAATTAAAAAGTTAAAAATCTGAAAATTGCTTTTGCCTGAAGGCATCATGCATGGGCATCTAATCTTATAAGAAACTTCAATGTCAGATGGGTATTGTTTAAACTGATGTCTCGATTCTATCCCTCTGCTGCCCAATAGCTAGTCTTTGAGGAGTCGCTCGAGCGATTAATGCGGCCACTAAAATTGACCGTTTTGACGGCCGCCAGAGTGACCGACTGCTCGTGTGTCAAGTGAGATAGGCTCCGTACGTTTGCGTAGCTCAGTGTTACCGAGGCAGTTATTTAACAGCCCAACTGCGCTACTTTTAACAAATAACAATGTGACATTTTTTGCAAATTGGGCTCCTATGTCCTATTGAAACCAATCGTTGACTAAATGATTTGGGCTCCATCTAACTATGAATAGGGCGATTTTTGTGACAAATTGGGGCATACTTGTTGGCAACACTTGTATAGCTTGTGCCTCTACGTAAACCGTCATCATCTTAGGGCAAGTATTAATTATTATAGCACTTAATTTTTAAGTAGTTCCATTTTGCTGAAGACACCTGCCACTAAAACAAATGGCTTTGTTCTTGCATTATATAAACACATAAAAGCATGTACAGAAATGAGCTTTGGTCCCGTGTCTTTATTGTATTGGGTTGGATTATATTTATGGAAATTTTACCGGAAATTGTTTTGCACTTTTAAGATTTTTAGTTTTAGTTATTTTCTTTTTCTTTTTTTTCTTTTTTTTGGTGGGGGGGGGGGGGGGAGGCTTAAAAGTGTTATTTCTGAAAATTTGTTATGAATCAAATACAACGATCGTCAACTGCTTGTTAATTGTTTATTTTTTGACAATTATGTGTTAAAGTTTATAAAAAGTATACTTATCATTTTAATAAGGTGCAATTTTGTTTTGTGTGTTGGATTTAGTTTTGATTTATTTACTTTTTTCCACATTCAGAAATTACTTAGTGTGTGCACGATTCACAATACAAAATGTTATAAACACAAAGTTTGTGTTTGCAAGGTGTGCATGTAACAAGAATAATAGCTGATGGTAGACAAGATAAACTTTCGGTGACCTGACCCCCTCCCCAATCCACACCAATCACCATCCATTCATAGGTAGACAAATAAAAGAGAGAGAGGAAAAATGTCTCAACACATATTTTCCAATAGATTTCTTAAGATGTTGATTAAACAGTAGCTATCCACACAGCCATTGGCAGATCAGATGAACTCCGTGACCCTACCCCCTCCCCTTGCCAACAAAGATCATTTGAGAGAAAAAAGGACAGGAAGAGATAGATTGCCTTGCCAACTCTAAGTAACTTTCTGACTTCTTTGACCTCATGTCTCAACACATATTTTCCAATAGATTTCATAAGATGTTGATTAAACATTAGCTATCCATACAGCCAATGGCCTCCCCTTTCCAACAAAGTTTATTCGAGAGAAATGAGGGCAGGGAGATATTGCCAACTCTAAGTAACTTTCTGACTTTTTTGACCTTATCACCATCTATTCATCGGAAAGAAAAACACAGTGAAGGGGGTAAATGTCCTAAGGAAGGGTAAACGTCTCGGCAGACGATGCTCCCGGCAACTACAAATATAGAGAAAATGTTTTACATAGGTTCCTGATTAGGTGGCCAGACGTCGAAGCAGTTTAGTAGTAAACACCCGGCCATACTATAATGAGTAGTCAAAAAGTACATCCACATGTAAAACAGTCATCAATTTGTTCCCTGAAATCTTTAATGATGTACTTTTACCAACATTATTACCATTTTGCAATACAATATGCAAAACTGCAGGTAAATTACAAGTTATTATAAAAGGCTCTGACAGCATCAGTAAACTGTACAATTTTTGTTTTTATTTTTTCTCAAGTCCGACATTTAAGATATTGTAAGAAGGCCTCTAAGAAAAGTTTGGATGTTTAAACTAGGACATTCGTACGCTAGAAAACAAAATGCCTATACTTTGGGAAGCCCTTACCACTCCTACGTTCTGCTTTATACCCCTCATAAATAGCAAGGTACATATATGCGGGCACAACGCTACAATCACAATTGTACAAACATATTATTTCCATTTCCACCATTTAATTGATAATAATCAGTGCTATAATCGCTCTAGTTTTGCCTGGGGTAGGGTCATGTCCTCTCCCTTACTGAAGTGAAGCATCTCAATATGTCCAAACAAGACATTTGGTGTGTTTTTGTTTTGTTTTTTCTTAACAATTTCTTTTGCTATAATCATGCACGGGTGACTGGGTAGAGGAAGCGATTTACGAATGTTTTAATTTCAAGCATAATAGCTGCCTTGCAATTATTTGTGGGTAATTCAGCATTTTTAGGACAAAAGAAAGCAGATTTTCATGATTTTTAATGTAAAAATGGTTAACAATTGATCAGCAAACTTAAGAGGGGTTAAAAAGCAGAGGGATGGGGGGGGGGGGGGGGGGGGGGGGTGGGGGATGAGGGGCGTCTCAAATGCAGATGATATCTTTATTATGATACTATTTATCTTTTTCTTTTTTTCAATTTTAAGTCTAATTCACCAATAGCAGCTACTATTATGATCAAGTTTAATTACTTTTTACTTTACACAACAAACTTCCAAATTAAATTAAAATTGTTTGACCTCATTGACTACAGAAAATTAAAAACTTCAAATACTTCTTCATTATTGCTTGTTCTGATTTTCATGGTCTATTAATTTTCGCTCCTTTTGAGGGTCAAAATAATTTTTGCCAAAAAAAGGAAATTGCATGAATATGATTCTTTTTTATTGGTGTACAATGTATATGGAAAAAAATAAAACTCATGGATAATTTAACAGATGACAAAATGGTCAACTTTGGCAGAACGTGAACAATTATTTGTGCGAAAAAACTTGCTGTTAGAAGGTACAAAGGAGGGTAAAATAACTCTAAACTGTCATTTGTTACAAACGCTTCCTGTCGGTGGAGTAAATGTTGCGGAACGATTGTGACCGTTCCATTCTAGGGTACGGGAGCGGAATAAACCGCTTTGATTTGCCTGGCACCATCGATGGCGCTGGTCCAGCAGTCTCCGAGGTAAAAGACCTCTTCTTTCTGTAAGGATTTGCTCGTGGGGATTTGTCCATGCGTTCATTCGTGTGTCGTTGCGACCGCAGAATCGACCAATCAGGTGTACAACGATTGCTTACATACAAACTTTATTCTGTTAAAATTAACTAATTAATAACAAAATGAAAAGCCAGATGGGTAGTCCGTTGTTTCTTTGGTTTTACGAATATTGGCAGGGTAAAAAGCTGCATAATTTTGCAATATAAAACATGTACAAATCAAAACAATAGGTTTTCAACACTAATTTGATCGGTAGCTAATGAATGTTGTCATTAAATTGGCAAATTGTTTGGTCAAGAAATTATTTGTCTACAATATGGTCCCTAATGGCCTTCAGCCTTTGTTATTAGTGTGTGTTTTTAAATGTATAGACACACAATGACCGAGTAAAGACTGAAACCAACTACTTTTATCTAGAAGTTTGTGAAAGGGTATGCCAAGTTAAAAGGTGTTAGATATCTAGTTATTGGAATGGTTGTGTGGTTAAAACAGTTCATTAATACCCAGGTTAAATAATTATGAGATTTTGATTTGAGTTGTAGTAGTTTTATTGACAGATCAAACTACTATGTGGTTTAGTATTAAGGTGGTGGTTTTTGAAAGATAAAAGTTAAATAAGTCATGAGGTTTTGGGGCTGGCGAGGTTTGTCAAGTTGTATGTATTGGCGCACCACAAAACCACCAATTGGGTGCTAATTGTTGGATTATATTACTGATAACTAGCTAAAAGTAATATAATACAACAGAAGCAATGGCATACAGACATTGTGTCAAGGGTTTGTTTACATCGCAAAGTCAAAAGAGAGACATTAGTGATCCTTTTATTTCAAACTGTAATGTGCTGTTCCTATTTATGAAGATCAGTAGGTCACCTCTTGTTTTTAGTTTGCTCAAATTTACTCATGTTTTTAGTTTGCTCAAATTTACTCCACAAAGTATAGTGCAATTAGTGATTCTGAGCAGTCAGCGCATGATGCAAAGAATAAAAAGCATAAGCAAGCCTCTGTTTCATCCTTTTTCTTCAGTCTTTTAACCTTTTGTTTTAAATATTCAATTTCAAACTCAAATTACTATCCAAAACATTTCATTCTATATTTATTTTAAATTTTGTTTATCATTGTTAAGCGCTGTGTTCTCTGTAGAGCGCTTAATAAATGTTTGTATAGATGGATAGATTCTTGATATTTTTGCCCATCAGAGGAAAAAACCTAACTTTTTAACAACGTTTTCAAGAAAGAATGAAGTCTGAACACACTACACACATACATCAGCCATCCAATAATAACTGAGCCCAGGCATAACACAGCATCTTAGCTATAGTTTCAATCAATATTTGAGCGAAAATAACACTTAAATGCACCACAACTTACAGTAATTACAAAATCTATTAAATATTATGTCCTGCTGTTTTTCATAGGGTGTAAATCCTGTCCTTATTGTCACTTAATTAGCCTGTATTGTTAGTCCAAATTATAACATTGGGAGACAAAATCAAGGTAATCACTGTTTATGATGAAAAGAAAATCATAAGTCAAGCCTAATTACATATGACTGCGGCACTTGTGTCATACTTGGTTCATACTTGGTTCATATGACATATTGGGGGGTTGGTGTGCGGTCAACCAATTAAAATGCCGGAGGGCAATCAAAATTCATGAATAATTCATGAATAATTCATGAGTTGAAATTGTACTCTGTTGCTTGAAATGGATGGACCTTTACAGCAATTTGGTGTTTCTAACCTAGAGATCCCCCCCCCCTCCCCTTTTTACCGGTTAACACTGAGAAAAAAATGCTCCATGCTACAGGGCCCAAGTATAAGATTAAAGAATAAGATGTAAGTGTAATTTTTCGTGCATGTAATTTTCAGCTTTGCCCATTTCGAACAATTTTGCTAGTTTTTATCTTGACGATTTTGAGCTTCCTTACATAGATCTACATACAAAATGAATATATTCCCCCCTTTTTTTTGCGCTTGCTGATGTTAGCGTGAAAAGTGCGAAAATAAATGTAGCGCAAAAAAATTACTTTTACAGTAATTTAAATCAACAATAAGAATCAATGCCATTGTGATAGTGGTATTATCTTGTTTTTCTTATTCCGCTCTTTATTGAACTGATCGTACAATTAGTACATAGTGGGTAATCTGAAGTCATTGGTAACTAAATTATCGTACTGGAAATAATCAATAATCAATATCAATTATCAGATGTGTTATCAATAATCAATACCATGTTAAAACAATTACGTGTGATACTCTGCCGTACTGAATTGGACACCTGCCACTAATCATCTATATGAAATGTAATTAAATGTGTTTTGTTTCAATGGCAAAAAAACTATGCAGATGTTTTCAAAAGATTAACCCCCTTGGCACTACCTGCCTATGTACATGTAGCAGTGTTTCTGATTGGTTAATTACAAGATATACTCATTTGAATAGCCAGTTAAAATACAGCTTCTAAAATATTTTACTCCACTCTTTATCAGCGATACAATTATTCTAACAATGTATCTGATTGGTGCAATAAATGATATATATCCATCTTTCTGACCAATGGGCAGGTAGTTCTTTAGGGGGCAAATCAATGATTCAATCCACAGTTCAAAATCTGGCCCAGGGGTGGGTAGTGATCATAATGTGAAATTATACAGACACCACATAGTTATGCAGTGGTTAACTTATATACATCATAAACAAATCTTCCTGGTTCAAAGACAACATATTCCTCAGCCCAGTTTTTCCAAGTACCCGTAACATGTTCCATCTAAAGTATCAGTATCAGTTAAGTACTATTCAGTACTTAATTTTAGCAAGAACAAAATGTCAGTACATGTTTATGATAGGTAGATTATAAAACAAGGCATTTACTAAAGGTATCGATTCGAAGGCACTGTTACGCGTTGCATACATTTGAGTATAAAATTATGTATGTATCGTTGAGTTGAAATAGAGTGTCTGGAACATGTTTGTTCATGAATATATGATACAAGGCATGATGCAGTTTGCATATTAGATGATGACCTATACTATGATATATAAGAATAAAGTTATAAAAATACTCATCTACGTTTTTTTTCCTAATGTCAATATCAAAAGGGTTATTGTCATTCAAGCTTTCGAGTTTATAGACAATGGTATGAAATTGCCATATTTATGTTATTCTATCTATTTACATGTAATATGTATTATTCTTTTTTAAATTTTCAGCTGCATGCATGTTGAAAAAAGTAAGTCTTTCATTTTTTAAATATTTATATGGGCAATTAAAACCTCATTTTGATTACGTCTACAGGTCATTAGCCACTAGAGGGCAGTATCATAAGTGGAATGTTTGGACACTGCCATCGTCATCTTTCCCCCTTATCTTGGCCTCCTCCAGTAACAGACGACGCTTTTCGATTTCCAACCGCTCTTTTTCAACCTGACAGCGCTCCTTCTCGATCACGCATCTATCACGCTCAATCTGACAGCGTTCTCTCTCCGTCACGTGCCGTTCACGTTCTCTCAAGTTCCGCTCTTTCTCCTCTTGCAGGCGTTCTCGTTCAACCAGCAATCGCTCATTTTCCAGGGCAATTCGGTAATTTTCCATCTCTGTCAATGGAGGGGAATCGCTACGGCGACCATTAGTGGAATACCCGCTAGACCAACAACGGGTCGGCACGATAGGCTGGAAAAAGTTCTGATCTTCTTCGGTTCTTTCACCGGAACTGTTCATCACCGGAGACCTAGATCTATAGTCCTCAACTTCCCGAGAAGGCCTATCTTGCAGCGTGAAAGCTATCGCGTCCTCATCATTCCTCACAGTGGGTTTTCGATCCTCGTCCACCTCTTCCTCAGACCCGTTGGCATTATGGGTAGTACCCGAACCTTCTCCATTCTTGTGGTACATCTCGCACACTTCTCCATCTGGACATCGATCAATCGTTTTATTCCTATCTCCTATGTACGGGGCATCTTTCTCTCCGTCGATCGACAACACTGGTGGGGAACGGTCGGTGACACTCAGCGGCAGCGATCCCAAAGAGCGATCTCTTTCATCGGATCCATCGGTATAGCTTTCAGGAGGGGTCTCTCGGTAACCATCTTCATCATCATTGTAGTCATCTTCATCCATTCTCTCTGCATTCACATCTGCAGAAGGAGGAAAGGAGAACAGCAAAGAAATGATGTCAAGATGCTTTCTCCTTTCCTAGTTCCTTCTCTCGAACTCATCTCCTGCTGGTGTTTTTACTACAGTTTGATCTGCACTAAAACGGCATTGTTATTGTTTGACTAAAATAAAATATCCATCACCTTTATGATGGATGTATTGTTTCAAAATAATTGCTTTCTCTTCTTATTAAATACCATATTATCACCTATACATGAATAATTATTATATTTTGTTGTCCCCTCTTGTGAAAGCTCTAAAACCACCCATTTTCCCACAGCCTCTTGAAGTTAAAAAATATATCCAACCATATAAAGCACTTTTGTGGTGATAACAAACCACAGTATCTTTCATCTATCGATTTATTTACACTTGAAATATCTGAGGAGAGAAATACGGCATCTCCTTTTCCAATCTTGATTCAAGTTCACACCGATGCTCTCCCAACAGACCCGTATTGGGATCGTGCTCGAGTGACCAGAGAGCGGGTATAAGAACCTACGTAGCATTACCTTTGCATCTGTTATTATTAATTGTCACAATAACTGGCCATACAAACACTCCTGTCAGCCCAACTGATGTGATTACAAAACCGCCGTTGTGCGACACGAATCGACGCTAATATTTGTCTAAAAACCACAAATTTGTAACGCTGTGCTACTGCGGGATGGTAAAACAATGCAGTACGCATCGTGTAAAAACAAATCACTAGTAATTGAATTTGGGATAGATGGTAAGTTCTGATCATGTAGCTACCGGTACCACGTTGCTTTGTCTTTGTTTTCAGTTTAATTTCATAGTAGGTCGCTTTTGCAAGTTTTTAAGCGATACAAGTCATTAGCTCTATTTGTTTTGTTGGTTTCTGTCAAGGAGGATAGAGTGGGGATTTAATACTGTTTCAAAATAGTTGCATTTCCTCAGGGTCTGTCTGTTTATCTGATGGTCAACCATGGGTCAACTCAATTTTCCCCCCATCATTTGAAATTTAAAAAGTTTGCCTACCATTTTAAAACAAAGTACAGCAATCCTGCTTGATATCATGATAGACAGTTACTTTGTTTGTTTGCTTATTTGTGTGTTAAGTTTGTTTCAAATGCCTTGTTGGTTCGTTTCATGTGTTACACAATTCAAAAGTGTGTAATTTATCATAGATATTGACCAATATGCCATATTTTAGATACAATTGCTTTATGTTTTGAATTTGCCTCATTTTACAAAAGCATCTGTGGGGATGCATTGATCAAGATTAACAGTGGATCGTTCAAGACAAATGGCCATCCTTTCATCTGTCCAAAGGATAATGTGATATTGTTTTAAGATTTTGTCTCATTTCTGTATAAGAGTGTGTCACATAAGTGTGTATCACGCTCGTATCTCTTAATTGTAATTGACAGGTATTGAAGAGGATGAATAAATCGCCATGGCAACTTGCATATTGTCTCAAATTCATCACTTAATCACTAGATTCCTACATGGACAATGGCACATGTCACTCAAAAGAGTAGACGAGATCACAAATCACAATATTAGTGCAGACCTATTTATTCACTGTAATTAATTGCATATTGTGTTGTGTGGTCAATTGGTCAATCACAATTAGTACAATTCTAGACAAAGATCTCTTAAATAATAGAGCATAAGTTTGTTTTTAAATTTGATTAATCATGATAGGAAATAGACTAAAGATGGACAGTTGGGACTACTCCAAATTGACAAACCAAGACTAATGGTGCAATTGATATTATAGCATTGTTAACTTCCTCTTATTTAATTACAAATGATGCCACATACTTTAATGCAGTGGTAAATCATTACAGCATACCCACCAACCAATAAAAAGACACTCTTACAAATGATAAGCTTCGGAACATAAGGTTGAGATGATCAACCACGCCTTGGATAACAAACCTCAAATCAAATGCTTATGTTATTGTTAATGGTAACCATACACCAATGAGCTGATTACAAAGTGTTGACACTTACAAATGATGCCACATACTTTAATTAAACCATTACAGCATAACCCCTCCCACCAATAAGAAGATGGACATGATATACACATTCAAAATAGGTTGAGATGATCAACTATGCTTTCAATAACAAACCTCAAACCAAAAAAATGTTTCAGTCCACCACTAGACAAGTTTGACAATTCAGACATTCTTGCTGCAAATTACCACAGATACTCTCGTGCAGTGGTTAACCATAAGCAACAACAAACACTCCTACTCATGAGTGGAGAGATACACACTTACAAATGACACCACATACTTATGCAGTGGTCAACCATACTGCCCTATCCTACTGTTAAAGTGTTGACCCCTACCAGTACACAACCACCATTTTGTCTTTAAGCGCACGCTCATTATGTTCCCATCTTGTTAATTTGCGGCTAGTATCTGAGCATCATTAGGAGATGCTGGCAAGACATAATGTAAACAAATTCATACCAGTGTGTCCACCAATAAGCCTATTAGCCCGTCGCCAGTGAGCAGATTATCAATTAAGAAATTAGCAGGGATTAATGTACTTTACGGATTACCATTTTGGAACAAAGGTGATATTTTGAAGGTCTGTGTTTTAAAGCCTGTGGGGAAGAAACGCACAATTGAGAGTCAAGCAAAAAAAGAGATTGTACACTTTTAAAGAGAAGAAACCTTTGAGGCTACATACAATTTGATGCAGTTGAAAAAATGAAGTGAGCGAAAATAACCTTATTTATTCCAAATTGGCATCTCCAAAGGAAACAGTAAAATAAATATGAGTAAAATTGGCCACAACTACATTTGACTGTTCCAGTTTGAATCCCTAAACCCCTATAGAAGACATTACTTTAATCTTCCACACAGGGAGTATGAATTTTAAATGGAATCACCCATGCAGGTAACCCCATTTGAAATTCACAATCCCTGTTAGGGAGAGTAAGGTAATGTCTTCCATAGGCGGGTTACCTTAAATCTTCCACACAGGGAGTATGCATTTTAAATGGAGTCACCCATGCAGGTAACCCCATTTGAAATTCACAATCCCTGTTGGGGAGAGTAAGGTAATGTCTTCCATAGGTGGGTGTATGGATTTCAAATGGAATAATAGCCCATTATCATCATCAACACTTTTCCTTCCTTCCTTTGGGCTCTTCATGGTAAAATACAGGACGGACGGAAATTGTGAATAATTTACAAATCAATGTAAGGTATACTCAATGTAAGGCCAAATTAAAAAAAATATGTTTAGTGTCCCCGCCCACTTCCTTTTTATGGGGCCTCCTCCTTTTTCATTCTTTTTTAAATTTAAAAAAAAAATCATGTTTAGCGTCCACGCCCGCTTCCTTTTTATGGGGCCGCCTCCTTTTTTCATTCTTTTTTAAATTTAAAAATAAAATCATGTTTAGCGTCCACGCCCGCTTCCTTTTTATGGGGCCGCCTCCTTTTTTCATTTTTTTTTAAATTAAAAAAATAAAATTGTATTTTTTGACTTAAGCTGAAGCTGTTTGCCCCGTGAAATAAACGGGTTCGTTATGTTTCAGAGCTCAGGACAAGACAAAGACATCCTTTTGGTCTCATTTTCTCTTTCATCTTGCCTATAAGAAGCCAATATGTAATTTCTTGAGTCCAAGTGGCTGTCATTTTGAAGAAAAAAAGCAGGCAACCATCTTGAAAAATAGTCCGGCCAGCAGAACTTGACAAAATGTGTCGGGTGGCCATTTTGAAGAAGAAAAGAAAAGAAAAGAAAAAAAGGGCCTCCTCCTTCGTTATTTTCAAAAAGGCAGGACGCTAAACATGTTTTATTTTGCCTAAGGTTAAGGTATACAGGTACGTAGGTGTAAGATTGATACTTTTTCTTGACACAATTCTGTTTCCGGTGAACAAAGTAGGAGTTGTTGTGACATTTATGATATCCAAAATCAGGATGTTATTTTATTTTCAAGTTCATTATTTTTCTTAAATAATTAATTGGATTGATAACTACTTCCCTTGAAACTAATATGGGACCATAGTTTGCAATTAATTAAACACTATATCGTGTAGGAGTTCTGGATATTCAAAGAATCCCCACAAAAGGTGATCTCTTAACTTCAGTAATGTTTTTAAGTGTAGAAGGTAAAATGTTTCTTGGAAGTTTTGCTTCTTTGGGAATGGGGTTATATTTCTATCTTTAAATACCTTTTTTTTTCTTAAAGTGAAAATAATGTTTTGTTTTTCATTTTCAAACATTTATAATGTTGCTTCACTGTGGTTTTCATTTTTATTTTATAGTTTTGAAGTTTGGTGGTCAATAAAGCAGAGGCAAAGTATCACAATAATGACGAAGTTGCCAAAACTGACGTAACAAAAAATCCCCTCGTTCCTGTTTTCACAAATCTAGACATGACATGATGTTGGAAAGTTACAGTTAATAATGTTGAGGACTTAAATAGACTTCATGATTAATAACGAAATGAAACAAACGTAATCGCACACAAAAAAAACTCAATATTTTCGTTTATGATTCCATGCACATGGAATATAAATCACACGTTTGCAGGTTGTATCCTTGTGGAACAAGGATATAATACCGCTTTGGGATGTCCTGTGTGTTTCGATGCCTTCCGATGTTGCCGGTTTAGTTCCGTCCATCATGCTCTATATTTCTACACTATTGTTTCCTACCTGGAATTCCTGGCATCAATATAATGTGACGTTGATATGATCAAGAGGAATGAGTCGGACGTCCATGCTAATATTGATATTGAGTTAGGAAAAAAAACCTAGTTTGTTTTCAGTAGCAAGCCTGAAAAGTCAAAAATGTGAAATGCGTTTTTTATTTTTTTGCTCTAATTCAGGAATTCTTAGTGGTTTTATTTAGTCAAATCTGTGCATTTTTGATACTCTTATGCTTGCGAAAATGTGATATTCGCTGTGAATGTTCATGTGCGTGTTGGCCGTATGTGGCAAACGCCATCTTGAAACATGGTGGACACAATTTCGACAAAATATGGCACCCAACAATTTTGTTTTCAGTTTTGTCTATATATATATTTTTAAATGCGCAAGAATAAAGCGTAAAATGTGTGCGCACTACTGGAAACAAACTTGTTTTTATGTTTGGCCTTATAAGGCAATAAAGGTGATAAATTCCTATGTTTTTCATTGTTTAGGAAAATCAAAGAATTGTCATATCTCCGGAACCAGATGTCTAATTGTGATGGGGTTTGGATCAAAGTGTAGCGTTTAATGGACAATTCACCAGTTACATGTTGGAAAGTCCAAATTGAAAATTGTAACAGTTCTCAATTGAATAATGATTAAATTTGGCCTAAAAATGGAAATGAACCCAAACATGCACAAAATATGTGTATAAAGTTAAAAAACCAAAGCTATTGATAATCTATTTTTTATTTTTTAGTGCAAAATCGTCCTTAGACTCCTTATTAACGATAAACTTGATGAATCTTACAGAGAAGGTCTTAAAAATCTTGTTTATTTCATGGTTCTGAGGGGTTGTCACCACAAAACTTGTTTTTAAAAAACAAAACGCTTGTTTCAATAATGCTAAATAAAAAAGAAGCACAGCTGTTACAAGCATCGCAAACTCTATTTGGCCTTACTTTAAAGGAGAATTGGGGTGGGGGGGGGCTAATTAAGCTACCAAAAATTGTGAAATTGGGTTAAAGATATTTTCGCATATAAATACCACTATAATTTTGGACGTCTCCAAATCCAACTCACATTTGCATCCAATAACTTGAGAAAAAACCCTCTATAATTATCCATTATGTGTACAAATGATGGCAACATTTTGGCGTCGCTGAACATAATATTCACCACTATTGTGAGCATATTGTGGTGACCTAGCCCCCAGATTTTGGACATCTCCAGATACCAACTCACATTTGCATCCAATAACTTGAGAAAAAAAACCTCTATAATTATCCATTATGTGTACAAATGATGTCAACATTTTGGCGTCTCTGAACATAATTTTCACCACTATTGTGAGCATAATGTCGTGACGGTGACCTAGCCCCCAGATGATTTCCTTCCTATTCTAATACATGTTGTTGTCTTCCTTTCATAAGTTTCTTCAAACTTGTACAAAATCCTTGTTCACAACAAAACCTGCAAGATTTTTGTTGGGTTTTTTCTGGTTCAAGGTTCTGAACTTGTGACAGTTTCGGAAAATACGTGGTATATGAACCAATCAATGCCAAGGTTTTTACAAAAGTTTTTTGTTTTTACTATATATGCTCAATGTAGTAAAAGCTTGTAGTTTTGATTCCTTACCAACTTTAGGTTTTGTTTTTTATTCCAAAGAAATTATGGTTATATTACAAAACTGCACAACTACTAATTTGATTTGTTTTGTTCTGATACAAAACATTCAGATCTTGTGATAGTGCAAGGTTCTGAACTTGTGACACTTTCGGAAAATATGTGGTATATGAACCAATCAATGCCAAGGTTTTTACAAAAAAGTTTTTGTTTTTACTATGCTCAATGTAGTAAGCTTGTAGTTTTGATTCCTTACCAACTTAAGGTGGGTTTTTTATTTCAAAGAAATTATGGAAATATTACAAAACTGCACAACAACTATTTTATTTTTTCTGATACAAAATATTCATATCTTGTGATAGTGCATGTATCTCTTGTTCTCTGTGTTGTGGATATTGCAATGAGAATGAATTTCATGAATAAAATGGAGACTGTCTTGAAAAGCAGGACTATATATAATACTGTAAAACCAGAAATTGTCGCAAGTTTAAAATTTCACGAAGCAGCAATACTGGCCTAATTCATGACATGAACATTTCGTGAATGTAAACTTTGGAGTAACTTTACAATGCACTGCTAAGGTAGATTGGAAATATTTTTGGCATGACATTTTCACAAAATTAGTGACATTTAAATGCATGCAAACAATAATACACGTACTTGAAATGAGGCCAAAAAGACTAGAAATGGGCCAAATATGAATGTGTATGCAGACATTTCAATTTTGAGTGACAAAAAACAACCAGGAATATCTATTCAAATATCTATTCATCAGGAAATGCCTGACTGATATTCATGGGAAATAGGCTAATTTTTGTACACACACATTGTCTCGTAACATTTTCATGACATGTTGGAATGGAATTGTTTCGAGACAAAATGTACCATTGTACTTAAAACACTTTCCACATGAGCAGCCGTCTGCAGACGACAATTGTTCACAAAATATTTCAAAAATGTCAAAATTATTGAATTTCATCTCCATATTTGGAATCACCATGAGAAATGAATTGACATAAGTACAAACATGCCTGGTATTGGTTCAGTAATTCTTTTGATAAGACTTGTTAAAAGGTAAAGCTGGAAGAAAAAGGGTGAAATCGACCCCTTTACTATAAAGAAACAATTACAATCAGGGAGAAATACTGTGAAACTTTTGCACAATTATTGAAGAAAAAAAGGATCTGAGAAAATATAGAGCTAAACTGCAACAGTCAGTCAGTCAGTCAGTGACCTCTTTTATACAAAGGAAATTAAAAATCACTGGGAGAAATTCAGCAGAACATTTGCATGAACTTTTGGACGAATGTCAAACTCTGTACAGATGTCAACTGTAAGAAACATGAGGGCAAAACATGCACGCAATCCTATAGGCTTTAAACAAGTCTTGGTTCATAATGATGTGTGACTAAGGTTTTTGTCACAAACTTCCAGTGTTGGTTGTTAACAACATTTCTGAACAATTCACTTTTTTCCAGCTTTTTAAGCGTGTTGCGTTTTGGCCTTGAATCTATCTCAGACCTAAATTCTGTGCAAAGGCAATGAGTCAAACATGTGTCTCCTCCAGTACAAAAATCTCCATTTCATTATAGTCTGTTTTCACCCCATTTGAAATATAGCCCATTTGTTGTTTAAAGGTTTACCAGGGCTAGAATTTCGTTTCACCATGCAAGAATCCAAACAGATTCTCGCAACCACATTTTATGAGAATCCAAGATTCTTGTCATTTAGTTTGTATGAGAATCCAAGATTCTTGTCAATTGAGTTAGTGTGCGATTTTTAAAATTTGGGAGAATCTAATTAGACTCTCGCAAACTTGTCCACGAGAATCAATTGAGAATCAGATTCTCCGATTCTCACCCACTTTCTAGCCCTGTTTACATAAGGTACAGATCCTATCACTTGCAAACACAAAATGCATCGTTTAAAACCCACTATGGCGAAAATTACAATGAAATTAAAGATGCATTAAATACATGTATCAAATAAGCTTAATTTAGTGTATCAAATAAGCTCGATTTAAAGGCATAAACAATGTATATACTCTCTATTCATTTTATTCTGTCTTGGATAAAGTAGTCTGGACTTAATGAAAGTCTACTGTATGATCCATTCATTCACTGCAACATTGAACACAAGCAACACAATCACACACACAACAAGAGTCAACACAAAGTCAATAGACTGGCATGAACTTATAACCGCCCCCACACAGAATTGGAAAGTTTAGGTGCCGAGGCAAGGAAAATGAAATAATAATGATCTGCTCTCTTTGAATATTAACCTATTACTGTGGGGGTTGGGATATTAGACCGGATGTGAGGAGGGTAAATAGGGGGATGGGGACAGGGGAGAGGATAACCTCTAGCTTTGCTTTTTTTGCACAGCCCCATCCCACCACATCTTTGAATATTAACCTATTACTGTGGGGGTGGTTGGGAGATTGGACAGGAAGAACGGATGTGAGGAGGGTAAATAGGGGGATGGGGACAGGGGAGAGGATAACCTCTAGCTTTGCTTTTTTTGCACAGCCCCATCCCACCACATCTTTGAATATTAACCTATTACTGTGGGGGTGGTTGGGAGATTGGACAGGAAGAACGGATGTCAGGAGGGTAAATAGGGGGATGGGGACAGGGGAGAGGATAACCTCTAGCTTTGCTTTTTTTTGCACAGCCCCATCCCACCACATCTTTGAATATTAAACTATTACTGTGGGGGTGGTTTGGAGATTGGACAGGAAGAACGGATGTGAGGAGGGTAAATAGGGGGATGGGGACAGGGGAGAGGATAACCTCTAGCTTTGCTTTTTTTTGCACAGCCCCATCCCACCACATCTTTGAATATTAAACTATTACTGTGGGGGTGGTTTGGAGATTGGACAGGAAGAACGGATGTGAGGAGGGTAAATAGGGGGATGGGGACAGGGGAGAGGATAACCTCTAGCTTTGCTTTTTTTTGCACAGCCCCATCCCACCACATCTTTGAATATTAAACTATTACTGTGGGGGTGGTTTGGAGATTGGACAGGAAGAACGGATGTGAGGAGGGTAAATAGGGGGATGGGGACAGGGGAGAGGATAACCTCTAGCTTTGCTTTTTTTTTGCACAGCCCATCCCACCACATCTTTGAATATTAACCTATTACTGTGGGGGTTGGGATATTAGACCGGAAGAACGGATGTGAGAAGGGTAAATAGGGGGATGGGGACAGGGGAGAGGATAACCTCTAGCTTTGCTTTTTTTTTTGCACAGCCCCATCCCACCACATCTTTGAATATTAACCTATTACTGTGGGGGTGGTTGGGAGATTGGACCGGAAGAACGGATGTGAGGAGGGTAAATAGGGGGATGGGGACAGGGGAGAGGATAACCTCTAGCTTTGCTTTTTTTTGCACAGCCCCATCCCACCACATCTTTGAATATTAAACTATTACTGTGGGGGTGGTTGGGAGATTGGACAGGAAGAATGGATGTGAGGAGGGTAAATAGGGGGATGGGGACAGGGGAGAGGATAACCTCTAGCTTTGCTTTTTTTGCACAGCCCCATCCCACCACATCTTTGAATATTAAACTATTACTGTGGGGGTGGTTGGGAGATTGGACCGGAAGAACGGATGTGAGGAGGGTAAATAGGGGGATGGGGACAGGGGAGAGGATAACCTCTAGCTTTGCTTTTTTTGCACAGCCCCATCCCACCACATCTTTGAATATTAAACTATTACTGTGGGGGGTGGTTGGGAGATTGGACAGGAAGAACGGATGTGAGGAGGGTAAATAGGGGATGGGGACAGGGGAGAGGATAACCTCTAGCTTTGCTTTTTTTTTGCACGGCCCATCCCACCACACAAACCAAACGATATCATCAACGGTCCAGTTGTTCTTAACGATGAATGAATAATTATCATCTACTCGAAATGTATACAAATTTCACAATTTTATTCACCTCGGTTATCAGTATAGTATATGTTTTGTTAACTAACCCGTAGCAAGAGGTTTTATAGGGAACTTTTAATGGGGATATTTGTCCACTAAAATCAAATTTGGGATTTTTAAGCAACATGCTGGTTGAGTATTAAAATATTGTGTGCAAATATGTTCTAAATTTGTGCGAATATGGTCCTTTCATGAAATTAAGTTTTTGTCTTTGCCTGCAAAGGTTAAACACAATTATGGATTTCACAATATTTCTCATTTCAATTTGCCCGAATAACATGAAAAAAATAAGCCAGTGAAAATAAGCCCTTTATATACAGTACATTGTACTAGAAACGCACCAACTAAACCAACCAATGCTCGGTCAATGACTCTTGGCCCAAATACTGAATGATTAGGATAAACTCTACAACTTTTTTCTCCCCATTTCAATCGATCGAAAACCTGAGAGTCACACAAAATGAATAGACTTGCTAGTACTTAGTCTGTCAGATGATTGTATAGTCAAAGGTCGTTGAATTTGGACTGAAAGGATATCGCAAAGGTGATGAATGGCACAAAACCTTGATTACAACGATAATTATTTGTTGGAAAGAACAAAAAAGACAGCAGAACAAAAGATCCGCGGACCAGTTTTGATGTTGTAATTACTGTTTGTCTGCGGTAGGGCAGGGCATCTATAGTGAGTGAATTTGCTTGCTGATTGCAAATCCAAATTTGGAACCAAATTCTTAAGGTTTATGAACTTTTCTCATTAACCCCCTGAGAACTACCAGCCGATTGGTTAAAAAGATGGATACATTCATTTATTGAACCAATGAGAGACATTGTTAGAACAATTGTATCCCTGATAAAGATGGGAGTGAAACATTTTACAAGCTGCATTTGAATTAGCTATTCATATGAGTACATCTTGTAATAAACCAATCAGAACCACTGTAAGATAGACAGGTAGACCCCCAGGGGTTAAATTAACTCCTAAACCTAATTTCCATTTCAACTCTTGTTTTTTTTTCGGTTTTTTTAATTTGCAAAGGCCTTTAGACCATTGATTAGCCAAATGCATAAACACAACCAGCGTCAGGTGGGTGACTTTGAGAATCGGAAATGAAGTTGTGTGGGTGTATTTTTACCAATTGAAATTTACACTTTATCAAATGAAGAATAATGCAAATGAAATTATAGCATAATTAGTTGACATTTAGATTGATAAAACTCAAGCGTTCATATTACGATTATATAATATGTATTATGTATGATTTGAAGTGAATCTATTTGGTCTGACCAAGCTTGAACCAAGCTTAGAAGTGCAAGTGCCCGGGGTGCTCAGTGATCATTACAAGAGGGGTATCATGCATGTCCAAGAAATCACGTAATTAGGGTAGTTTTTCAAGCTAGGGCACGTTACGTACGTAACGTGAAAAGGGTATCAAAACAAGCCAAATTAAGAAAAAGGGTATACTTTTTACATCATTGGCTTTCGTATTTAAGGTCCTTATTTGCTCCATGAGGAATATAAATAGCCATGATACATGAGCGAGATATATTTCTCAAATTGTATCCTAAGTAGGCTTTGCAAGTACATTTTGTATATGAGTAATTGTTTAGGGTATCAACATATTTTGAGTAATTGTTTAGGGTATTGGAAGTACTGATATTACTTGCTTAGGGTATGTAAAATACTTTGCCATACTTGTTTAGGAGGCGCTTTTTCACATTAACATGATTACGTATTTAGGGTACTTTTTTAATGTCCTTGGACGCGCATGATACCCCCTTGTAGTGACCACTGAGCACCCCGGGTGCAAGTGCACCCCGGGTGCAAGTGTCCAACTGTTTGGGACAAGAAGCAACTTGGATTCTTGCAACTTAACACTTTCCACGCGGCAGGCGGCTGCAGACGACATTCCAAAATTTCACAAAATGTTTAAAAAATGTCAAAATTATTTAATTTCATTAACATATTCAGAATCACCATGAGAAATGCATTGACATAAGTACAAACATGCCTAGTATTGGGTCAGTAATCCTTGAGATAGGCTTTGAAAATCGTGAAAGGTTTCTGAAAAATCTGTTTTGTGTATGGGAAAAATAATAGCCGCGTGGAAAGTGTTAACCAGCGGGAATAAAAACCATCAGAATGATATGAAAAAAATTAATGTTCCAATTTCCAAACGAATTCTAGCAGTCCACAAGATTTTTGATTTGACCTCTGGATTTAAAAAGAAAAAAGAGAAAAAAGAAGCTCAATTTACCGTGTGATCCTGGTAGATAACTCGTCGGTGTACTACCCATAGGGGAGCGTTCTGATCTCATGGCGCACGAGGAGGAGGCCTGGTGAGGGGGCTTCGGCATGAAATTGTGAAAGTCGTTGAGTGGCATCCTCTGGTGAAATATTCCACCGCCGGGCAACGAGGGCGGCATTCCTCTGTGTTGGTGGTGCTCTTCCATCTTTGGTCTATGTCCTTCAAAAAAAAAAGCAAAAAATAAAAAGGTTACAAAAGAAAACAACTCTTCTTATACCATATATTCACTAAAAAGTTACACATTTTTGATCCATACTCTGATGTGTTCTAACTTCGAGGATGTTCATCTTCAATGGAGGGGGAGGGAAGCCTAAAGCGTGTCCTGTGATAGGGGCTTTCATAATTTTGCCAATTTTACTTATCACTAGTAGTAGTACTGATTCATTTGTTTTTCAACAGGTGATTTACAACTTGCTTTCAAAATGTTTTTCTACAACATATTTGAGGTTTGAAATTATTGCTCTTTAAATTAAAGTGTCAAAAGGTTCCAAATTCTAACAAAAAATTCATTTCAAAGTATCACTTAATATTACTGATTCACTGATTCAAAGAATTGTTTGACTTCATGAAATGTCAAAATCGTACATGAATTACGTGGCGTGATGTACATGTAAGTAACAATGTCGTATGTCGATTCTTAGAAATTGTGTTCAAATGTTAGTACGTAGGAGCACAAATCATGCATTAATTGTAGCATTTTGGTCAATGTGCCAAATGGGAAATTCAATTGCATGCAACCATATGTTAGTGTTTTCTGTTTTTGATATCTACACTCAATCTGGCAATTTCAGCCAACGCTTAGTATTTTGACTAATGAATTATTGTATATCCGAGTTCAATTACCTTTGTAATAGAAATACAGAGGTAAAAAGGTAGCAAATGTAAGACAAACTTAACACTTTCCATGTGGCTATAGTTTTACCATTTAAAAAACATACAAAACAGATTTGTCAGAAACATTTCCCAATTTTCAAAGTCTATCTCATGGATTATTGAATCAATACTAGGCATGTTTGTACTTATTTCAATGCATTTCTCATGGTGATTCCAAATATGGTAATGAAATATCCAATAATTATTGAAACATTTTGTGCAATTTTGGAATGTCGTCTGCAGACACCTGCCGCATGGAAAGTGTTAGTGGAACTCAGTCTTGCATGGTAAAAATATGGGGCGCATGCACTACGGCATTGTGTGACCAGGAGTGACCTGAATTTACCTTGCATGGTTCAATGGCTTACAGGAAATGGGACAAAAGGGGGAAAAGAAGACAAAAAGGATCAAAATGGTTCATTCTAAAATAAAAGAATTATTGACCATCTATCTACATTTACCGGACTTGGAAAGTTGAAGGTACGCTTATGCTTGATTGCAATTTGTCACTGAAACTGCAAAACCTGGACTCATATCTCAATTGGGGCTTCCAGTATCAAAATCGGCTGATTTGATCCCCCCACATGACCCATTTTTATGAGGCTTTCTACCTTTACTTTTAAATAACAAGTTTCACTATTTTAAGCACTCAACTACTTTTCCCCCTAATTTGCTGTAATTTAAAATATATGAGAAAGCGTGGTTCAAACTGATAATTTAGGAAAATTTTCAAAGCATTCACTTTTTCCCAACAAACTTGGCCACTTTCCAACGTATCGCTATCAAAACTAATGCTTTTCTTTCAAGCCCTATTGAATACACACAATCCAAACTTCCGACTAGTCTTGTTGTTTGGAATAACACTGAACGGTGCTAACATATACCCGTGACCTTCTCTACCTATGCCGATCAGTAAAACAAAAATTAGCACAAATGAAGCCTATATCCTGCACGTACCGATGGATTGTCTAATTATCCTGACCTAAATATGACTCTATTGATCCAAACACTTATTATTATAATTCTAGTTTTTTTTCTATTCCTTTGCGATCCATCCGCCCGACATCGTTAATAAATGGAAGTGTTTTGAATGATAAGTTCCATCCGGTATAAATGATATATGTTACAGCTACATCTGTTGCTGTCTGTGTGGGTGGATGGTCGGATGGATGGAAAGAAAATGATTTTGATCAATCTTTAAAGCAACATTGAGCAAATAAATAGTTTTTGCATCATATTACTTTTATTTTTGGGGTACGAAAAGCTGAAGTATTATTGCGGCATGAAAAATGTCCAGATTGCAAACTACATATTCTTCCTATGGTAAAAAAAGTGATTTTGATCATTTTTAAAAGCAAAATTAGCAAATAAATGCTAGTTTTTGCATCATATTACTTGCATTTCTTGTGTACGGAAAGCTGAAGTATTATTGCGGCAAGAAAAATGTCCAGATTGCTAACTACATATTCTTCCTAATCCTATGGTTAAAATAGTGATTCTGATAATTTTCAAAGCAAAATTAGCAAATAAAAGCTAGGTTTTCACATCATATTACGGAAGCCAAAACAATATCGCATCCCCTTCCTTTCGCGCAGACGTTTTAGGGGTACGGAAAGCGCAACAATTAAAAAATGTCCACTTTTACAAAAACAGGAAGCAGACTACATTTCCTCCTACATGAATGGTAAAAAAAAGTGATTTTGAAAATTTTTAAAGGCAAAATTAGCAAATAAATGCTAGTTTTTGCATCATGATAAAACAAACATGCTTCCTTTTCCTTTCGCGCAGCCGTTTTTGCGCACAAAAAAAGTTAATATGGCACCAAAAGTGTCCACTTTTTCAAAAACAGGAAGCAGACTACAATTTCTTCCTGTAACTGTAAAAAAATAATTTTCATAAAACTACCTCAGGTTATGAATTCAAAGTTCCCTTATTAGTATGAACTTTTAAACTTCCCCTTTTTTATAAAGTTCATCTAGGGGGTAAAGCTAATGCACTTTTCTTATTATATCAGGGTCTATCAACAAGCACGACAGAAAAGTAGAAAACGTGGCGGTGATGTTGTGTTATTTTGATTGCCTGCCAAAGGAGACATACAGGAATCATGCCATTTACCTTTCCTCTCTTTAGGTTTACACCAGTTAAAAGTATGACATTACAATAATGACTAAGCCAGGCCAGCGTGGCATCAATCATCGTAATTTCCATGAAATTTATTTTCACTGAATTAAGGGAACTGTTTCTGAAAAAGGTGATTGTTTATTGTTTAGACATCATGATTTATTTACTTGAGTTCCTTGTGCTATTCACCAATCGATTAATGTCATCAATCTCAACACAAAATTGTGCCGAAATACTGAAAAAGGTCACGTTACATTTTGAAAGGTTAAATTGTTCGATTTCATAATTTCTACTTTTCTTTAGCTGACTGTAGTCTTCTTAACATTTCCACCAGGCAGGCGTTTGTAGACGACATTCCAAAATTTCACAAAATGTTTCAAAAATGTCACAATAATTGAATTTCATTACCATATTTGGAATCACCATGAGAAATGCATTGAAATAAGTACATGCCTAGTATTTGTTCAGTTAACTTTGAGATAGACTTTGAAAGTTAGAAAAATCTGTTTTGTAGATGCTGAACTTAAATAGCCTTGTGGAAAGTGTAAGTGTAAAATGTACTCGCCTTGAAGTATTGGTAATGAATTACTAAATAGTTTCATCATATGATCACAATGACATCATATGAGACAATGATGATCAATCAGGTTGCCAAATTCATCGTGAAACAACCAAATTGGGCTACTTTTGAAGACAAGGTTGACAAAGGGCTAGTGTGAGAAGACTATACATTTGATACAAAACTGGATTTAAAATTTAAAATGCTGGAAAATTGGGCTACTTTTGTTTCATTATAATGTAGATAATGCTACATGTATCTACAATATGTTTTCAGCCTTTAGCATAAGATGTCCAAATTCCACTGACCCACCAGTGCCACTACTCTATGCTGAACAGATTGTATGAAAAGATGGACATTGAAGAAACTTGGGTAGCAGCAGAAGGGAAAATTTCCCCCAACAAATGTCACTATTTGTGCCAGATTGTTGGCAACACTGCAATCATGTTGATGATTTATAAAACTGAGTCATGAAAAGGTTACGGGTGGCTGAAAGCATGAAAGCTGTCCATCTCAACCCATTCCATTAAAGGACAAATTGACATATCAACACTCAACAGATAGAAAAGAAATATAATGCACACATGGATAGGTATTAAAGTCATATCAATTTGGTTAACAAATTGAAAGTTGTTTTGTAGCTAATAATGATTGTTTTGCCCTATGTTTGTCTTTGAATGCATTATTGAAACTGATATTGTTAACACACAATGGAATTGGTAATTGCGATATGAAATTGGAGCAAGTACTCTGTATACCTTGCTGATTTTAGCTTTAAAAAAAGTGAAAATTGCGGTAGCGCAAACATTTCTACTTTTACAGTACACAACCAGACAAATCAACAGTCACTGACAAATCCCATCAATAATATTGCTAATCAATAACTGATGACTAATCTATCTAATCCATAACTAATCAATCAATAGGTGATGACAAATTATAACAGACAAATCAATAATCGTGTTTCCCCTTGGCTGTTTTGATAGTGTGGTGGTCATCGAAAGATAAATTGATTGTATCAATATTAATTTTTGCTTCATAAGTTACGATGATGAATCAAACAGTTTACTAGATTGGTCGATAAGTATTCCTATTAAATAGTGTACGCCTATATAATCCTTCCTTATCTTCCCTTTTTTCAAACTCTCTCTCTGAAGTTGAATTTCCAAGGCATTGGTGTGTATAATTATGGTTGAAAATGTTGGGCAAACTTTATCATATAATCATATGTTTTAATTTTTAATTTGCTTTGACCAGAAAGGGATTTAGACCATGTTCAAGTTGCCTTTATCATGGACTTATCAGATAAGTCCATGTCTATATCAAGCCTACATGTATCGCTTTACTGGAATACACACTGGGAAGCCATTGCTCAGAAAATTATGGGCACTAACAAATTGTGAAATGGTATGAAGAAATGACCTCATTCTTCTGAAGTAATCAATCAGCTAAAGTTCCAACGTGGTTATACAGATATGACTCATACACTGTGAGGAATTCCCTATTCCTTTCACTGACTTATTTCTGTAGAATGACACAAGGTTCACCCTTGTTCAAATCTAACAATTCAAAAAGCTCAAGGATTTTTATTTATCCAACTTTCAATTTTTCATACATTTCTTATTTTGCTATCAGTGGAAGATAGCAATATTATTGTTTTCGTTATCATTTGTGTGTGAGAGGGAGGGTTAGGAATATAAATTAATCAAGTATAGAATCTGCTTTTGTGTAATATGACCTACTTTAAAAAAATGATGATTATAGATAATATAATAATAATATATAAGGCCGACATTCCTTGACAATATGCTACATGTACAATCCGCAAATTAAAATTCCTTGCTTAAAATAAAATTAGTGACTAAATATCACTATGTGTAACTTCACCCATGAGCTAATTTGTGCATGAAGAGAATCAAAAAAAATTTAAATAAAATTATTTAAAAAAAAAAATGTCCACTCAAAAATATCAACCAGCAAAAATAGTTCTAACAACATTGCCCCCATGATATCATCAAAAAGTAGGACAGTGATGTGCATTTCGAAAATAAAAATTCCATGTCTACAACATACAACAAAGTAAGTGACTCAACAGCACTATGTAACTTTTCCGAAAATAAAAATTCCATATCTACAACAAAGTGACTCAACAGCACTATGTAACTTTACCCAAAGAGCTAATTGGTGCATGAAATGAAGCGAATCCAATTTTTTTTTTTTGTTGTTGTAAAAACAAAAAATTTCCACTTAAAAATATCAACCAGCAAAATATTTCTAACAACATTGCCCCCATGATATCATCAACATTTAGGACACTAGGACATTGACCCCCACATGCCCACAGCTCAACAACATTGTAAATCCATGCCTTAAATTGTGGTTTACCACTGTGGTCAAAGAATGCTTTATATGGGGCAGAATTTCATGGAAAAAGGCCACCTGGACTGACTTCAAGTCCACCTTATAATATGCAAGTTCAATGGAGAGACATTGGTATGGATGCAGGACTTGATGGAAGTCTAGGTTGAAAAGTGCGAGGGGTAAGAATGCCCGAAACGCTTCACATTCCTTCATGAAGTATTAAAATGATAAAAGGAGGGCGCCTGGTTAATTTGTAGTGTTGGTTATTACCATCTTATTTTCCCGTACTTATACTTCACATCAACTCAGTCCATTATGTTTAAATCTTTTAAATTAAAGGGACACAATATCATGTTGATTTTTTTTTAATTTTAATTAATTTACTTCATAATTCAAAATGAACTTTGAAAATTGCCAATATTGTTGTTTCTACAAAAGAAAAACCCAGCAAAACTTGATTAAAACAATGTTTCAAATATGTAATTGAGGGCGCTGCTTCCACCACATCTCTTAATGCCCCTTTAATTGGGGGGGGGGGGCAGCCTGCCTGTTGATTGCAATGTGCACATCCATGGAAATAATGTTTAGACTTTTAACAAGTACAAGGTGGGAATAGAGTGTATGAACACTATTTAAGCAAGATTTGTATCTAAGACTAGTTGGTGCATTGTATTCCACAGTTTGCGCCAAATTGGGAAATAGGAAATGAAACTTGATTTAAATAGTTGAGTTGAAGAGAAAGAAAATGGGGCTTGTGTCATTGAATCCAAACCATTAAACCAAATGTTTGAATGTTGAGAGACAACAAGGGAACCCCCAGTGATGTCATACACAAGGTATGCGGTCATGGATAAAGTTACAGGGGCCAAACCAAAAGATCAATGTCATCCAGAAATTTGCATTTGGTAATATTATTATAGGAAGTTGATTGACTCTATCTTTCCAGTTTAAAATACAATCAAGAAATGTTCGGAATATTTAACTTCTTGTTACCTCTAATATTTCAATGTTACAAGCATTTCTACACCTTCTCCACCTTATCGTAGATTGGTAAAAATCAATTGATTATCCTTTTCTGTTGCATTGTGGGATAGAATAATGGGAAAATTGATGCATTGTGGGATTGAAAAGGGACACATGTTCCCACTTTTCTATCCCACAATGCATCAGAAAAGGATAATCAATTGATTTTTACCTATAAGTGACAAGGTCTATTTTAAGAACATCATTGATATCTTGGTTTGATCCCTGGTGAGGATTCTCAACAAGTGAAAGTGAAAGTCTCGAAGGATATCATGAATGAACCCATACAATGCAGCATCCATTGCTGGCAAGTTTGAAATTGTCTACAATTCTCTCTGCGTTAGGCATAGTAAAAAAGAAACATGTTTCCCATCCAGACTTTTTAAAAAAAGGAGGAGGGAGGGTCTTACTATTTACTATTTTCCAATTTGTTGCTATATTTTTCCAAGATGGCCGACAAGTCGAAAGTGACCAACAGACTGTGTCGGGGACACTCCTAAACAGCGATTTTCCACTATACTTTCCAGAGAAACAAAAAACCCATCTAAATTCAGCACATTTTGTAAATTATTTGTGGCAATAGACGTGTTGCCTGTAATTTTCAATTTGGGTCAACAAAATTATCATTGTTGTTTGTGTGCCTGCCTGTGATCTGGTAAAGAAAGTGAGGATTCTCAACAAATGAAAGTGAAAGTCTCAAAGGATATCATCATGAATGAACCCATATCATCCATTGCTGGCAAGTTTGAAATTGTCTATACAAGGCTCTCAGTTACTTGTACTCACTCCTATTAAATGAAAACAATGCTAGGAGTGTAAACAAGTCTCTCCAGTTGCAAACAAAGAATGTTTACTGGACAAAGAAATGTCACAAAATCCCTGGTGATGCAAATGAATTCCCCCTCCTGCTAGTTGTCCCCCTCCTCATATCAGATTTTAAATAATCAGGCGCTTGCGGTTGTATCCACTTTCGAGTTTGCAACATTTTCAGTCCCCAATTCAAAAACTTACCCTTTTTTAAACAACCAAACCCTAAAATGAAGACTGAAAAGTGTGCATATCTTCAAAAGTGTGCGCTTCCCACAACACTTCCGTTCATTTTTTTCCCCATAGCGGCCAAGTAGAGGGACGTGGGGACCAAGTCTCAAAGAATCATTGAGTTCCATATATTTAACCAAAAAGACTAATGATTTAACCAATTAGTACTAAAGTGGTGTGGTTCTTGATGTTCACTGGATCCAATTTATTTGTATTAGCAGTGTGATATTAAACTTACTTCTTGGTTCACGGGGTCCATCCACTGTAACCTTGATTGCACGATTGTATGTCGCTACTTGAGGGGGGTTGCTTGAGATGATTATTGACAGAGTGAGACTCTTGCCTGTAAGGGATGAAAGACAAATCAAACAACAAATGTTTAAGTGATAAAATTCATCAATAAGTGTCCATATTTACGATAATTGCCAAAAGAGCCCCAAAAACAAATGTTTAAGTGATAAGATTCATCAATAAGTGTCCATATTTACGATAATTGCCAAAACAAAAGAGCCCCAAATCCATTTTTTCAAAAAGCCATCCTTGTATCAATATATCTCATTACATCGTTTTTTACACAACATCTTTTAACTTTATACGTGTTGCAAACTTTATTTTAAGGAATGTCTGCCTCGTGCGTAAAGTATAGAAAAGGTGATCAGAACCAATTATATGTTATTTTAAGGTACTGTAAAAGTTGAAAAATTCCGCTCTTTTCACATTTTGAACAATTTTATTTTTGCGTTTTTGAACTTCCTTAGAGTAGACCTACATACAAAATGAATAGTAACACCTTTTTGTTTTGGCACTTGTGGATTTTGGTGCCAACAAAATGTCCTATTTTACAGTAGTTTTTTTTAGTATCTCCAGAACACATTGATTGATGCCCCATTGATGCTTTAATACTACATTTATTGGCAAACATCGCCTAAAAAAAATAATTCATCTACTCGGAAGTAATATCAATACTTCATAAAGGTATGAAAATCTCAATGCTCTCTTGATCGACTACTTTTCTTAAACACTCTCCATGCGGCTGTTAGTTTTACCATGTACAAAACAGATTTTTCAGAAGCCTCTCTTAACTTTCAAAGTTATTTCAAAGATGACTGAACCAACACTAAGCATGTTTGTACTTATTTTAATGTATTTCTCATGGTGATTTCAAATATGGTGATGAAATTCAATAATGTTGACATTTTTAAATCATTTTGTGAAATTTTGGAACTGTCGTCTGCAGACGCCTGCTGAGTGGAAAGTGTTAACAAAAGAAGTCAGATACGGTATGAGTTGACACTTATAATATACATATATTCAGTCGCAACAGGAAGCGAATTAATCACACCTACACAGTATTAAGCATGTTTGTACTTATTTTAATGTATTTCTCATGGTGATTTCAAATATGGCGATGAAATTCAATAATGTTGACATTTTTTAATCATTTTGTGAAATTTTGGAACTGTCGTCTGCAGACGCCTGCTGAGTGGAAAGCGTTAACAAAAGAAGTCAGATACGGTATGAGTTGACACTTATAATATACATATATTCAGTCCTAACAGGAAGCGAATTAATCACTCCTACACAGTATTTTGCTTGAGTTGAGCAAGTACAACTAATAACAAATTACTTGAAAAATAAGCAGTCCTTTACTCTTTTACATATATATCTTTATAGATGGACATGCAATCGTACCAAGAATTTTCTGATCATATCATCCAGCTAATTATATCTGACAACTACTACAGTTATTGTTCGGGTGTTATGCTGGGCCTTGGCATACATCGAGAGTTCTTGAGACGGAAGTCAACATCATTATTTTTTCTCAATATCTTGTCTTTTTTTCCTTTCTTTTCATGATTTCATCTTGTTGTTTGGCAATTTTAATCCAAAAGACTTACAAAAAAAAGCAACTGCCCACACACTGCAACAGATAATCGAGCTGCTCATATTTAATTCATCTATCGCTTCTTTCCCTCTCATATTCCAATATTTAATTCATATAAAGAGTGCGAAATGCGAGCAAGCTGGCTACACGATCCCCAAGTGACAACATTGTCATTTGTTTCATGAAACAAGTGGCGCATGATGACTAAAGCCTTGTTTTATATAACATTAAAAATCATGCAGGAAAAGTGGGGGTGGGATTACGATTTGGGGTTGAAAAACCCTTAAAAGCTTGGGTGAAGATTCACCTGAGATGAATAGGCATTGAAATATATAGGACATAGGTAAAGATTCGCCATAGAATATCAAGGTCTTAGGCAGGATTTGAAGGTGTGGGTGTGTAAATGCGTTTAAATTTTTAAAAAACTGGGTGTGTAAATTTAAGGATTTGTGTACAAAGTATAGGCCATGTGGACAAAAACTGGTAGTGTAAAAGCTATGTATTTACAAAAGTGGGTGTGTAAAACACTCCCTACATGGCTGGCTGCCTAAGCCTTTGCCATAGATCACCTTTCCAAAATATAAATGCAACAAATCTTCCACCCCAAAAATTGTAGGAAAGACCAAATCTTTACGCATTTTTTCCTGAAAGGAAAGTGAATGCAGGTGAAGGCTTGAGGAGGGTACATAAATGTAGGTTCAAGATTCAAAAGTGATGACTGCATGAACTTGTTGCTATCTAGCTAAAGATTGCGCTGACAGGACAGTTGTAGGCTAGTAACTCTCCTTGGCTCTCCTCAGACCAAACAAGGTGATTGTGGTTTTGTGGTTTTTAGTTTACACATGTGTGAAAAGCCACTTAAAGACAAATAGAACGTATTATACAATATGGATAATAGTACGCGCGCAAACCCCTGGATGAATCCAGGTTTGCTGTCAGGATTACATCGGAAATGATGGATTATGCGCAGACAATTTCAAGTGTAGCTGAAATTTGAACCTTTTCTTATTAATATTTTAAAGTATCATATGAAACTACTATGAAGTAGTTAAAAAAGTATACATTTTAAAAAGTATCACTTAAAAGTTGAATTTCCCAATTCTTTATCCAGTCTTAGATCAAGGCATTTGCTTAGATTGACAATATTAGAATAAAGGTAGCCTAACATGTCCCCTTTTCCTTTTCGGTGAATTGAAGAGAGCGTTTATTAAATTCCAAAATGTCCCGCTGTATTTAATAAAAATGGGATTTCTAACAACCTAGTGTGTTTGAATCAAATGGCCTCATTTAAAAAAATTAAAAAAATTATACTTCATTTTTCAGAAGGTAAATATTCCATGTTGTTGCATTTGTATTCATTTTTATGTATTTTCAAAAATTGAATTAGACAAATGTGGCATTTTGTCTACTTCCATTCCAGTGTATAAGTTCCTGATATAAGATAGCCAAAATAAATATTTTGTTTGATTTGATGATCATTTATCAATTTCAACTTTAACCCCCTGTGGTCTACCTGTCTATACAGCGATTCTGATTGGTTAATTACAAGATATACTCATTTGAATAACCAATTACGATACAGCTTTTAAACTATTTCACCCCGATCTTTATCAGGGATACAATTATTTAAACAATGTCTCTGATTGGTGCAATAAATGATGTATCCATCTTTCTGGCCAATCGGCTGGTAGTTCTCAGGGGGTTAATGTTAACATACATTGAGCACATACCATTACCACACACATTGATAATGGTTATTGATCCGGTAATCAATCTACTTAAACAAGTTATGAAGGTATGACTTCTTCCTAATCTGTGCATTGTTATCAATTTAAGGTCTATCATATTGGTATGCTAACAATGTTACAACTATTTAAATTGATAGGCGGGCCTTAATATTAAAATGTGCTTTGACTAGTTTGAGATATAGGCTTAGAAGTAGTGGGGTTTTTTTTTGGGGGGGGGGGTAATATTAAAGGGTGCTTTACACTATTTACTTCATGATTTTTAAATTCTTTTAAATTTATTAAAATAACTGTAAAACCAGACATGTTCGTGAGATTGAAATTTCAGGAAGTGGTACTACCATGACTACTGGCCAAGTAATTCACATCATGAACATTTCGCGAATGTATACTTTGGAGTTACATTACATTGTGTAACTTCGCCATGTACTGCTTGCTAGTGCTACAAGGTAGATTGGGAATATTCGCGGCATGACATTTTTGTGAGTAAGCAGAGGGTGCTCCTTTCAAAATTTAAATGCACACAAACATTTCTGGTTTTACAGTACGGTAATGTATTTTTTAAATATTTTTTCTCACAATAACTAAATATTTGGGAAACATACTAATTTTTTGCTATAAACTACAAAATATATACATTATTTATTATGATCAGTATTGTTATACAGTAATTTAATAATATGAGTTGGAAATAATATTTTGATAAAAATTAAAAGGTCTATATTTAAAGCATAGAAGATACTATTTTTAAATAATATGACACCTTTTTTAATCAATTCAAAAAATGCCTCATAAATAAACCATTTTATAGAGACAATATTTTAAATGCATTAAGATTTATATCGGTTATTCTGTGGACTGTATTGTATTTGTTTGTGCCTTCATCATTCATATGTCTCTTATATTACTATTATTATTAGATTGTATAATGAATATTTTGTTCAATCAGGAAAGATTCCACGAACATTATGGACTTTTCTACTAAATTCTGTAGATTATTTTTGGATAGCAACGTGAGAGTTCCGAACGGCCCTGTTGAGACGTAAGTTCATTTCCGAATTATCCCACACACAAGATCTCCTATTGATTTTTCACGTAATTCTTTCTAGTAAAGGACTCCCCCGACCTTGTTCATTCACGTTAAATTGGTGCTGAATCACCGATCTCCCGGTTTTCCGCGAACTCGTAATCGCATACGCATACACTTGTACATTGTACATACATGTACATGCATTGATCTTTGGGTACATGTTCAAACGAGAGATAAGATAAAATTATAATGATTATCATGAATGGGAATCGAATGACACACACGTAGGCAGATATGACTGGTATTATTGCTGTAAATACTTATTATACAAACTATAGCCATGTACGGCTTCTACCCTTCTTTCAATAACAATTAAAAATGTCAAGATTAAAGTGCTACCACGCATTCCAAACAAGATTTTAAGTGCGCGTGATATATGTGTGTGTAACAAAAGCAGCGATATAAAAGGTAAATATTTGTATAAAAGAACAGGAAAGGCAATGCGATATGGCTTCCGGTTTATTCAGGTGCTAAGTCGGCCGTGCAGAGATGGTGCCGCTGTACACCCACGTGGTGGACTTCATTGAATTAATGTGACGATTAATTAGACAAAAATGACTTGTATCATCGATCATGATTTGGTTTCAAAAATAATGAATGAAAGAATTAAAAAGAGAGAAATACTTAGGGGATCAATTAGTCTGGTGTGTGGTGGTTACCGTGGTGTTCATTTAGTTGACCACCAATGACACCAATGTTGACCAAAAGTCTCCAAAACCAAAATCAAGCCCAAAAATATGACAACCACACTCCGATATCAAATGGTCTAGTTTATGTTTGGCCAGGACACTGTCACATACCACGATAAATGACCACAAACACATTTAACACCAGTAAATGGTATTTAGGGTTAAGGTGTTAGTTACTAATAGTTAGTTAATTGGATCAAACAAAATCACACTAAAAATAATAACATTTTACACAAATATGATAATTGGTCCAATTATTAAATACAGTACATTAATAATAGGTTTACACGATCCACTTTCCTAAAAAAAGGCTTCGAGATACCAAATCCGCCAATCGGCAATGGGAAATTCCCGCACAACAAAAACTCATTTTTAAAAATCGAAAAAGTTCTTAAATGTTCATCACTCACCTCTGCCGGATCGTCCTACGAATCTCAAATCGTTGAATCTCGCCACCTGGTTCTTCATCACGGCCGTATGGTTTCTCAGTTCGGCACAATAATTCTCATCGTTTCCCGCCGCAACAGTCACCACTGTACCATCTTTCACATCTCCCAACGCCACAACTTTAAACGCCACCGGTAAACTTTTATTGCACCTCCAATGTGACGGCAACACGGAACAGACAAAATTTGGCGATTCCGTTCGCACCAGTTCACCGGGATATTCGGCGAGGGCATCGGCCAGGCTACGCTCCCCACGAGCCCCCTTGAAGACCCCTTTACGAGGACCCACCGCCGCCGCCTCCCCGGCCATCTTGTGGTGGTTGTTACTACCGTGTCTATGGTGATGATTTTCCTTCGTGGCAACTGCTAGCGGTGTGTGGTTATTGCCAAAGTGTGAAGGAATATGATGAATATGATGCTGATGATGAAGTCTGTCCTCTTGCGTGATATGCATTGCACTAGCCACGTCAGTTCCCTTTGAACTCGTCAAATTATTTGCCTCGCTTTTCGCGCGTCGCTTTAGATGATCATTCACAAAACCTCACCCTCTTTTTTTCTTTCTCTCAATCACTCGGCTGTTCGTTGTCGTCCGAAAATATGTGATATCCTAAACCCAAAACCGATCAAATATAAACCACAAGAAACAAATCCCGCGAATGGAATGCGTGTTACGTGAGTAGTCGCGAGAGTAGTCAAATCACCAAAAACCAACAATTGGCAGAAACTGAAAAATGTTCATTTCAGTGTGGTGGTATATTATATTAAATATTAATCACAGAATGCGTTGGCTTTTTTGTAAAGCACTAAACTGTTGAACCTCTGTGGTTTTAACGTTATGTATTAAAGCTAAGTGTAAAGTCATCGAGTGTTGTTTCTCTGATGAACGCTAGCTCTGATATGAGTGAGTTTTGGTTCTACTATTGAGTATAAACTCTCCCTTTACACACGGGCTACACCACGCATCACATAGGAATGGGTTGGGATGAGTGACTCATAATGTCACTGAACTCACGAAACCCCTTGGTACACTTATCTCGGTTCGCGTTTGCTTCAAAGCTCTGCACGCGCTGCTTAACAAAACACAGGCATCGAGTGAGTCAACGTCGGGTACCGGCCACGTTGCATACACAAACGCGAGCAACCGATTAAGGATTTTGGTTCCGCCTCCTCGCTGTCATTCATAATCAGTTGTCACCGCCCTCTAATAAATACTAAACGAGTTTCCGGTAAACGTGAATGATCTGTGAGTGAGTTTGGCCTCTTGCGGCAATCATGGCAATACAGCAGACAGTTAGGTTAGGTTAGATCAAAGACGTCTTTGGTTAGATATTCATGTAATTTAGGAAATTGATTCACGGATTGTGGAGTATAACGGGTGTACCGTTATTTTTATATGTCAGTGAATATGGATGAGTAGTTGTGAACGAATGATTGACTTTTGTTTGTTTTTGACATCGCCCAAAATTAAAATAAATATTCGAGGTATACTATAAAATATTTCAATTTCAATGTTCAAGCAAAAAGGCCCTTGTCAGGTCCGTATGTTTTTCTCTTTGGACTGGAAATCCGATAAATAGATCATTGGGCTAAATAAATATTTACATTGTAAATATGACTTATAAATCAATATCGATCAATAAACCTATATGACATGTATTAATTATCTATTTAGGCCAAGAAAATGTAATACTTTGTCTCAGCGACCCGCACGCATTGCTTTTAAAATGAGCTTTAGCGCGTAGCGCTACGCGAAAAGCCATTTTTTAATTATTATTTTTTAAATTTTAATAATTTGTCAATATTCTGCAACTTTGTCATTACATTAGCTGAGAACACACATTCAACTAACTTTGTGAAGTTAAGAGATAAAGAGAACACCAGCGTACAATGTGCATTGATCATGTCCGATTACTTTTATTAAAAAGGCAAATGCAAAACTATTGAATATATTTGGATTTTCATAAAATTTAAAAAATCAAAAAGAATCGCATAGGACATATAGTTCTTTTTGTAAAAAAAAAAAAAGAAAGATGCCGAGCCAAAGTATTTAATTTGTTTGGCCTTACCTGTTCTGTTATATCATTTTATATGTAGGCAGTATAGGCTTAATTATGAGAAGTTATTTAAGTTCATTTTTGACATCTCTTAATTAAGCATAATAAAGCATTGGTTTTGTTTGTTTGTTTGTTTACACGGTCGGTCCGTACAGACACACGCTTGGGTCCTGAAGGGACCAGACTCAAGCAAATTGCTCGGGCCAGGCTTAAAAAGCCTATATAAGCATGCTGGTTGAATTATTATTAAAAACAGCCTTAATTTTGAGTTTTGAGAATAAAGCTCGTGACGATCTTTTATGTGCCATAGGCCTATACATGATCAAAACATATGCTGTAATAGTATTTCATCTCCATTTTATTTCATAAAAGTTCTTCCTATACCATATTTTGAGGCCACCGTGCTGGTGTATTAAAAAGAATCTTTTTAAAAGTTACCTATGTCCGTTACCTATGTACTAGTAAAGATTGCCTTTTAGTAAAGATTGCCTGTTCAGACCCATTTAAAATTAATTTTGACAAATTAAAAGTCAACATTTTCGATGGTTTGGGGACAAAATGGGGTGTGGCTTGTTACGCCACTTGCAGCCAAAAGAAATATCTCTACCGAGCGAATGGGATATACTTTAAAAACTCATTTTACTATGCAGTCGTTTCATAAAAAGTGCAATATTATTCGGTGTACAAATATATATGATGTTTTTATAATGTGCTGTTTTAATATTTGAAGGACCCCAATGGAAATAAGCCCTTTTTAGAGCTTTCTTGGGCTATCCTTGGCATTATATGTTTTCTTTTATTAATATGTTGTGTTAATTGTTGTAACCTTTTAAGATTTGTATATTTGATCTATGTGTTTTGATATGCCAAATAAAACTAAACTAAACTAAACTGTGACCCGTGACCCAAGCAATTACTTTCCTCATCAAAATTGAGAATTTGTATCAGAAGAAATCCCATCTCACCGAGCATTGGCCCTGGAGGCGTTTCGTTTATTAAATGCTGGCTGCCTACAAAATAGTGAATTATCCTAAATGCATTAGGCCTATAAACAAACCTGGGATTGTTTCTTGTTCTATGAGAACATTTCAAGTGAATAATTATTGACTTCTATCTTTCGGAACCACCAGAGTATTTAACTTCATACATTTTGGCCCAACTTTGGTTTTATATGGTGCGCCTTCATTTAAAGGTGTATTCTTATCACCTTTTTTGGGTGTGATTTTTTTTTCACATCAAGATATTTTGATATCAAAAGAATCCCCATATTCTTGTCATTATGTCTGTAAAATCTGAGGGGCCAGAAATGTTCCGTTTTGAAATTATAGGCTAAAACGTGGTGACTTACGTGGTGACTTTACCCGCCAGTTTACTGTTTGTAGCTCAATGGGCAAATTTCTTGTGACCTTGTGCTTAGTAAAATAAGAACCATTGGAGTTCAGCCCGGGAGTTCAGCAACTCAAACTTTGGAAAGGGTCAATTTTAAGGATGACCTTTCATGTAAAATAGAAAATATCAAGTTGAAAATCAGGCCAGCAAATCAGAACATCTACCTTTAATAGCAACGCGAAATAATCGGGGGCCAAATCGGGTCAACCCTTTAATAAATCGTGGTATACATTGTAGAGTGGCTTTTATAGAGGCTTGGTACCAGTTTTGGTTGGTTATTTAAAGGTCTAGAGGCTTCACACATATTTTTTGAACCTAGCACCTTGAGTTTTGTCTTATTGTCATTACCATAATTACGTTGTCATCCCAATGCTATTCATGTATCCAAAACCTCTTCAACTCACTCAAACTTCTGTTGAACCTTCCTTCTGATCATGAATTGAGCGCGTGGTGCCCTGCACCAGATTATGTCTTGTAATGTACAAAGGGGGAATAAAAAACAAATCCGTGCATTGAACCATAAAATTGTTGTTGTTCGTTTAAGGCGTATACAAACTACCTATCTATAGTTCATCCTCCGAAAAAATGCAAACTAATCGACTGAAATAGCTGACCCCTTTTTTTTGGGGGGGGGGGGGGGGGGGTGGGGGGGCGAAGCCACCCTTATAGCATGTTATTGCAAAAACGTACACATTTTGGTCTTTCTTTCCCCACCTTCCATCCACACAAATCAACTTGATTGGTTTCCTGTACTATTTTTAGACTGCTGTGTTTTGATTTGTTTTTTGGTTTGAATTATCGAAAATACATACACCATTTCCATGGTATTTTGTTTGGTATGCAACAGAAAATGGTTACAAAACATGCTTCTTTCTTTTGGATCGCCCCCATTCCATTTCAATGGAATTTTTATTCACCGTTCCAGTGGATAGTGCAAGTTATGTGTGTTTGGATGGGTTGTACAACAATGCTAATTGTATTATAGGCCTATACTATTGCCTATGTACATGGAATTGCGCATGCACTTGTTTTGTGCCGCGCTTATTTTGTCTTTCGCTCTCTCGGAAAGTAATTAAAAGTTAACATAAAACCAGAGCCGTAAACAAAATCGATATAAACATAATATGACTCCATCGCTGACAATGACGTGCGTCATAAGAAAACAGACGTTTTTAACTAACTTATTTTGTTTAAAACATGCTCGGAGCAATGTTTTCATGTGTGGTTTTAGCGTTGAGATGTGTTTAATTTGGCGCCAATCAGAGTTGCCGAAATAAAAGTCAAACACTAAAGCGCCACAGAAATCATTTCCATGCATGGCTAATCCACCATAATTAGGCGTTTTTACGAACAAAAAACTCAAAATCGGTATAAAGGCGCCCAAAACAGAGTAAATTGTGTGCTTTTCTTGCTATCTTTCCAAAGTTTCTGCCACGCCTTGTTGGTAAAATTGCCGTTTGGAAACACTCGGCGTTATTTTACCTCGTATACCTAAAAGCTGTTCAAATGGTTCCGCTCTATGATCTAAGTAAATTAAGAAATGAAATTAGTGTTCATGCATTTGTGTACATGTATGTAACAATTGTCATGATTACCGGTTTATGCATGCACGCTCTTCAACTTGAGGAGCATTCGTGCCCTTCAGCGTTTGTTTTTAGCCGGAAATTGCACCCCCCCCCCCCCCATTTTATTTTATCTTTTCAATAAAAGGTCCAATTAAGAAACGATTTTTGAATATTAATTACATTTCTTATTATAAAAAATCAAATCATGCCACTGTTCTTGATAACAATACCAAGTTCGTGTGAGATGCCCGTATAATAAAAAAAAAAGACAATACACTGCAAAAACACCGGTGTTAAAGATAACACCATTGGTGTTGTGAGAGGTCCACACCAAAACAAATTAACACCGGTATACCGGTGTTAAATTTTTGGTGTTATATCAACACCATGTAGTGTCATTTTAACAACTGCAAGTGTGAAAAATAACACTGTAAGTGTTAATGTAACACTGTAAGTGTTAAT
>CM069455.1:41426578-41531097 GCA_035610835.1 Ophiura sarsii | reverse complement strand
ATAGTATTTTAGTACTATTTTAGTATAGGATCTTTGGGTTATGAGTTACTATTCCTATGGTGTGGGTCATGAGGTATATGTGGGTCATTTAGGTTCAAATATGGGTTCATCTAAAGTCCTGTTTTGGACTTGGAATTTAAAAAAAAAAAGTAAATGTAAATTTTTTTTTCTTCTTTTTTTTCTTTTTTTTTAGGCGTGCGATAAATCGCTCTTCTCGAAACCATTTCAGGCGTGCGATGGCGTGCGATCGCACTCGCACGCCTCAAACGTGAAGGCCTGTACAGGGTGTTTATTGTATTGATTGAGGTATCCGTATTTAACATGTGGTAACTATTCATGATATAATACAATTGAATGTCTCCTTGCAATGAATAAATATGAGATTATCTGGTTACCTCATCAATATAGATTAAGTTGGGTGAAAAATCATTTTTTTTACGTGCAACAAAATCGCCTGTCACGCTATAATAATTTCGCCCAGGCCTAACGTCATCGTTTGTTTACTTGGAAATACGCATGCGCAGATTTTAGTATCTTCGAAAGTGAACTTAGCCGACCCGAATCGGCATAAAAGTGGATTTAAATTACTATTTTTATCAGATGTGAGTGTAGTATCGTTGTAATCAATAAGTTCAAACAAATTCTGTGATTCTTAGCTAAACAGCCATGTCATTGTGGGTGAGTAAGAATGGTTTTGGAAAATGCTAGGAGTTGCAGAAGTTTTACTTTGTACATTTTGGGCTCGTTAAAGCTTAAATACCGAAGTCACATCATAGTAACGTTCTGTGACTCAGTACTATAAGTCCTGAGACACATGTTACTGCGACTAGGGCCGGGCTGGGCATTTCAAATTGCAATGCAGTTTTATGGATAGTATTTCACCTTTTTCGGGTAATTTAGTACTTTTTTGTAGAGTTAAACTTAAGTTAGTAGTAAGTACTACATGTACAACTAGTTAGGGTTGTCCAGTTTTGTATTTTCGAGCGGCGCCCTTCACCGTATACCAAAATGTTGACGGGTGTTGCTATACGTCATATAGCCCAAATACGGCGACACTTGGGGGAGCGGACGAGGCCTGGTTTCAAATGAAGGCAAGTTGAATATTTTGTACTTTCTAGTCGAAATACGTTCATATTTAATATCAAAAACCCTTCCGAGAGACGATTAAACAAATCTTATTCTCACCTTTCCCACCTCCAAATCCTATTTTTTCTTTCTAGAAATATAAAATTAAGTTCGTAAAAACAATGCTTTCTATGTTTAAAATCAGCTTGAATTCTGTGTACATTCGGAGAAATACTTTACCGTGCACGTTTATGTTCGTCGTCATCTTGAAAAACTGGTTCCGGTGTGCAATGTAACTTAGCCTCTGACCCAATTTAATTGATGATTTCATGATCTTGTAGGGAAAAAATGTACTTCCCAACCATACCAAACACACTGGTGTACACTACACTGTACATGTGCCATTACTTACAATTACAAGTTTTGAGTTAATCAAAATCAGAACAAATGTTATGGGGTTTTTTTGTAAAAAATATAACATAATTCAAATGAGGAACCCATAACACTCTGTATCACAAGTTCCTGGTCAACATCCTTTTTGATTTGCGCTACCCAGGTTGGTTTTGGTCTTCAAACTGGTCGTTTTTGTTTTTCTGTTGATAACTTAACAATAACATTGATTTGATGATGAATTCAATTATTTATTTTTTGTTCCAACAGGGAGGGCCATCGACTTCTAGTCCAGATGTATCAACAGGTGGAAGTCAACAAGCCAGCGCCCCAACCAAATCTGCGACCAGGGTCAACTTTATTGTAGAAATACAAAGCATGATGTAAGTATCCGGGGGAAGTGGGTGGGAGGGAGAGGGTGAAAGTCAACAAGTCAGCGCCCCAATCAAATCTGCCACCAGGGTCAACTTTATTGTAGAAATACAAAGCATGATGTAAGTATCCGGGGGAAGTGGGTGGGAGGGGGGGGGGGGGGGGGAGGGTGGAAGTCAACAAGTCAGCGCCCCAACCAAATCTGCCACCAGGGTCAACTTTATTGTAGAAATACAAAGCATGATGTAAGTATCTGTGGGAGGGGGAGAGGGTGGAAGTGAACAAGCCACAGCACCCCAACCAAATCTGCGACCAGGGTCAACTTTAAGTACCCGGGGAAGTGGGTGGGAGGAAGGGGGGGGGGGGGGGGAAGAGGGTGGAAGTCAACAAGTCAGTGCCCCAACCAAATATGCCAACAGGGTTAACTGTATTGTGGAAATACAGATCATAATGTAATGATAGGGGTAAGGGGGGGGGGGGGGGGGGGAGTAGTGGTGGTTGCTAGATAATTAAATAACACTCTTTAAAGAAAAAAATGGACCCATGTTTACTGTGAAGCAGAAATGTTCCCCGTATTTTGCAGACATTTTCATAAAACATTATATGCATACTGTATTGAACCTTTACTTCACAACGCATGTAGGAGACCCTATTAAATTCGCACGATTCACAATACGATGCCAGAGGTTGTTCTTGCCAGTCCAATTTTAAACCTCTACGGTCGACATCACCATTCTAGCTACCATTGGATTGTCACGCAAATGTGATAATAATAATGTTGAACACAGCTTCACGAAGGATCCCGTATGGGCAGTACTGCGTATGAGTGATACAAAGAACTAAGAAGTTTGTCAAATGGTGTGAGAATCCATTTAGATTCTTATAAAGGATTTGACAAAAATCTATGGCTTCTCCTCCATTCCAATAGTGTGTTTAGACAGATTATCTACGAGAATCAACTTGTATTCTTGCAACTTTCCCGCTGGGAATCTTTGTGAGAATGGATACTTGAATTCTACTCAAATTTCTGACCCTGTATACAGCAGAGAGATTCATGTTTAAGCAAGTGAAATGGCTGTAATAGTAATTGATTCTTCGCTAGGACCGCCGACCCTGTACAGGGTGTGACAAAAATAATAAAACCTACATCCCATTTTTGTTGTTTTCAAAAAAATAAGGCGTTGGTAAGCCCCATCCTCTCTCTATCAAATGCACTTCATCCCATTAAATATCGCCCTGTAGGCTAGCTCCATAGATATGATCAATTCAGTAACAAGAGCGCGAATCCCACTTTTGCCCAGGAATTGAAAAAACTTGCTTTTGAGATTCCAATGGATACATCAATTGTATTGTTCAAATATCTAATATTCAACAAACTTGTGGTTTATCATGGAAAATGGCTATGGCTAAAAAATCATTTTCAAGTAAAAGTAAATATAAACTGCTCACAAAAAGTTACGGCACTTTTTTTAAAATCAAGTATAGTTTTATTATTTATTACCCTCTTTCTTGTATAATGTTGCATATCAATGGAAAGCTGAAGTGTTCTTCTTTAAAATGATACCAAATGTGCAGTAATGACATGTTGCTGGACTTGGCCACATTAATGAGAATGAGACAAAGTCACAAATCAAATGTGCCAAAATTAGCAATTTTGTGTTACTGTGTGAACAACAAATTGACACTGTAATGAAAACAAGCAATGAAAACTTACTGATCTTAATCCACTTGTGTGTGTTGTGCTCACTGGTGAAAAACTTTGTGTAAACCATTCATGGTTCTCAAAAGCATGACCGGTTTGATCATTAATCAATGATCATTACCTATTGACTGTTTAAGCACAGATAACGGTAATTTTGGCACATTTGATTTGTGACTTTGCCTTATGAGATCTCATTCATGTGGCCAAGTTCAGCAACATGCAATTATTGCAAATGTGGTATAATTTTAAGGCTAATGAAAGTTGATTCCATGTTTCCCGTAACCCGCCCGCGTTTGGTTTTTTTCGACCGCGTTATGAATGCCAAAATAGCGAAATCATTCATTATTTGATATTTTCCATTTTTAAGTTGTCCGTAGGAAGAGACCTTATGGCAGCATGCTTCGTCTGTTGTGTCTGTGTCAGTCCGTCTGTCCGTCAACACTTTGGTATACACTTTTTGTTTTGTCCATTTCTTTTCCATGCAATGTTCAATTGCAATCAAACTTCAGTCATAGATGCAACATGGAAACCTTCATATGTTCATGAGGTCAAAGGTCACATACCAAGGTCAAAGGTCATCTGAGGTCAAGATGTAAATGTGGCTGCATATATGTAAAATTGATTATATTTGTCCATTTCTTTTCCATACAATGACCAATTGCAATCAAACTTCGGTCGTAGATGCAACATGAAAACCTTCATATGTTAATGAGGTCAAAGGTCACATACCAAGGTCAAAGGTCAAGATGTAAAATTGGCTGCATATGTAAAATTGATTATATTTCAACAGGTGAAGTACGATTGTAACCAAACTCCAGGATGTTTATTTATTTACATTATAATGATTACTTATATTATGTCTTTAACAGGGAGGCTATACTATGTCCTCTTTCTTTCTAGTTGACTGATGCCTGTTGTTTGAGAGCCACCTTGTTTTAATCTACCCATATAAACGGACGACCTATTTGGGACCGCTGTCCCTATTTTTTCTGCCGTTTTTGAGATATTGTTGAAGTTTTTCTGTGTTTTCCTTAATTTCCTTCATCGAACATTGCATTTTGTTTACATTCTGAATCAATTGGAACCTAAAAATAGAAATTAACTTCGATGATCACCTACAGCTTGTTCATATACATCCGCGCAATTTAGCTGGTGTGTTGGAGCTGCTGTAAACACGGAACAGTTCATGTAAAAATGCAACGGTTGGATGGCGTAAATTTCTTATAAAATGTTGCTCTACAACATTCATTCATTGTTGACGTAGCTTTTAGGTATGAAACATCATTTTTATAAATTATTATAAATGTTTGCAGTAATAAATCTTGAAATACGGGAATATTTCGACATTAATTCGTTTTTTAACCCGCGCTTTCTATCACATGTTGTGCATTGTTTGTATCTTTGTTAAGAAAAACTTGGAAAATGTTTAATATACAAAAATAAAAGTTACTTGCACCGTGAAGTTCAAAGTGTTTCTTTTGAATCTGTACTTTGTGTGATTGTATTATTGATCTGTGTTTTATTTTATCACTATATTGAAGGGTATAGAGCATGCTAAGCATTGGTGAAATGGTCGTTATTTTGTAAATAATGAACTGCTGCAAAATAATGAATAATGAAAAAGTTACCTCATTATGGTTTGAACCAAATGTTACGGGAAACATGGAATCAACTTTCATAAGCCTAAAGAGGAACACTTCAGTTTTCCATTGATATATAACATTATACAAAGGGGTAATAAATAATAAAAAATATACTTCATTAAAAAAAATTCCTAACTTTTTGTGAGCAGTTTAGAATAAAAAAGGATGAGCACAAAATAAAAAAAAATAATTTAATTTTTTTTATAAATAAATGTAATAAATAAACATTGAATACAAATATAAAAAGTTAACTGTCACTTCTACTTCTGTAAGTTCTGTTCTCTAAACAATTCCCCTTAATGAATGAAATAATGGTGAAATCTCAGTCTCATGAAGTGTTTGTTCCAAATAAGACCACTACATTTCCTTACCATTATCAAATTCATCAGTGCCAAGGACATGCACAATCTAAAGCTATCATGGTTGTATTGTATTGTGTATTTGGTGGTTAAATTATCTAAGATATTCCAAGAAAGCACATGGATTTGATTTGAATAAGATTAGCTCCTGGTAGAAAATAAATAAATAAACAAGTTCTGTTGCAAGTGGGTTATTGTCCTCTAAGCCACGCCTTTGTGTTCTACGCATATTTTCACATTTTTAGACTGAGTAAAAGTAACAAAGCAGAAGGGACTAACTACACCAATGAGAGACCTTGCCCAAATCATTACTGGAGAGCATTTCAGTATTTGCGTAATGAAAGTCTACCCATGAAACACTATTGTAACCAGTAGGGCTACCCCGAATAAAACCTAGAAATACCAGCATGATTTCGCAATGAGTAAGTTTTACCTCCGAGCTATGTATTCTCAAATGTGGACCCCAATGCGTGCTCTATTGTGTTTGAAAATAAAGCCTAAAAGCAGGCTTATAATGTAAATACTTTTGTTTAGTTCAGCAGGGGGATTGGAATGAATGTTACTGGATGGCATAGCTGACAAGTTATGTTGAATCATGATTCAATTGTGTGTCATTGGATTCATGTCCGGAATTTCCACTGTTGCACGAGGTCATTGACCAGAGTATGATTTTAACACTTTCCACGCGGCTGTAATTTTTACTATATACAAAACAGAATTTTCAGAAACCTTTCCCAACTTTCAGGGTCTATCGCAAGGATTACTGGACCAATACTAGGCATGTTTGTACTTATGTCAATGCATTTCTCATGGTGATTCTAAATATGGTAATGAAATTCAATAATTTTGAAATTTTTGAAACATTTTGTGAAATTTTGGAATGTCGTCTGCAGCCGCCTGCCGCGTGGAAAGTGTTAAGGGCACCATAGACCCTGAATTGTATTTTTTTCCAAAATAAATATTGTATGGAACAATTTTGTCAACAATCCTTTATTTGTACTTGGTACAAAGGCCTGTTCTTCGGGCCAGACAACCCATTTTTTTCTTGACATTCTCAAATTTTCTTTTTTTACAAAACTGTTTTATTTATTTTTTGATTTTTTAAAAATGAAATAAGAAGGTTGAATTTCCCGAACATTAACAAGATTTACAAGAAACACCCACACACGAAGCAAACCCATGCCGGACCAACCCTACCATAGTCCGGACGGCACGCTTTATAAAGGGTGGGACTCCAGAAATCAAAAAATCAACAAAAGGGTGGGGGTCAGAATATTTCTGATATAAAGGGTGTAGTTGTATAAAGTGTGGAGATAAAATAAAAAGGGTGGGGGTTAATTCCATGCAGAGCATAATTTCTCAGCGATCATCAAAATAATAAAAATACCGACCTTGTCGGCTCGCTAGCGCTAGTAATATCATAAATATGTATCCGATATCGGGTCCGATATACTTCGAAATTAAAAAGTTGCCATCTTTAAATTGACAGATTGAGCAGGGATTGAGTTTGTTGTTATATAGCACAATCTATTGTGGAAATCGTGACAAACTCGCAACGTGTTACGACAGTGTTGTCCTTGCACCCTTCCAATGTGTGCCTTTTCAAATTTGAATGCACAAAATGATCAAAATGTCCCCTTTTCGGTATAAAGGGTGGGGGTTAAACATTCCCAAATAAAAAGGGTGGGGCAAAAATAAAAAGGGTGGGGGTCTGACCCCTGTCCGGACAGTGGCCTACCCGAGAGGTTTGTTTGCCCTTAGATCGCTTATTCCCCTGATGTCTTTCTTCTGACTACTGAAGCACTCACTGAATGCATGCCGTTTGCCAGGAAGGTTGCCAATTGAAGCAAGTCTGATTAAAACTATTATTTTGAGGAGTATGTGACTTTGAGTATGGAGAGGTCTACAGTGTTAAAGTGTATATTCTCTGGTGTGTACTTTGTTGCGCTTCACACATTTGGAACAATTTTGATTTTTTTTTTCCCCACGATTTTGAGCTCCAATACAATGAGCTACATACAAATATGAATATATTTGTGAGTTTTTATTTTTTTGGTTTGCTAATTTAGCGCGAAAACAAACGTAGCACAAAAATGTTCATTTTACAGTATTAATTGTATCATCGATATTGATCAGCTGTATTGATTATTGAGATCAATTATTTATTTAGTTTTATTTATTTTGAATGGTTGTATTATTAGTTGACACTTTACCCAATTGATGATGGTTATAGATCCACACAGTAGTTTATGTGGTGAGGAAAAGCTGGAACATTGAACCAAAAACAATTTATTCCATAATAAGTTATTGATGGTGGTCAACAAAACAAACATGCTGCATCTATAAATTCATGTGACAATAGAACATCGGATTTTAACTCATTACAAATGTGACCCGTCACATCAAAATGGACATGTTGGAGGCGCGGGTCAAATCTGAGTTATTGGTATTACTTGAAAGAGCACATTTAAGCTTTGAAATGATACCATATTGAAGGTAATAAGCATGTTTTTTCTTTATATATCACCAAATATATTGGCCTCTATCTCAAAACTGCGTTTGCCGACAACATGTCCTTTTTGACGCGTCTGGTCACAAATCAGCATGCATTTTCAACGTCTATTCTGTCTTTATCACTCGGGCTGATTAAATTATTTTATCAAATGGGAAAAGTATTGAGACAATCACAATATAGTTTGAGACCATACAATAATCAGTCTCAAGTAGATTGTTTTATACGATGAGTGGCTGAAATTTCAACACTGTAAATAAACTCTCAACAACTTGATGTATTTGTTTTGGTCACTTTCTGCTGCCTCACCTGATGTTTAAATATACTAGAAATTATTTCAAATAAACTACTATTTTACCAACAACCACCTGAACAAGCAATTTTTAGTGCCAACAAATTATTTGTTTATCTGGAGAGGTAGACATTTATATAATATTGAAAATGGCTTTGAGGGTGATACAAGAATATTTTGCATGAGCTATAAATGTATTTTTCTATAGCGAGTGCAATATTTTCTTGTATCACCCGAAAATAAGACATTCAATGTTATTATTATTATTTTAAGGCTATATTAAAAAAATCATTTGTCTCAAACAAAAGCTCCCCCGCGTGTTAGTTAATTGGTGTGCGTTAGAAAATCATTTTTTATTTTTTTATTTTAAAGTTTCACTGATTTTTCAGATTTTCATTGATCACATCATTTTAAATACAAAAGGTCACTTTCACAAGGATTTCAATATTTTATATTTATAAAAAAAACCAAACACAATATTCAATACACATTTTTATTGTACTGTTTGGAAGGCCCATATATATATAATAATAAATAATATTGTTATTGTGCTTGTACAAAAAATAAACATTCTGTTTCAAATGTTGCTATCAGAATAAAGCTGATGTATCTTTTGCATTTGTTGTGATGGATGAAGTACTATTTACTAACACTTGTTAAGGCGTCTGCAGAAGACATTCCAAAATTTCACAAAATGTTTCAAGTGTCAACATTGTTGAATTTCATTACCATATTTTGAGTCACCATGAGAAATGCATTAAAACAAGTACAAATATGCCAAGTATTGGTTCAGTAAATCTTGAGATAGACTTTGAAAGCTGGGAAAGGTTTCTGAAAAATCCGTTTTGTATAATTATTAATACATTATGGTACAAAAAATAAACATTCTGTTTCAAATGTTGCTATCAGAATAAAGCTGATGTATCTTTTGCATTTGTTGTGATGGATGAAGTACTATTTACTAACACTTGTTAAGGCGTCTGCAGAAGACATTCCAAAATGTCACAAAATGTTTCAAAAATGTCAACATTGTTGAATTTCATTACCATATTTGGAGTCACCATGAGAAATGCATTGAAACAAGTACAACTATGCCAAGTATTGGTTCAGTAAATCTTGAGATAGACTTTGAAAGCTGGGAAAGGTTTCTGAAAAATCTGTTTTGTATAATTATTAATAAATTATGGTAACATATAGCTGCATGGAAAGTGTTACGGTCTGTGGCATGCATCAATTACAGTACCTGGATATAATTATATGATGGACTTTATTCAGTCAAAGGTTTAAAGCAGGCTTTCTCAACTAGATTTACCGATGCGCCACATTTTAGTAACCAACTTGTTGAAGCTCCACTTGGTCATATTTTTTAGAATTTACAATGGCAAAATTCCCTTTATAACATTAATTTCAAAATATTTTAACATATGTAGGCAGCATATTAACCAATATTACTGTTTTGAGGGCACATACGCGCGTAGCGCGAGAAAAATTGCTGTATTTATACATCTGACTGTCATATGCCTATGGAATTTGCCTATAACATGATATGATTTATTTTTTTAAAAACAAATTTTAACCACTCTCGCACCAATAAGGATGCCTTGATGCGCCACCATTTGAGAATGCCTGGTTTAAAGCATGTATGGGAACTACACAGTGATTGATTTTTGTGAAAATTATTTGTAGCAAATTGTTGACAAATTTCAACTGTTCGTTAACCCTAACCCTGCTGAATCCAACAAGCAAATCTCTATGTTCCACCCGGCGTGCAAGTTTTTTCGAGGACAAAATGGACCCAGGCTATGGTGTAGTGGGGAATCGTTCGCTGTTGGTGCTGGAGGTCCATGGTTCTAATCTCGGGGGGATCGCGGTGACTTTTGGGGTCACTTTTCTCCGCGCAGAAAACAAATTTGAAAAAAGTGCCTGAATGGGTTAGGGTTAAAAATGATAAACTGGTACATTGAAATGCATAGCATAATTTCATAAAACTGCTATACACTTTGTAGATAGTATAGTGATTTCTGCATAGTGTGGAGCACTTTGCGATGCGACACTGGGTAAATCGTACCCTGAAAGAACACCGTGATGATCTTTCATCTAGAATAGAATACCGTAAATAGATTCATCAGGTCTGTTGATATTAATCATGAAGTAGAATGTTTTTTTGGCAAGACCAATATCAGATTTATTAAAAAACTTGTGTTTTTTCCAAGCTGGCAGTTTCGCTGGTCAACGGCCAGCTTTCTCAAAGCTACTGATCGGCTGTTGTTGAATTTAAAACCCTGTGTGAAAAATTCAGGTCACACACCTTTAAATCTATTAGTATTACATTACAAGGACATGCTATTAAAGTTGCATCCTCTTAATTCACAGTCAATTATCCAAATTAAGTCTTCAGAAAATCTTCTTATCAAAGTGTGTGGCAATTGATATCATGTATTTAAATTCAATAATGCTTCATTGTCAATCCTATGAATGGGATCAAAGCGGGTTATAAGGTGTTTGTTGTTCTCATGTTTTGGGGAAATCAACTTATTCCGGTTGATTGCATTTTGAGGATATTGACATCTATCTCTTGGATGTATAATATACTGTAAAACACTATAATTTTGCGGATACTTTATTTTGCGAATTTAGAATTACTATTTTTTAGCGGGTATTTAATTTCGCGAATCTGGAAATTTTACTACTTTCAATGCACAATGGTCAGTTTCACAGGTATTTAATTTCACAAATCAATCCACATCCCTCGCGAAATTCGTGAAATTAAATCCCTCGCGAAGTTAAGTGGTTTTACAGTTTACAATGTTACAGATCTAAACAACATAAAAGTGTTTGCTGCCTTCAAAAGACACTGGAGGGGCATATCACTTTTGGGTTGGTGGTGGTGGGGGGGGGGGCGGCCTGTCAGGTATAATATTGTATTAATCATCTGATGTGAACGAAAACGCAGATTAAGGGTGCTGTCATGTGATTTCCCAAAAGGCGGTCATGTGAGAAGTCAAGGGAAGTAAATATTACGCTGAATGAATGGATCAAAAATCATGGTTCGAAAAAGGTATCTAAATTAATCTTTAATAAGATGTAGCCTACACCTCATCATTTACATAATTTTAACACCCTACCCCACCCCAAAACTCGCCTTCACATAGTCTGTTCCGCTTCCATGCTTTGGAAAATCCTATTGCCGCCAATGCAAAGCTGACATGGAACATAAAATGGGAAGGCCAGGGATGTGTATCATCGCTTTAATAATGTATGTGTAATAAGCTTAATATGTAAATCGTCTTATTCCAGATGATTGCATATTAGGATAATGACATTTAAAGAAAAAAGATCAATTAAAAAAATTCCTACTTGTTATAATTTCTATATTTGCCATCAAATTTTTATATGGGGCTTTGCCCACAGCAACAGGTAGGCACAGGATATGTGTGTGAGGACTGAGAAATAACAATAAATTTGAACAATTCTTGTCCTTTTTTGGCATTTTTAAGCAAATTACGACTGACATGTCCTTTGTGGTGTTTTAAAATTGCTATACAAAGTAAATGGTGTGTTATGATTCATGGATTATTGCTTTTAATGATTTTTCCATTTTGTGGGAATCAAATTATTCTGGATGATTGCACATTGGGGATAATGACATCTGTTGAACTCTGTATTTGTGTAATGTGGCGTTAATGCGGGGTTATCTGTAAATTTCACAAATGTGTAGGGGAGAGTGGGGTTGGTTGGAACATTTTTCAGAAAAATGACTATAATGCAATTAAAATTGATTCAGGATTCAATAACTATATCAGTTCAAGCATACATATGTGTGTTACAAATACAGCATATAACATTCTAAGACTTGTTTATGTTTATTAAAATAATCCACTTTGAAAAAATTATTTCAGCTGTTTCAACTAACCCCATGCATGGGGTTGGATGGAACATGGCAGATGTTTAAGCTTATTGTGCAAAACATGGCATACAACTGCACACCTATTTAGCCTTATTTTGTAGCTTAGTATAAGAGCCTAACATACTAAAAATATAGCCACATGAATCTACAAACATCATAGAGATAATACAATACCAAATTTCTTAATGTCAAAATTTTTTTAAAAAGTTGAAAAATTGAATTTTCTTTTCCAACTCCAAGAAGACTGACACCCATGTGCTGTAGGCAATGTGGTATGTGGGGGTTGCTTTTGCACACCACCTGATGGCAGTGTTTCTAGAAATTAATGGTGGTTTTTAGGAAAATCTCAATGTTTCAACTAACCTCGCGTTCCAACATACCCCACTCTCCCCTATTATTACATAGGCCTACTGATATCAGTGGCGGCACCAGCATAAACATTTGGGAAGAATTGGGGGTGGGGGGGCATGAAAACATCAGGGGGAGGTGGAATGCGTGTGAAGCGCATGAACAATTTGGCTTTTATTGTAAACATTTCAGACCAATTTTATTTGTTGTTTTTGTGGGGGGAGGGGTAAAGGTAGCGGGGGAAGGTAAAGGTAGTGATGGGGGGGGGGGCTTCCCCCATGCCCCCTGTAGTGCTGCCACTGACTGATATTGCGGTCATTATTTTTGCTGATGTATACACAAAATTACTCGGCCGGCCATGCATGCGATGTTGGCAATGCAGGGGGAGGGTGGGGGTGTGGAAGCACTGATTTCATGCCAGCCAGCTCCGCCTAGATCCCATGTCCATGCGATGCATCTATCACTCTCAGTGAAAATGGTTCAAAGTATGCACAAAATTGTGAATTTTGATTTGTATTGTGCCATTTATAAATTTGGCCCATACATGTGAATGTTTTGTTTCTAAAAATAAAAAATAAAATCAATGCACTTGCGCTGATGTTGATATGCTCACAATTTAGCACTCCCGGCACGGGGTCTCTCTCGCTCATACTTCAACATCAGCACACGTGCATTGATTTGTCTAATTTTGCACATAATGCGACGAAAAAGCCCACCCTGTTCTATGGGCTCGACCGACCCTTTTTCCCCTTCAAATTTTTTGAAAATATTTGCCAATTTTTGAAATATTTTGAAAACATGAAAGTATTCGGAAAAAAGCTCAACCAGCTCACTTGAGACAAGAACAGGGTGTCTTTTTCCGTCGCCTAATCTATAAGTTATTTCTATTCTACTAGGGTTTTTTTTCTGTAGAAAATTCCCTCTTCGCAACATTTGCTCAGTAACATTTCACCATTTGGCTGCAGTACATTGGCCTTCTGTTGACCTTCTTTCTTCCCCTTCAATGATTAATCACACATGTTGGTAATCAATTAGCAGAAATAGTTATTGATGCCAAATTCTGTACCATTTGTTGCCAGATAACCCCATATGAACCCCATTACCATGCTTACTGGGAGATGCAAACAATAGTTGTAAACCGACAAATACATCAATTTAATTTAAATTATCATTTTCTACATCTGTACTAGATTTTTCAAGGTAAATGAAATCACTTCTTTTATGGTACAAATTTAAGAGTCGTTATCATCGCATGCAAGAGAGCCAACCAGAATTATTTATGCTCATGATCTGGGGGTGGGGGTATTCCAAGTTTTATTTGGGTATGGGAGTGCCGCTGGAAAATCAAAAGTAGACCCATTTAATATATGGAGACATTTTTGAGAAAATAAGACCCATTGTTATATTAACAGAGCCCAGGTGTGCTCCCGATTCAAAATGTTTGGACATTTGATTTAAAATGTTTGGACATTGATTTAAAATGTTTGGACATCAATTTTGTTGTGCAATTTGAATCCATTGTGGCAAAATGTACCTATTTATTTCTTTGAAATTGGATAAATGACCCATGAAAAAAAGGCGGACATTGATATAATAAATGGCCAAATACAACCCATGTTTGCAGTACATACATAGTCATTTGTATTCAGTACCACCTCTACTGCCCTCCACTGCCCCCTCCCCCCTCGGAGAGCCAGCCGATTAGCCAACAAGAATTATTATTCATGCTGGGGATATCATTGTCATCTTCTATTACTATTAGCTAACCAATCAGTATTGCTTCAATTGGATAAATGACCCATGAATATACCAGAATTGACAAAAAAGAAAAGAAAAGCGGACATTGATATAATAAATGGCCAAAAATACAACCCATGTTCACAGCACATACATTGACATTTGTATTCAGTACCACCTCTACTGCCCTCCACTGCCCCCTCCCCCTCGGAGAGCCAGCCGATTAGCCAACAAGAATTATTATTCATGCTGGGGATATCATTGTCATCTTCTATTAGCTAACCATTCAGTATTGCTTCAATGTGCTTCCTCTAATGTGCATGATCACTGGGTCATTGACCCCTTTAACTCGGTGATATTCTGTGTGCAGGCTGGCTGTGCGGTCTTTGCTTTATGATATGGGGAAAACCTGTTGAATTTCAATTGGCTGGAGATAATATGCATGATGAATTTATCCATACCAGATCAATAGTGTCCATCCAGTTTGCTTGAAAATATTATTAGAGGTGGACTAGGCCTGGTATTTCAAAAGGTCTGTCAGAAGCATTACTAACGCAACAGGGCAGGGTTCTTCTTATTTTTGAGGGCATACAAAATTCAAGCCTATTAATTATGTAGGTCCAGGGGCATCAAGACCAAATAAAACCTAAAACTGGCTCAGGCTATGACCTCAATGGCCTTTGTCAAATTAGAGCTTTGTAACACTAACAAGGGTCACATGTCTTAGGGGGCAAAAATCATGGTTTTGGATTGGTTTCCCATTCAGACCTTTCAACTGAAGGCTAGTTAGCAATATTATTTGCCTTCTTTACCTGGTGGTATGGTAAAAGCATAATGCACTTATCAATTGCATCCCTGGCCCAGGGTACCCGGGACATGGCAGAGACAATGCGGGTACGCGAACATACAAAAAACGTTGCCCATCTATGCGGGGGACGTACAAAAGGCGCCCCCCGCTAGCTGGGGCGTGTAGCCAGGACGTAGCGGGGTTGACATCACTGAAAAAATAAGCCAGGGAATGGCTGGGCAGTGTAGCAGGGGCGTACACTAGGGTACACAAATGTACACCTCTACCCCCGCGGGGACGTGCTAAGGTACACAAAATGTATACACAGGGACATTAGCCAGGGTGTATGGGGGGCCGGGACTGTACGCTGCCGTACACTTTGTCTCGGCTAAGTGGGGCCGGGACCGTACAGCGACTGTACCCGGGACGTCACATTGACAATTTGTACATCCCGGCCCAAATCCCCGCTATCCCCGGGTCCTCCGGGGACGGGGATGCAATTGATAAGTGCATAAATACTGGGGAAAAGCCACCAGGGGCAGTCTTTCTTTTCATTGATAGTTTTGTAATAGCCGATGGCTCCTTGGGAGTTGGGAGATCATTTAGAGGAATAGCTGATAAGGAATGTCTTGTGTTAGTTAACTTAGTTGTAGTTTTTGAAAGCAGGGATTTGTAGTTTAATATAATTTGTTAATAAAAAGAATTTGATAGAATTAGATTCATTGCAATTCACTTTTCTTTGATAATTTCAAGACCTTTTAAAAATCTTTGGACGTGAGTCTTCAAATTTCATACCAACCAATAGAAAGGAAACTGGGTCAAGTAAGGTCACCTCCTATAATATAAATCCAGTTGGGCTTTCTACTGTCCAAGAATAGTTTTCAAAATGAGTTACCAGTCAGGAATTGCATTGTTAAATGACATTTCAAATTTAAATTGAATAACCCCAATAGTAAATCCCTTACCAATCAACCCTTAAACGTTTTCCACATGGCAGGCGTCTGTAGACGACAGTTCCAAAAAGTTCACAAAATGATTCAAAAATGTCAAAATTATTGAATTTCATCACCATATTTGGAATCACCATGAGAAATGCATTTAAATAAGTACAAACATGCATAGTATTGGTTCAGTATTTCTTGAGATAGACTATGAAAGTTGGGAAAGGTTTCTGAAAGATTTGTTGTGTATGGTAAAGTGTTAACTATTTTAGACATGCCTTGCTATGATTACAATGATATGCCCCCAAGTGTTGATAATGGCTGGATCAAATGGCAGCATTTCCAAGTAAATGAGTGACCAGGTAAAAATAGCAATTGTGCCCATGGGGCAATGCAGGAGTTTAGCAAGTTGAAATGAGAAGGGATAATCAAGATAGCTGCCCTGTGTTATTTTTGGGATGGAGAGCAACATGGCAGCCATGACAGACCGGGCTGTAGGGGGGCAATGCAAGACTGTACTAAGAAGCTCAAGAAAGGACTGGCCCTATAGCTGCCCTATGTAACATTTTGGTTAGCCTTTGCCATTGACTTTGTGGTTTGAACTTGAGTAAACCAAAAGGGCAGCCATCGTAGATGAGACTTGTACATATCCCTGCTGTGTAATGCACTTATCAATTGCAGCCCCGGCCCCGGGGGACCCGGGGATAGCGGGGATTAGGGCCGGGACGTACAAATTGCCGATGTGACGTCCCGGCTACAGTCGTGTACGGTCCCCGCAGGGCGGGGCACCACTTTTTGTACGCCCCCGCTACAGTCCCGGCCCCCCATGGCCGGGACAAAGTGTACGCCGGCGTACGGTCCCGGCCCCCGATAGCCGGGACAAAGTGTACGACGGCGTACGGTCCCGGCCACGCTCGGCCTCAGACAGCCGGGCCAATATTAGCGAATCGTTATTATGTTACACGGTTTCATGATTTACCGTTAACTTCTATGGTTTTGTGAATAATTTTAAATTATACAGTGCTCCAGAACAAAACTTACCAGAGGCCTAAAACTAAAAAATACAATAATGTTGGCATGATCTATCTCAGTTTGTTGTCAGCCAGAAATGAATCGAGTCAAAAAATCACTTTATGGATGTCATATTGTGTAGCTTTATTTTTGATATATCATGCGTACCCAATGGCCACATTGGATCCAATTTATTTATTATGAACAAACAGTAGGCCTATTTAAGTTTTAAAAATGAACCGAAAACATGATGATTGATCTAGCTAATTGATTTGGGAGGGGTATTTTGGACCTTCTTGGGGACTTGGGAGGGGGTGGGGGCTCCCCCTCCCTGACTTACGGGCCTGCAAGTAGGTAGGTGTTGTCTATCTGTCCGGGGCCCTACCATGTACATTATTCCAGGCAAAAGCACTATATGGTCAAATTGTACTAAGTTTACCGTAGTCATGGTAGTGAAAATCCAGGCATTGATCAATCGAGGTGACTAATTTTAAAGTTTAATATAGTGCATGTCTGTATTTTATATCTCTATGCACCGGTGTGGATGATATGTACCTTAGCGTACATCCCCGCTATGTGTGCGTACACGGTTTTTACACCCCGGCTATACCCCGGGGTGTACATTTTTGTACCTTAGCCGGTACGTCCCCGCTATGTATGTGTACGCCCCGGCTATGCCCCGGGGTGTACATTTGTGTACCCTAGCGTACGCCCCCGCTACAATGCCCGGCCTATTTTTTCAGTAATGTACGTCCCCGCTATGCCCCGGCTACACGCCCCGGCTAGCGGGGGCACGTTTAGTACGCCCCGGGTATACGTCCCCGCATAGCCGGGCCATGTTTTTTGTACGTTGGCGTACGGTCCCCGCATAGTCCCCGCCATGCCCCGGGTCCCCCGGTGCCGGGACTGCAATTGATAAGTGCATAACTGCTGAATAATACCATACTGAGGCACTGTGTACTTATCCCTATTGACTGACCTTACACTTGATCATCAAGTTGTAGTCTGAGGTGAGCCTGAAATAACCATAGCTCCAGCATGTTTTATCTCAGCTAATTATGGCCAGGTGTGAAGGGGGTAAATCAAATGGCTGGGGCAGGGCTGGACACTACTGTTTACCCTTGGGTATGGGGTTACCCAGGACTAGTAATTGACCTACTTTTAACTGGCGTATGTTTTGGTCAGGGCTGTCTGGCCATGGTCTGGTCAGCTGTGGGAGGGAGGACGATATGTGACAAATAGTTGACCTTAGATCAAGAGTTGATATTGATACTGGGGCTTCAAAGCTGGGGCTTGGGAAGGCTGACCATTCTGACCATGGAGGTACTTCCATGTTCTGACCGAGGCTTGTTGTGTGGAAAGGGGATAGTGGTCAAATTCACGTACAAGTATGTGTATAATAAGTTAGACTTCTTCAAAGCATTCAAATGTACTGCAACATTTCATTCTCCCTACCATTACAAATTGCAACAACTATTATTAACTTAGAGACAGAAGAATTTGTGTATGCAACATATATGCCTATAGTTCATCCAACGTAAGATGAAACACGACCTTTTATGTTGCAATGTGAAGGGTCATCATAATCCTGTTTATGTTACACTGAACAGACTATAACTTAAGTTCTATAGTCTATACACCATAACATAGAACCTGATCTTTGTCATTTTGCATCATATTCTTTTGCAGTGTTGTTCTATCTTACGTTGAACGGACTATATTAAATAAGCTGTAAGTCTATACTTGTTTATTTCCTGTAGAAACAAGAATAACAAAAAAGCTGGAACCAGCACTAATTGATTTCAATAAAATAATAATCTGACCATTGTTTTGTATTTTGAAAGGTTTTCCTGGAATCTCCTATTTAGATTATAGATCTAGCGAGTCAAAACTTATTTAGCATTGGTCAACGCACACATAATCTAACAATTAGATACTTTGTGCAAGCTTGGTGTGAGTATAATGTTCTGTGGCTTGTTGATAAAGTGTTACATTATTGTGGCTACCATGGTAAATGCTGCTGTCCCTAATTCACTGCACTCTGACACCTGATGGTTTCAGTGGTGAAGCCGCGGAAACCACAAACCCATTTCCCTTTCACTTACTGTAAAAATGGAAATTTTTGCGCAACATTTATTTTTTGCGATAAAATCAGCAAGCGCGAGAATAAAAACGCATGAATATATTCATTTTGTATGTACATGTAGGTCTATGTAAGGCAGCACAAAATCGCGAAAATAAAAACAAGCGAAATTGTTATGTCCACTTTTACAGTATTCAGTTTAGTTAAAAATCACTGTTGTTTAGTAATTGGTTTTAATGATGACGAATGTGTTCGTTAGTAGTGGACGGGGAGGCCGCAGTGTGTTTTAGTGGTCAATTGTCAGGGTTGCAACCATTAACGGTTCAAGTTTGGTTTGGCTGAACTTGACATTTAGGAGGGGGAAATCTATGTAGGGGAAAACGTACGGGTGGACTGGACTGGACTGCCCTATACACTAATGTTGAAGAGGAGCCTGCGGCTGTCCATGTGTCTGTCTATGTCATAACTGAATATTGAGCTCCTGTTACATAGTTGTGGTAGAGTTAGCAGATTTCTCATTTCACCTACTCACTATAAACTCTATTCCTAACCTATCTTAATCCTAGCACTAACCCTTACCTTAAACCCTGACTCTAAATCATGCGATGTGAGAAGTTTGCAGGAGGCAAAAATTGGCGAACTAATAACCATCGGCCCGAGTTACGGTCTTGTATAGCCCAAGCATCTCCAAACCATGCCCCATACATTTTGTTTTCTTTAACAGGTAAAAGTAAGCCAGAAGTACATTCAAAGTCCATTCTACAATCATTATTCATACACCATTTTTTCTGGTCATGCCCTCTTATAATATTGAGTACAGTTAATTCCTCAACCCCTAAAAAGTAAAATTGCCCACCTGGCGACGACGTAGACAGAATCAAACTTGGTATTAACCCTAACGCTCCTAAACACTAAAGAACCTGACAGTGTGCTACAATCTTGGCTGGCACATCTCGCCTGGTCAATCTCGTACCACGTTCCGCTTGGCATTCAACTTATGGAAAAAAGAAGAAGAGTTTTTTTGCTCCCGACTCGTATAGCTCAGTCAGTAGTGCATCAGATGCGGAGACCAATTTCCTCCTCAAATTTTCTCCCCTGATAGTTTAATTAACAAAACCATACCCTGGGAGTTAGGATTAAGAGCATTTCATTGGTTATACATGTATAAGTGGATGTATTGGGCAGGGTTATAGCTAGGCCGGTCGTAGCCGGCACTCACGCTGGCCGGCCAGCACTCTAAAAAAAAGATACACATTTATAAAAAAAAGGATGTACACATTTTTTAAACTTTTTTTTAACACTTTGAGGATAAAATCATTAAACTGCCTCTTAAAACAAGAAATTATGTGGCAGGAACTTTCAAAGTACATTAAAAAAACCTATAAAATCCTAAAGAAGGCCTCTGGACCCCATGCCATGATCCACTGCACTTCGTTCGCTACACTTACTCTGTTCGCCATCAGTTAAATTAGCCGGCACTCAATCTGGCCTAGCTATAACCCTGGTATTGGGCAAGGGGCGTGTTTCTGTGGGATTTCGTGGTTTTTGAGAGGGATGGGATAGGACAATGAATTTCTAGTACAGGGATACTTATGTGCGCCAAGTCGTTTGAAGCTATGTGTGTTCCGAACCAAGATAAAGAATGTGTAGTATTTAGCCCTGTCATGAAATAACTCAATAACAAGTCATCAATAAATATTCACTCTCGTTCCCTGAACGATTGCATCTATTAGTATCGATCTGAACAATATGCACACATTATCCATTGTGCACGTGGGTTCGAGTTTAGTTCTATAACAACACTGGGTGGAGAAGTTATATACAATTATCACACATATAGTAAAATCAATCGGACACGGTGAATGTATGTGATAATTTAATACGTTGAAATTGTTAGAAGTATTTACACTTTCACCGTGCCATCTCGTTATTAACGTTAGTTTTGTGTCACAACAGCCACTACAAGGGCCATATTGTTGTCGCAAGAGACTACCAATGCCCATACTAATCACCGCTCTATTCAAACACGCCATGTCATACAGGTGCTATGAAACACACATAGTATCAGTTCTTATTCGACATTTCAATAGAGATCATAATCCCCGTACTAGAAAATCTTTGGATAGGAGAAGATAGAAAAATGGTGACCAGATTACAGATTCACCCTTTAAGAGTTTAACCCCTTGAGAACTACTTGTACCTGCTTATTGATCAGAAAGATGGATACATCATTTGTTCCTCCAATCAGAAACATAGTTTAAAAAATTGTATCCCAATTAAGATTGGAGTGAAATATTCTAGAAGAAGTATTTTAGCTGGTTATTCAAATGAGTGTATCTTGAAATTAACCAATCATAAACATTGTTAGATATTCAGGTACTGTAGTGCCCAGGGGGTTAACCTACTACTAGAGTAAAATATAGGGGCTAATGATCTGATTAGGGGTTAGCAGTCGGTCAACAAGAAAAGATGTTGTCCAACATCTTATTAAAATGTGAGATAATCATTCCGTTTTAAAGACAGCAGTATCCTGGCCTTAGTATGAACCAAACTAAGGGAAACGAGACCATCTCCCCTTATTTACCCCTGCTTGAAATGATCAAGAGCATTGTGCAGTCTTCTCTGTCAAAAACCGGTGGTGTGAAAAGTTCATGTTCTAGAGAATTTGCCTCTTGATAACACGATGAAAGATATCTTTATTTATTGGAAATGAGAGAAAGATGGAATTTTAATTCAATAAATTGTAGTAGTTTCCTAATCAGGACGATGGGATCAAAATATGAAGTTCAGTGTCCAGGTGACCGTCAGCAGGTGACCGTCAGTGGCAGCGCCACCATCATAATTTTGGGGGACAAAAGGGGGCCAAGATTTTTTTAGTTTTTAGGGGGCATCAAGAAAAGAAGTGTGCAAATATTTTTTGCCATTTTACGCTAAAATTGTCAAATTTGGTCTGATTCTAACTAATTTGGTATGAATATGCACACTTGCGTGCAAAATTTAGCTGTTTTATGATAAAATTGTCAAATTTGGTCTAGTTTAACCTAATTTGGTAAGAAAATGTGGGCAAAGCATGCAAAAAAGATGCCGTTTTATGCTAAAATTGTCAAATTTGGTCAAATTTTAACTAAATTGACATTTTTAAACTAAATTGACATTTTTTAGGGGGAGGGGCGGAAAAATATTTGGGGCGCCGCCACTGGTGACCGTGCATCATGCTATGGGGGTTGCGCTTCCAAAAATATTTTTCGGAGCCTATAATGTACCTTTGCATGATTGGGGAATGGGGGTCCACTGGTGCAATGCTTCTGTTGGATTAAAGGGGCATTAAGAGATGTGGTGGAGGCTGCGCCCTCAATTACAAATATATATGATAAAAACTGGGATTTGTATATTTTTACAATTGTATTACATTATGTATGAACTAATCAGGGTTGTAGCTATGCCAGGTGGCGCCGGGCGGGCCCGCCTGGCACTGGGCTAGGCCGCCTGGCACCCAAAAAAAAAAAGAAGAAAAAAAAGAAGAATAAAAAAAATAAAAAAAATAATAATAATAATTTTATTTATTTTATTACTATTTGTGGATAAAATCATTAATTAAACTGCCTCATAAAACAAGAAATGATGTGGCAGGAACCCTCAAAGTGCATTAAAAAAGCCTAAAAACATCCCGGCCCCTGAGCCGCGAGAGTTATGTAACCAAATAGCGAAATATTGAGCCCGTCCGGTCGTTTCGCTCCTCCGTTCGCCAATTTTTGCCACCTGGCACAAAAGTTGGCCTAGCTACAACCCTGGAACTAATGAACTTACAACTATAAGGATTAAGAAAAATCAGCCCTCTTTGTACAACAAAACGTCGATTCAAAAAATGCTGAACGGGCCCGATCAGCATTTTACATGGTTAAGGGGGTAATTCCAACATATTTAACACATTGTTTTAATTATTCAAATTTTGCTGGTTTTTTTTTAGTAGAAACAACAATAATGGCAATTTTTAATGTTCATCTTGAATTTTGAAGTAAATTAATTAAAAGTAAAAAAACTTTCAACATGAAATTGTGTCCCTTTAAGCAGGATTAGGGTAGGGTTATAATATAAATTATTTCAGCTTTTTGAGGGAGAGTAAGTGATACACAATTTCACCCTTCATCGATGATATGAGCGATATCTCCTTTGTGCCAATGATATATTAAAAGATAACCTCTGCAAGTATATTATGTAGGATACATGTTTGAACAGGCAAGCAAAGAACCTAATGACCAGCTTCCTTTCTTCAATAATTTCATTAGATAAAACCGTGCGCTATTAAATAGGACTGGACGTATCGTTTATTACCTCTGTTCGCACGCGCACGCCTTGCGTCACTCTTGTGCGGCCCGGCTCGGTCGGCACCTGTGCCCGCATCTCGTCTGTCAGATCTCTAATGTCATATCCTATTACTGATGTACGTGGTTGTGGCGTAATGTTTGCTAACGGGCAATTAATCCAACTGCGTCCGATAATCACTGATAATCCGTTTTGCAACATTTTTCAACTCACAAGGGATAATGGATGTGCATTTAGGCACTGAGTTAGTCAAGGCCTTCTTTTGTCTTCCACCCCTACATAAAACCCCTCAACATGGTTCATTGAAATAAAGCTACCGGGGACGTATCACACAAGTGGTGGTGGGGGGGGGGGGGGGGGGGGGGGGAGGGGGAGACTAAATAGTGACAGAAAAAAGTGATCGACTATCCCTGGGTTGCCATGGGGGTTTTGACTTTTTTGAAGCCGACACATACCTTCCTGTAACTGCGCAACAAGATAGACCGATAGAGAGCAGGGGGCAACGGTATAGTGCTTCTGTTGGACATTCTTGAATTTGCATGGTGGTATGGTTCGGGATATAAGTATGAAGCCAAGTATATTTAGGATTCATTTGGAAGGGCAACCTTTTCTTTCTTCTTAAACTGTTCATCTAGAATTAGAATTGTAAATGTGAACTCTACATATTTTATTTTCCCTGGCTTTTGTCGAACCCCTTCATACCCCCTTCAGACCCCTTCCTACCCACCCCTGCACACCATTTGAATTCAGATGAACATTGAGAGAAACGTTTTTTTTCTAAGAAAAAGCATCCGGAAAGGAAGAGCGGGAAAGACTTTGTTGTATTCTAAATGGAATCACACTCAGACACGGCCTTTACACTCGATCCTGAACTACATGTAGCAGATACTGTACGCAGAATTACAATAAATTTAAAACCATTTCCAACATTTTGTACTACAAAATATTTCCAAGTTAGGCCAAATTAAATTAATTGTTTGTCTCAAAGCTCTCGCGCGCGTTAGTTTATTGATGCGCATTAGAAAAACAAAAATCTGAAAAAAACTTTTTTTTCTACTTCTTTTTTTCAAAAAAAAAAAAAAAATCCAAAATGTCACCGATTTGTCAGATTTTCATTGATCACATCATCTTAAATACAAAAGTTCACTTTTACAAGGATTTCAATATTTTATATTTAACATTTTTTTTTGAAAAAAAACGCATTCCGCATTAGTTTTACAACAGGAGAGGAGCTTTGAGACAAACAATTAATTTAATTTGGCCTTACATAATACCAAAAATGCCCAACCTTAGAAGTCCGTTGGCCTGTAGGACATCGTTTTAAAGTGTTTAGTGTCAAAATATCAGAATAGATAGCTATCAGTGATACGATTGATGATTATTATTATCTGGTAAGAACAGAGGCCTCAGGTAAATTGCTCTCAATTTCCAGAACTGTAAATGTGAACTCTGCATCAACTCTGTCCTTTCCATGCACTTGAACTAGCTTGATGATAATATTGACAACTGATAGGAATAGATTACTACATGGTAAATAAAACACAGGCAAAAGCAATCATGCAATAGGCATGGCTGGCATTAAATGGCTGTGATATTCACAAGTAATTCAGGCGTACACAGTAAACACACTATTAGGGCCACACTCGCACAGTTTTGGACGACTTACGCATATGATACGAAGTGCGTCAGGTGCCTTCATATGCCCCTGTATTACCTTCATGAGCCCTTCTGTATTCAACTGATCAAAGGTGTTCATGAACATCTGTTTTCTCCTGTTATTAACCCTGACGCCCCCCCCCCCCCCCCCCCCCCCCCCAGGGCTTTAAATAAGCAGGAGCTGAGAGAAAATTACCCCCGCTATTAAACCTCAAAATTGCCCTGGTCCTGAAGAAAATCTGTGAACTATGGCCACATTTTTGTAAAAAAGTAGCTCCTGGTTCGTTTATTCCCTATAGAGTTTTATGTCCATCTAATCTCATCAGCAAAAGTAAGTCCCTCTCTCAATAGTTCGTCATAACATTGTATATTGGTAAAATGTTTTACCTTAAAGGTAAAAACATTTTACCAATAAAACTCTGATGACTGTTTCCTAAGTGTTGTTTGAAAATGAAAGATGTCCATGACTTCATGGCTGAATGAGCTCAAATGGAAGACAAAAACTGCTCTTCTCAAAAGTCACAACTGTGCTAAGCTCTGAGCCAAGAAGGGGATTTACATGGCTGAAAGATCATGAATTGATTACACATTAGAGTAATATTCCCTCAACGACAGGTGTTTTTCCATTAGTAAGAAGCCATTCATAAACGTTTATGACTTTTGAGAAGGGCAGCTTTTGTCTTCCATTTGAGCTCATTCAGCAATGAAGTCATGAACATCATTTATTTTCAAACAACACTTGAGAAACAGTCATAGGATTATTTCTAATTGAGTTTTATTGGTAAACTGTTTTACCTTACGATGTTATGACGAACTGTTGAGAGGGGGACTTACTTTTTGGTGATGTGTTAATAACATGCTCAAATAGGAAGAAACTCGATGATTCAGCTGTGCTATGTAACACACGAGGGCCGACTCGCGTATCGACTGCAGACTCATATTCAATCTGAATCTCCCGGATGTTGACTGATTTCTAACTGTAGGCGGCGGGCTCGGCCGTAAATTTATAATACCCAGCTGTGACGTCATCATATCTAAAAACATACAGTTTAGAGATTTTGGCTTTAGCAACGAGTCTAAGTGTTTTTAAAATCAGTTTATCCATTTCATTTTTATAAATACAAAAAAACCTGCCCTATTTAACACATTTTAAAGCCAAGTTATATGACATTTCTCTCTGACATTGTTATGCGATCGGCTGATATTATCCCTTTTTGTCTCGCCTGATGTAATCAGAAAGAGACTATGTTATCACTATTTCTGTCCGCCGTATGCCGTATGCCGTATGCCGTATGCCGTATGCCGTATGCCGTCCGCCGTGTGCTAAGAAATACCTTTGTGACGCGATATCTGGAGATCCGTAAGGCCTATCGTGATGGGACTTGGTGGAGGGAAGGGGGGTGGTGCGTTCTGTTGCTGATTGATTTTTCAAGGTCATCGGGGGTCATACAAGGTCATCGGGGTCAAATATGCTTAAAACTTTTGAGACGCGTTGTGACGCGATATCTAGAGATCCGTAAGGCCTATCTTGATGGGACTTGATGTCAGGGAAGGGGGTGGGGTGTTCTTTTGCTGATTAGATTTTCAAGGTCATTGGAGGTCATTCAAGGTCATCGGGGTCAAATATGCGGTCAAATAAGATCCGTAAGGCCGATCTTGATGGGATTTGGTGGAGGGAAGGGGGTGGTGTGTTCTTTTTGCTGATTAAATTTTCAAGGTCATCGGAGGTCATTCAAGGTCATCGGGGGTCAAATATGGGGTCAAATAGATCAGTAAGGCCTATCTTGATGGGATTTGGTGGAGGGAAGAGGGATGGTGTGTTCTTTTTGTTGATTAAATTTTCAAGGTCACCAGAGGTCATCGGGGTCAAATATGGGGTCAAATAGATCAGTAAGGCCTATATTGATGAGATTTGGTGGAGGGAAGGGGAGTGGTGTGTTCTTTTTGCTGAATAAATTTTCAAGGTCATCAGAGGTCATTCAAGGTCATCGGGGGTCAAATAAGATCCATAAGGCCTATCTTGATTGGATTTGGTGGAGGGAAGGGGGATGGTGTGTTCTTTTTGTTCTTAATTTTTCGGGGTCATCGGGGGTCAAATATGGGGTCAAATAGATCAGTAAGGCCTATCTTGATGGGATTTGGTGGACGGAAGAGGGATGGTGTGTTCTTTTTGTTGATTAATTTTTTGGGGTCATTGGGGGTCAAATATGGGGTCAAATAGATCAGTAAGGCCTATCTTGATGGGATTTGGTGAAGGAAAGGGGGGTGATGTGTTCTTTTTGTTGATTAATTTTTCGGGGTAATTGGGGGTCAAATATGGGGTCAAATAGATCAGTAAGGCCTATCTTGATGGGATTTGGTGGACGGAAGAGGGATGGGGTGTTCTTTTTGTTGATTATTTTTTCGGGGTCATCGGGGTCAAATATGGGGTCAAATAGATCAGTAAGGCCTATCTTGATGGGATTTGGTGGACGGAAGAGGGGTGGTGTGTTCTTTTTGTTTATTAATTTTTCGGGGTCATCGGGGGTCAAATATGGGGTCAAATAGATCAGTAAGGCCTATCTTGATGAGATTTGGTGGAGGGAAGGGGGGTGGTGTGTTCTTTTGTTGATTAATTTTTCGGGGTCATCGGGGGTCAAATAGATCAGTAAGGCCTATCTTGATGGGATTTGGTGGACGGAAGAGGGATGGTGTGTTCTTTTTGTTGATTAATTTTTCGGGGTCATTGGGGGTCAAATATGGGGTCAAATAGATCAGTAAGGCCTATCTTGATGGGATTTGGTGGACGGAAGAGGGATGGTGTGTTCTTTTTGTTGATTAATTTTCCGGGGTCATCGGGGGTCAAATATGGGGTCAAATAGATCAGTAAGGCCTATCTTGATGGGATTTGGTGGACGGAAGAGGGATGGTGTGTTCTTTTTGTTGATTAATTTTTCGGGGTCATCGGGGGTCAAATAGATCAGTAAGGCCTATCTTGATGGGATTTGGTGGAGGGAAGGGGGGTGGTGTGTTCTTTTGTTGATTAATTTTTCGGGGTCATCGGGGGTCAAATATGGGGTCAAATAGATCAGTAAGGCCTATCTTGATTGGATTTGGTGGAGGGAAGGGGGGTGGTGTATTCTTTTTGCTGATTAAATTTTCAAGGTCATCGGAGGTCATTCAAGGTCATCTGGGGTCAAATAAGATCCGTAAGGCCTATCTTGATGGGATTTGGTGGACGGAAGAGGGATGGTGTGTTCTTTTTGTTGAATAATTTGTCGAGGTCATCAGAGGTCATCTGGGGTCAAATAAGATCCGTAAGGCCTATCTTGATGTGATTTGGTGGAGGGAAGGGGGTTGGTGTGTTCTTTTTGCTGATTAAATTTTCAAGGTCATCAGAGGTCATCTGGGGTCAAATAAGATCTGTAAGGCCTATCTTGATGTGATTTGGTGTAGGGAAGGGGGTTGGTGTGTTCTTTTTGTTGATTAAATTTTTCAAGGCATTACATCCCTTGCATTAACTACAATGCATACCTCTGTGACAGTGCTACATTGTATCATATGTTTCATCATCATTTCTTTCAAGTCACTTTTGATGAACAGGCGAGACGCGCCGTTCGAGAACCGCCTTGTTTCATTTGGATATATAAATTGTTACCGTCCGAGAACCGCGCTAATGAACATACCAAATTGAAGAAAATATGATTCCCGTTTGATATATAGAAACACAACCTGTCGGAAAAAGTCGGAACAGCTTCTAAATCATTGCCAAAGTTGACCATATTTTTACTAGATAAGACAAATTAGCGGTGCCGGGTAATGATTCTGCCGAATTCGGCAGCTTGTTTGTTGAGTGGCAGTGGCGCGATCATGTTCATGATTGTCGACGCTATTTCGAACATAGCGTGCATAGGATATACCTTTTAATTGAAAAATAGCTATATTAACGACTCTCACATAGGCGATCGGCCCTTTTGAAGAAAAAAAAGATTTATTTAACCAAATAATGGTATTTGGGCTCATTTTTCAAATTTTGATATTTGTCGGTCAAGCGTAGAATTAAAAAATAAATCTTAATAATTTCTAAGCGAATGACTTTTTTTATCGTCAAATTGATTGCGGCTTGGTTTTTTTGTATCATCGATCTTATATGTACCCAAAAAATTGGAATTATTTAACCAAATAATGGTATTTGGGCTAATTTTTTCAAATTTTGACATTTGTCGATCAAGCCTAGAATTTTTAAAAAAATCTTAATAATTTCTAAGCGAATGACTTTTTTATCGTCAAATTGATTGCGGCTTGGTTTTTTTGTGTCATCGATCTTATATGTACCCAAAAAATTGGAATTATTTAACCAAATAATGGTATTTGGGCTCATTTTTTCAAATTTTGACATTTGTCGATCAAGCCTAGAATTTTAAAAAAAATCTTAATAATTTCTAAGCGAATGACTTTTTTATCGTCAAATTGATTGCGGCTTGTTTTTTTTGTATCATCGATCTTATATGTACCCAAAAAATTGGAATTATTTAACCAAATAATGGTATTTGGGCTCATTTTTTCAAATTTTGACATTTGTCGATCAAGCCTAGAATTTTAAAAAAAATCTTAATAATTTCTAAGCGAATGACTTTTTTATCGTCAAATTGATTGCGGCTTGATTTTTTTGTATCATCGATCTTATATGTACCCAAAAAATTGGAATTATTTAACCAAATAATGGTATTTGGGCTCATTTTTTCAAATTTTGACATTTGTCGGTCAAGCCTAGAATTAAAAAAAAAAATCTATGAGAAAGACTTTTTTTGTCGCCAAATTGATTGCGGCTTGACTTTTTTGTATCATCGATCTTCTACGCACCCACCAAAATTGAATTATTTAACCAAATAATGGTATTTTGTCATATTTTTAACATTTTGATATTTGTCGGTCAAGTCTAGAACTTAAAAAACATTTTTGAGCATTTTTTTAACTGTAAAAAGTGTAAGTGAATTGGGGCAGTAACAAAACAAATAAATGAAGATGAATGATCGAATCTTTAACAAAAATAAATTATCACACTAGAGTTATAGTGTATATGTTTGCCTAACTAGTCTCATCCCGAAAAAGATTAAATGATTTTGATATTCACGCTGATCAAATTACGGGAGAAATATCTGTTTTGAATCGACTACGAAAACTAATCTCACACTCAGTCATTCTATGCATCGCGAGACTGTCGAATTATGCGTATTCGCTGTCAATCGAAAGCAAAACCCATTTTACCGCAAAGCTTTTAATTGCCTCTCTATTCAGTTTAAAGAAATTTTAAGCCAAGTTATCAATTAGCGTTTGCCTGGACTGTCGGTATACAAAGACGATTTTACAAAATTATTCACTTTAATTGATCGCTATTCCGTTCAAAAAGCGCATGTGTGTAATGCCTTGTTACGATGTAAACAATAATATCGTATGCCGCCGGTTGATCAGCTGATCGACGTTGAGAGAACACAATGCGCATGCTCTAATGAGTTTCGTTACATCTCTCGTCGGTGATGGCGTAACGAATAAGATAGCCAAGTCAGCCCTCGTGAACAGTGGAGATTCTTAAAACTTGATATAGATTCATCAGGATTGTTCATAAATATGTAATAAAATGTTCTTTTGACGAATCCAATAAATCGTACTTACTAGGGACTTTACGTTTCGACTGAGCTGGAGTCTTCAGTATAACATTTACGACCAACTGATTGAAACTCCGCCCTCTATCGGCGAGAATCGTGCCTATAAAACCAATAGGACAAATCAGAAGGTTGCCAGTCAGATGAAGACTCCAGCTCAGTAAGGAGTCGAAACGTAACTAGTAAGTAACTAAAAAACGTTTAGTGGAGATTCTTATTTACAATCTATTCACTTTAACATCATATCAGGTGGAATCAGGTAGGGTTTAACACTGAATTCAAAGATACTGAAAGTACATTGCCATCAGCTAATATCCCCTAATTATTAGCTTCATCCAAATATGCCACATTTTTATGAATCGTTAACTAAAGCAGCAAAAATAAATGTGTCATTTTGAAATTGCCCATCTAATCTTAGTTCATTCACATTTGCCCCTGGATTGACCCTTTCATTTCAATGTACTCATTGGTGAATGTTGTGTTAACATTTTCCCTAGGCTATAAGTTGCCATATACAAAACAGATTTTCCAGATCCTTTCCCAACTTTCAAAGTCTATACTGAACCATTACTAGGCATGTTTGTACCTATTTCAATGGGTTCAACCTGGTGAGTCCAAATATGATAATGAAATTAAACAATTTTGACATTTTTGAAACATTTTGTGAAGGGGGGGGGGTTTCAGTATTCATTTGCACATGAAATTTTGTTCACCAATTTCTAAAAAAAATGGGTCGATAGGGCCTGTACAACAGATGAATTTTTGAAGCATGAAACAGCAACATTATTATTCCAAAAATATAACAACAACTAAATATTTGTTCCTGGATTTATGGGAATCGATTTCACAATGTGGAATCACAAGATCATCTTGTGGTTATGAATCATGGATTTCGATAAATGATTGTACCAATAGTCCAATATTAATCTGAATGTAACATTAACCCTAACTTAAGGTAGCCACTTTTTTCAGATTTTTTTTTCCGCTGAGAAAAGTGACCCCGAAAGTGACCCGACCCCACCCGGATTTGAACCACGGACCTCTAGCACACGGGTCGACCAGCTCTCCACTACACCACAGGTGTCAAGGCTACTTGGCTCAGTATACTTCATTCAGTATACATTTTTGGAAGAAAAAAAATTCTCCCTCTATCCAGGCCAAAAAAACCCCAAAAAACAACAAATCTTACCCCACCCAACTCAATATGAATGAATACATTAAAAAAAGGTGAAAAAACTCCAACTTCCTACCCCTCTGAAAATCTAATGGTGCGTCCCTAAGTTTTGACAGATTAAAGGTAGATGTTCCGATTTTAAACTTGAAGTTTACTTTTCTACATGAAGGGTCATCCTTAAAAAGGGGTATTCCAAAGTTTGAGTTGCATAACTCTAATGGTTCTTATTTTAGACGCAAAAGATGCCGTGAAATGTACCCATTGAGTTGTACACAAACGATATTGGTGGTTACCACCTTTCGTGGTAATTCGACGTTATTTCATCGATTTCTCCGTAATTATACCGATTTAGACCGTAAAATTTCAGTATGATGATGAGAAAAATACGAGCTTTCATATGATATGAAAATCTCTGTATGTTTGAAATAATTCTGTGTTACGAAAATGTGATCGGGTCATCTACCTTTAAGTTTATAACAAATAACCAGAATTTGGAGATGTTCTTGCTGATAAATTGATTACACTTTCTTAATCACAAGTTGCAAATTTGTTGTTATTTTGAGGTTTAGGTATTTTTGGTTTAACCCTAACTCTACCCCCCCCCCCCCAACCACTTTTTTCAGACAATTTGTCCACGCAGTGAAAAGTGACCGGCACACAGGGCGAGGGATTTTCCATTACACCACCAATGTCAAGGCTACTTGGCGCAGTATACTGCGCCTTAACAGCACCAAGTATATAGGGTGGGTCAATTTTTTCATCGAAAAATTCCACGCCGGGTTATACAAACAGGCTGGGTCGTGGTGTTTTTTGGTATGTGGTAGGGTTACGGTTATAGATTTTATTTGTATGGTTCAATCTATCCTTGATACGCACGATGTCCCCTGTTAGCTACGGCTACCATCATCAAACCTTTCCCCAATCTCAATCTATGGTCACAGCTGATTTTGAGTTTATTCACCCGATTGCATACATGTATCTCCTGTTTTACCCATCCCTCCCAATATATCAGTATATAATTTGCATGTAAGATCCGCCCACCTCTGTTGCCACAGTACCTCGTCTATCGTTTACAGCGTCTGCAGCCTCACCGGCTGATTATTTCCGTGAGTTTATTCACCTCAATGTCCGTCGTGTTAAAATCCAACCCCTACAAATTGTTCCCAATATCGTGCATCCCTCAGTCTGTCTGTCACTACGTTCCATCGTTACACTCCTCTATAGTGGCCCCCATCAGCTGATCGTGGAGTTTATTCACCCAGCAGATTACTCTCCTCCTCACTGTGTGTATCGGCATCAGGAGCAAGCAATGCCCGAGCAATTAGGCCAACAACAAATAAATTGTTGTGTTGCCCTCAGCGACCGACCCTAAAATCTCAAAAATCAGTGTCGCAATTTTTTTTTTTTAAGATTGAAATATTACCCGTTTTGGCAAAATATTACTATTTTCTGCATGAAACTGCTTGAAATGAATACATTTGCTTGAATAGATTGCTTTTATTTTTGGTGGTGTATTTAAAGATTGAAATATTACCCAATTTGGCAAAATATTACTATTTTCTGCTTGAAACTGCTTGAAATGAATACATTTGAACTATTATCACACTTGAAACATTAGTCAAATTGAAATTAACCAATTTTGTCTTGTCATGAACCACGGGTTGTCAGTAATTTTTGTCAGCAAAAAAAAGAAAAATTAAAAAAGAAGGAAAATCGACTGACCGACCCAACTTCAAGATTTTTGGCACTTGCGGGCAACATAACAACATTTATTTTTGCCTTGTTGCTGTCTACACTAGACAAACCTGCAACGTGACAACGCGGCATGCTCGAGAAGTAGGACGCGAGGGTAGACGTGATTGACCGACCGAATGGCAGTCTAGTTCCAAATACGGCGGGTTCAGTAACCCGAATTTAGAATCGTCTCGGCAACGGAATCGTCGATCGTGGATGTTTTTAAAATGAGATTGTTAATTGAAACTTGCGGTGGAGATATGTTTCTGTATTGAAAACAGTAATTGCCAGTGAATGGTTTTGAATAGAACGCGAGCAATATTGAGCACCTACTCCATGTAATTGGGATTTTGGTAAATTTCAAGGGCAATTACAACTTTTGATTGACACGCAATAATGTTATGATATAGAAACACAGGCGCGTAAAAATGAAAAGTTTTAGTATGGTTTATTTTAAGTCGGTTCATATCATGTTGGATTGGCTGTACTGCCTGAACATTGTATACAAAATGATGTTATTACGTATGCGGTTGTTGTACCAGCCCACAGCATAAAGCTGAAACGGAGCCTCGTCTTTTGACAGCGGTTGAACCCGTTCGATAGGATAATGCGACAGAATTACCCATGGATAAGATCATCGTTGTTTTCTCGCTGAATTTTGTGCATTTTGTGTAAATTACCAGCCTACTTTTAAACACTTGTTTATATTTTATTCTGTAAAGGCGATACCTACTTTATACTCACATACCCACTTGTAGTGGGCATTATACCCACGTACCCACTTGTAGTGGGCGTCCTGCTTCCTGTTCAGGGTATAATATCGTATATCATCATCAGCAATGCAATATTTACATATTGTTTTATTTAGTTTGAGTAAGGCAACAAAAAAAAGGTCTGTTTAAAATACATGGGAAAATGGGAGTAATTCTGTTATACCCTTCACAGGGGTATTCACAGTGCATGATTTTTAAGAACGACGCATACTACTAATGTAGGGTGTGGAGGGTATTACAGAATTATGCCGGAAAATGACTATGTGAAATGTTTTTTTTTGTAGGAAAAAATAGCTATACTAAATGCGAATTTTTTTTTTCCCATTTCTTTTCTTCTGACAACCTTTAAAAAAAAAGAGTTCAAAATTGGGCTCGTCACGTAGGGTTATCCGGCAAAAGTGACTCCACATTAGGCATGAGTTATCCCGTGTAATTTCTCTTACGTGACACGAATCATTCTATACGGGCATGTAACGTGTACCCGTATCTTCTGGCAACCGCATCTGCATCCATCAAGTTTTGGTCCTTTCGGTGCACCACGCAAAAGGAATCGCATAACAATGGCAGCCCGTATCGAAGAAAATCATGCAATCCATCGTGAGCGAAATAAAGGGTAAATCCATTAATTTCCTTGTACATACTGCCGTTTTATTACTAAAATGTGTTAGTTTAAACTTCAAGCTTGTAAAAACTAGATTATGTACACGTATACTGTGTTTTGCTTACGGGACACAGGTTATGCGTGTTGACCCATGTAACATGCGCATGCCTACCAGGGGTGTACTTTCGGCGCGAATCCGCAAATCGATTCGCGTGAAGATTCGCGTAAAATCGCTACCGCGCGAATCCAGGTTCGCAAAAAAAATATAAAAAAATAAAAATAATAATAATAATTTTTTTTTTTTCTTTTTCTTTCTTCTTTTTAAGTCCAAAACAGGACCTTAGATGACTGGTATTTGACCCTTAGTCAAAAAACTTTCCGAATTTGGAAGTTATGCAAGCTTATAGCCTTATTCTTGATATTATTTTAATTAATTTTAAGAAGTGTTTGATTCAATTTGTGTACTATTATTTTCTAAGTATACAATAGTACAATAAATGTTTAAAATGCGGAATTTAAATTAAGTAAAAAGGATTCTCGCAAAAATATTCTGCGAGAATCCATTTGGATTCTCGCAGGATGTCGCGAAAGTACACCCCTGCCTACTTCACATACTTATCTGAGACAGATCTTCTTTTTTTGGGCCGAAGGGCAAGGTTACTTATGAGCTTATCCAGCAGAGGGGAGAATAGAGGAAAAAGCCGGAATGGTATGGGTGAGGATGGATCTAAGATCAGGGGAACTGGGCGGAAAAAAATGTTTTTATAACCAGGCATGCAGCTTTTTGGGCTACAAAACGGACCCAGGCTGTATAACGAGGCGAATATACTTCGCCGAGTGTGACTGACAGTCGTTGTGTAGTGGCTAGGATCTCGGCCCGGGTGCTGGAGGTCCATGGTTCAAATCCTGGGGTGGGGGGGGGGGGGGGGGGGTCAGGGTCAGGGTGACCTTTCTGGTGAATTGTCAGTCAATGTGTAAGTGAACATAATCAATCAAATCAATAATAATCTACCACTTAATGTTGATAGTAGGGTTGTAATCGATACACTTCTGCGTATCGACATGTCGGAAGTCATAAAGTCCGACATATCGATAAAAGTATCGACAATAACACATTTTTAATATGCACGGCTGCTTTGTGAGTTTCGTTTTTATTTAACACTGACAAAAGTATACACGACTGCGACTACATAGCTAGCGACAATACATGACTAGTACAAGCAGAAAGAGTACAAACCTGTTACCCGTGGTGGTATGGCTATCAAAGCTAACTGTTTCAAACTATTTTAAACTTTTATTCTCCCGTTTTTGAACCCCCATGATGATTTGTGGATGAGTAAAAATAAATACTGCACACACGGCCGCTATCCATCATGGCCGATGGCGATCGCGTGGAACAACGCTGTGCAATGAAAACTTTCTCGGAAGTATTATTGACTTGTCCTGTTCATTCATTACGCGTTACTCCCTCTGAAACAACATGTTTTAGACCAATATAATTCGACACATGTGACTACATAAGCGGGAGTGACGATCGTAAACATAATATGAATTATGAAGTGGGGTATATCGAATTGTTCAATTGCGATACCCCTACAAGTAGACTTAGTAAAGTCTGTGCTGCGTGTGAGACGAAACATTTTAACCACTTAGATGCGTCAATATTTCTCTTCGGATTTCATTTTCATTTATCAATATCATCATTATATTATATTCTCGGTGCAAATTCACATTTGAAATGTTTAGAAGGTATGAAAGGAGGGGGATACTCTCCGATATGTTTGAATAAAAATATGAAGGTGGGATGGTCCGGATGGATGTATAAAAAAATTTTAATTTTTTTTATTAGAGTTAAGCAACGGCATCATGGTTTACCGTTTACGTTCATGGTTTATGATGGTTTACTTCATTTGTTTAAATTTACGCCAGTTGTCGTGAAGGAAAATCAACATGTTCACATTGTCTGAGTGAAGAGACGCTCTCTTCTTGTTGACTATGGCGCCAGCTGTACTGAAGACCCGCTCACTGGGCACACTTGTCGCCGGAATCATAAGATGACGAATAGCCACTCTGGACAATATGGGATAAATTCCCAATCGCTCTTGCCACCAAGCAACAGGATTACGTGCATGGGGCACCTTCAACTCTTTCGCGTAGCCCGACATTTCATTCTCTACCCGTGTCAAACAGTCAAGTTCTACAGAAGGGGCTTCTTCTTCATTGCCAAGGATATCTTCATCAAAGAAGCTGAAGCTTGACGATGATGATGCGGCGGGCGCAGGATTACTTGGTTCATCAGGTGGCGCAGAGGTGCTATCTGTATCCATGGACTCAGCGTCGGCGGTTTCGCGAAGTGTCGCCGCAACAGCCATAGCCTCTTCTTGTAGAGCTGACTGGGTGGCAGCCTTGTCGTCATTTGACATCCATGTAAGCGACTTGAAGCGGGGGTCAACTGCAGATGCAAGACCAAGGATTCGTCGTTCCTCCGTCTTCGTGTACCTCTTGTTTAGGTCGCTCTGGATTACGGCCCTGGCCTTCTTGATGAGCGTCGAATCTTCCTCTCGTGGAGCTAGTTTCTTGTTGAATTGTGCCATCATCGGCATGATGAGGCCCGCTGTAGGGTTTTTGCTCGACGATACCATGATGGTCGCCTCCTCAAAGGGCTCCAGCAACTGGATAAGGGCTTCCAGGTCGGCACTCTCATCCTCACTTAGTATGAGACCGCTTGATTTATGATCGAAGAGCACCCGGAAAACAGCCGGGTACACCTTCTTCAGTCGGCGGCACATAGCCAGAACCGAATTCCATCGGGTGGCCACATCTTGGATCATCTTGAGCTCTTTTATTTCATGTGCAGTTTCTTGTTCAATCAGCTCAGCGGTTTTCTGCGGAGACATTTTGAAGAATGCGACGATCTTCCGACATTTGCCCACTAACTTGTTAACTTCTGAAACACCCAGGCACCTGCCGACTGCCAGGTTCAGCGTATGGGCAAAGCACCCAAAGTGTGGGTAGCCCGCCTTCTCGCAGCCACTGAGTATGTTTGCTGCATTGTCTGTTACAGCTACAGGTTCTTTTAATTTCCACGTTTCTTGCACCGCTTTCATTTCCTCGGCTAGATGTTCACCTGTGTGAGACATAGCTACCGACTTTGTGTCCAGAGTCCAGTTCTGTAAAGTCATAGTGGAGGGGTCTATGTAGTGGCAAGTTGTGGTAGTGTAATTCTCAGTGGCTAGAGATGTCCACGCATCCGTAGTGAACGCGTGACGATGAGCGTGGGTGATGCCTTCCAGGATATGCCTCCTAACTTCATGGAACCGGGGTCTTATGTAGCGCTCTAACAGTGTTGTGCGGCTAACAGGCTGGTATCTCGGGTCTATTTCCTCCAACATATCCCGGAACCCTTCGCCTTCGATCGTCGATATCGGTTTGATATCCCGCACGATGTAGTCAGCAATCGCCTGAGTAATCTTCATGTGTCTCGGACTTGTCTGTCCATATGGCTGCCTGGTGAAGAGGGTAGACTGCTTAAGTTCACGTGATGCTGTCAGAATACGTGGACCTGTTGAAAAATCAGGAAAAAATAATATGATAAGCCAAAAATTGTACTGTAAAACAACCATTTCTAATAAATGTTATTTCATTTATTTTATTTATTTACTTTATTTAATATTAAATTAACTTCAATTATTTATTTACTTTTATTGATATATTATTTTTGATGGTACTTTTCCTGTCGCTAGTATTCCCATACTCACTATCTAGTCATTCATACCAAATTGCTAAAACAATTTTTTTTATTATTAGAAAGTTCGTTTATTAGTTTATTATTATTTAATGTTATCGTAATATTGAAAAGAATGAAATTTAATTATTTATCAAATAAACCACATCACGCTATCGTCTGACCGTGATTAAAATATTAACAATCAATATCGCTGAAAAGCCCAGTCTTGGGCCAAGACTATTCCATCACGCACAGTCGCACAAACACCGTAAACACGTGGGAAAAGCTATATAGGGGAGCTTCTAGTGCGCCGCTGTTTAGCAGCAATATAACAGCACATGTACTTTATAAAACAGCATAGCTGCTATGTATGCATATGACACATGTACAGGAAGCGCAACACGTCATGTTTTCGCTGAATTTGCATTACAAACGGAACTATCAACGAATCGCGTGACAGGAATACACGTACATGTACACTCGCGATTATTTCAATTGGATTGGATTATACATTTATACCGAGGCATGAGCCGTTCCGAGTCTTTTTAAATCACGACGATGGTAGAATTTGAATAGGAAGATGATTATTAAAATAATAACAAATTGATACATACCTGTAGAGCGGGAGTCAGAGCCTGAGGTACGTGATGAGGGTGACTTTTGAGGGTTTACAACATCGTAGTGATGGCGATCCAGATGGCTTTTCATAGTCGTCGTGTTTCCGCTGTACGGCATTAATGCTTTACAGTGTTTGCACACTGTAAAAGCCTTATTCACAACACCATTTTTTTTCAAGAAACCACAGTGTTCCCACACTATACTTCGTTTTGCTCGTTTGGACTGAAATTCTTCAATTTCGATGATTTCGGGGTTATCATTTGGCGTGGCCATTCTGATCAAATTATACTTTTTCGCGGGTGGGAGACAGGCTACATACTTTTTCTTGTTATTTCAAGCTTACACCTTTGTTGTCGTTCTGTGTCGATACACGATCGTGTGTATCGACATGTCGGAAGTTTTAGAATTTAATTCGACAATCGATACATTCGACAATCGATTACAACACTAGTTGATAGTAAGTTCAATTTGAGCAGAAAGCAAATGTTCATCCATATCATGCATGACAAGCCACAGGATATTTGAAAATATGATGGAATTTAAGCAATACATTATTGTATCCTGGAATCATCCGTAGAAGTTCAAAATGTAATTTTTCCCCATATATCATGCATGACAAACCACAGGATATTTGAAAATATGATGGACTTTAAACAATACATTGATGTAGGGTAAAGTCGCCAGTTTTTGGTCAGCGTCTATTTTTGGTCACTTTCGTCAAAATTGTGTAATTGCATCGGTCGTCGCCATTTTAAAGCAATACCGGGCATCAACTAGGCGGCGGTTTTTTAGCCGTCAGTTTATAACAATGAGGTCATTTTCATAACACGATTTGGGTGAAGCGACCGGAAATAGGCGCTGACCGAAAACTGGTGACTTTACCCTATCCTGAAATCATCAGTAGAAGTTCAAAATGTATTTTTTTGCAGTTAAGTCCAAATCTTGTTAAAAAGACTCCAAACTGGATCCACACTCCCGTTACTGTATTGATCATATCTCAGGTGTTAGGTGGTCAATTTTAATGGAATAAAGAGTATTTGAGGACTACTACGGCTTGCATATAATGACTTTGGAAACAAAAAACCATGAGAGGTATTTTTGGCTTGCACACAATTACTTTTTTGAAACAAAAAATATGAGAGGTATTTTTAATTATTTTTGTTTCATTTTTTTTGTTTTGAATTGTGTATACTATTTACAAATTACTAAATTTGATCTCACAAAGTCAATAAAACCACAAAATATCACGAGGCTGTTTGCAATCATTAGATTTGCTGTGCACTGTATTCCTTTTTGATGAGGAGCACCAAAGATTGTTTATTGTTTTTTTAAATATTTTAGCACCAAAGATTGTTTTTGGGTTTATAATTTTTTTTCATTTATTTAATTTTTTTAATTTGTTAAAATTCAATTCAAAATCAGTTTTGCGGAATAAATTAGGGTTGGGCGGGTTACACCAATGCAACAATTTTTGGGTGTGCCTTACTAAAATAAGAAATCGATCATTTCAAAAAATCTGGGCTAATTGCCACTACACAATCTATAACACTTTTTCAATGTTCACCCGATCATGCACATACAAGCAGTCATTCACAAGAGGAAGCATCTTGCCCCTTAATTCACAAGAGGAAGCATCTTGCCCCTCTTTACATCGTTTCCCCTTTCTACCAATAAACCACTGGCAATGCAGGGCATCAGCCATCATGAACCAGTTCCCCAATTGATCTAGATCTGTTTAGTGTGTCTGTCTGTTTGCTTACGGGGATTTTCATACATTGATGCGGAGGAGTCATTGCTCCCCGTACACAGTATGCAATTGTAAGGTAAGCCTTACAACAATATGCAAAGAGCTTGTCTCGCTCGGTGTGCCCAAGTTTATGTTAAATATGGCTAAGGCGAATGTTCGCTAGATGGTTCACCTTGTAATAGAGAGATAAATCGAGGGATGTACACCTACGCAACATTTGATGAGGAAGCAAGGGGATATAATGGAGAAGTGATGTTGTCCAAAAAGTGATTTCAAGTATCTTGTTGTTTTCTTTCAAGGATCTTGTTGTTTTCTTTCAAGGATCTTGTTGTTTTCTTTCAAGGATCTTGTTGTTTTCTTTCAAGGATCTTGTTATTTTCTTTTAAGGATCTTGTTGATTTCTTTCAAGGATCTTGTTGATTTCTTTCAAGGATCTTGTTGATTTCTTTCAAGGATCTTGTTGATTTCTTTCAAGGATCTTGTTGATTTCTTTCAAGGATCTTGTTGATTTCTTTCAAGGATCTTGTTGATTTCTTTCAAGGATCTTGATGATTTCTTTCAAGGATCTTGTTGATTTCTTTCAAGGATCTTGTTGATTTCTTTCAAGGATCTTGTTGATTTCTTTCAAGGATCTTGTTGTTTTCTTTCAAGGATCTTGTTGTTTTCTTTCAAGGATCTTGTTGTTTTCTTTCAAGGATCTTGTTGTTTTCTTTCAAGGATCTTGTTGTTTTCTTTCAAGGATCTTGTTGTTTTCTTTCAAGGATCTTGTTCTTTTCTTTTAAGGATCTTGTTGATTTCTTTCAAGGATTTTGATGTTTTCTTTCAAGGATCTTGTTGATTTCTTTCAAGGATCTTGTTGATTTCTTTCAAGGATCTTGTTGATTTCTTTCAAGGATCTTGTTGATTTCTTTCAAGGATCTTGTTGATTTCTTTCAAGGATCTTGTTGATTTCTTTCAAGGATCTTGTTGTTTTATTTCAAGGATCTTGTTGTTTTTCTTTCAAGGATCTTGTTGATTTCTTTCAAGGATCTTGTTGTTTTCTTTCAAGGATCATGTTGTTTTCTTTCAAGGATCTTGTTGTTTTCTTTCAAGGGTCTTGTCGGAATTTCCCCCTAATTTGACCCCGTTTTTCACCCTTGATGGTTTATTCCCCAAAACATGCACCGGGAGTTAAAAAACAATTTGACATGACATTTTCCTTGTCCCCCTTAATGTTCTCTTCACCCTTAATTGTTTAGATTTTTGGTGCAGCCATGGTCAAGCATTGGCAGAGAAGAAGAAAAAAAATGTGAAAAGGGAGAAAAGTGATTTTTGTTGCTATGAACAAATAAGGTACTTATCCTTCTAGATATTTCTAGGGCATTGAGAGCAATTTATTAATTGTTAATGTACTTTTGACTGCTTGTGTCCTAAAACAGTATGTTAGCAAACATTTACCGGTGTGTTAATCTCATTGTGGTTTCCGTAGCAGCTTCATTCAATTTCATAAGTGTAACTGTATAAAGTCTGCGGTAAGGCCACAGGAAAAAACTCTTGTTTTCTTTCAAGTATCTTGTTGTTTTCTTTCAAGGATCTTGTTGTTTTCTTTCAAGGATCTTGTTGTTTTCTTTTAAGGATCTTGTTGTTTTCTTTCAAGGATCTTGTTGTTTTATTTCAAGGATCTTGTTGTTTTCTTTCAAGGATCTTGTTGTTTTATTTCAAGGATCTTGTTGTTTTATTTCAAGGATCTTGTTGTTTTATTTCAAGGATCTTGTTGTTTTATTTCAAGGATCTTGTTGTTTTCTTTCAAGGGTCTTGTCGGAATTGCCCCCTAATTTGACCCCGTTTTTCACCCTTGATTGTTTATTCCCCCAAAACATGCACCAGGAGTTAAAAAACAATTTGACATGACATTTTCCTTGTCCCCCTAAATGCTCTCTTTCCCCTTAATTGTTAAGATTTTTGGTGCAGCCATGGTCAAGCATTGGCAGAGAAAAAATAGTTGAAACAGGAGAAAAGTGTTTTTTGGTTGCTATGAACAATTTTTTTTGAAAAAACAAAACAGGGTTGTTTTTTCCTCGCCGAAATCTGCAACATGAATAACACCTAACCTGACCAGGTGCTTTTATGTTAGCGAATTAAAAAAAGTGATGATTTTTAAGTTTCTGCAGATCTGCACCTAACTTTACCATCCGTCATAGAAAGGCTTCTCCGTTTGTCGGAGTACTCTCATTTATCGTTGTCGTCGTTCTATTTATCATGGCTGATTCTTTGTGACCCTATTGATGATGGAGCGCCATCGTTGTCTATTTAGTGACATGCGATGTGCAGAGATAAGAGATAAATAAACCTGTTGCTTCTTTAATGCTATCAGTCCAGCAAAGTTTTGGTCTGCCACGTTTTCGAGTTCCTTCGACAGCTCCTTGAGTTATCAGGAAAGGTGAAATTCACTTTTGAAAGCAGGGTAGTTCATGTAGTGCTGAAGATGTGGTTTTTGCTATCGGCAAATAAATGGCCGGGTCCTCCGCCTCCCATTGATAGATCTAGGACATGAATGTTTCCTAAACCGCCATATACTAATCTTTGTGGTTTAGGTTCAAACATTTTGCTTCAACGTATAGGTGTTACAATGAAAACACTGTGAAGTCTGCGGTTATCGGTTATCTAGTAATAGTACATGCTATTCCTCTGTGTTCGTTTTTTCGTGGGAGGGGTGGATTGTTAAGACAAATAAATGGTTCTCCCCTTCCCTTTTTGGGTTTGATAGATCTAGTACATTGCGTGGACAAAGCAGAGTGATGTGTCCTACACCATCTTACACTATCAATCTAATTTGTGGTTTTGGTTAAAACAAATAAAAGTTTAACTTATAGATGTAATAATCACATTATGAGACCTGCAGTTCTCCCATACATGTTTTCCATCTCTGCTCCTTGGGGGGGGGGGGGGGGGGGGGGTATAGAATATTTTTGAATAGGTATGTTCTATATCGTAAATGAAAATAAACTTGTTGAACTATTATTATTTTTTGTGGAAAATTAACTCGCATATCAATAATGATAATCCTTGGACCCCAACCAAATAACTTGTTCTTAATTTAGACACAAAGGTGTACATTAAAAATGGCAAATATCAGTCTTTTACAAGATTGACCACTCTAGATTCTGTAGTGGTGTGTGGGGATGAACATTTGTATTGCGACCACTACCACTGGGGGAATCGCCTAAGACGGTATACGGGGGTGTGCCGCTCTGATGGGTAGCTTTTTGGGCACAAAATCCCTAAACATGGGGTATGATTTTGTGCTGGAAATCCCTAATAATGGGGTCACTTTTACAAATGGGTCTATTTTCGCGATTTTTGGGTCTATTTTTCGCGAAAATTTGCAAAAAATTAGGTATTTTTTCCAATGATTTGCGAAAATTGGGTGTAAAATGAAGCAAAACCCCTAAAAATGGGAACCGTCTTTTCCCAAATCACCCCTAAAAATGGGTAGGGGTTTTGAATCTCCAGCGGCACACCCCCGACCAAACCAAATCCGAGTACCCCCCCCGGATTTCAACCCCCAAAAGTGTGTTGATTTTTTTTAACATAATGTGTCTTTTCGTCCCCTCTGCCACTTTCCGCACCATTTATTTGCCGACAGGTCCTGACTGCACACTGACACTGATTGAACTATACAGTTACAAAAGCAGTGGCAACATAGTTCTATGGAGCGGGAAATCCTGGTCACTAAACCCAAAAGCTTGTGCAGTGACATTTTCATTACTAAGCGGCGTTAACACTTTTCATGCGGCAGACGTCTGCAGATGACATTACAAAAATGTGACAAAATGTTTCAAAAATGTATTGAATTTCATCACCATATTTGGAATCACTATGAGAAATGCATTAAAATAAGTACAAACATGCCTAGTGTTGGTTCAGGAATTCTTTGGATAGACTTTGAAGTGGGAAAGTTTCTGAAAAAATTGTTTATGTATGGTAAACAAATAGCCGTGAGGAAAGTGTTAAGAGAAGTGAAATGTCCCCTGTGTAATTCCTGCATCCCATGCATGGTTTGTGAACCCTGCGTGGACATTTGAGACCCGTCACCACAAAATGAGAGTTAAGTAGAATTTATTTAATTTCAGGTTTGTTCAGATTCAAAATGTTTAGAAAACAAGCTTTAAAATGAAATGCAACATGTCATAATTGCTCAATGTTTTCCCTGTCAAAATTACAATTAAAGTTGCAAAATCCCTTTGTTTTCTATTGATTTTTGGCATGTTTATTGGACCATATCTCCTAATGCACACTGGCGACTTAACGCTCATTTTGTGGTAACAGGTCTCATTTACCCCGTTTTGATACAGGAAAAGTCAAGTGTGTCAATTGCAGAACAATGCACCATGTCTTTCCACACACTGGTAAAATATATGTCATAGTATTAATAATGTGACAATAAATGTACCTTTTTAGTATTAATCCCCCATTGACGTGTATGATGCCAGCTGCTTAAGTTGAGGGGAGGGTGGGGCATTCAACCTCAAGTGTTATTCAACTTTAACCCCCTGGGCACTACCTGTCTATCTAACAGCGCTTCTGATTGGTTAATTACTAGACATACTCATTTGAATAACCAATTACAATACAGCTTTTAAACTATTTCACCCCAATCTTTATCAGGGATACAATTATTTTAACAATGTCTCTGATTGGTACAATAAATGATGTATCCATCTTTCTGACCAATCGGCTAATAGTTCTCAGGGGGTTAAGGAGTGTGCTCCTGGATGTAAATTTTTTTTGACCGAGGCGACTAAAGAAAAACGCCTGTTCTACGGGCCCCGACAGACCCATTTTGTTGTTGTTGATTTTTCAGTTATAAAAAAACGTTTTTTTTGTGCTAATTTCCAGAGAAACAAATATAGTCCCTATATTTCCTAAAAGTCTTTAAAAAAATGCTGTTTGCGAGTGTAGGGACTAGGGAGCGAAAAAATGGGGGTTTTACATATTTTTGTGGAAAATAATATTTGAGCAACTTTGGGAGTCTGAACCAACTGGATGGATGCCTATTCCCTAGTATAACAAAAATTAATATCTTCAGCGATGTAAACAAGTCAACATTGCGGTGTGTTATCGGTACTAGCGCTTAAAAATTGACCCCCAATAAACCCCTGGTAAAAAATGCAGCGTCCGGGGGCGTTTAATGGAGTAAATAGGGTATATGCAAATTTAAAGTGGAGATCGGCAATGACACCGTTTAGCAATGGCTAGATCAGCAATGATCAACCTAACCAAGATCTAGTGGGCTGACAGGAATAACCAGAGCAACAAAAAATAGGCTTGTCCAAGCCCTTGTATCATGTATGCATGTGAGACGTGGACCCTAACAAAAGCTGACAAAAACAGAATAGCTGATTTCGAGATGTGGTGTTGGAGGCGTATGCTTCATATGTCATGGACAATGAGAAGGACCAATGTCAGTGTTATTGAAGAAATAGGGATGTCTAAGTGACTTTTTCATGCCATCATCACCCAAATGCTGAGCTACTTTGGCCATATCTCACGTCGCAAGTGTAACAACCTAGAGAAGATGATCATGCAAGGCATGATTGAAGGGAAGCGTAAGAAAGGCAGACCTCGTTCCCGATGGATTGACCAAATAAAATTGATTACTGGACACCCTCTCCTTGATTGTTACTCCTTCGCCGAAAATCGTTATTTGTAGCGTAGTATCTGTAAGGTCACAAGCTGTCAGTCATGACAGGACCTAACCAACAAACCATGCCCGTAAATTAAAAAAGAGTCTCATGAGCATAATTTTCTGAAAATAACAACTCTAGTCCCACAGATAGTTCTTAATAGTTCCAAGTTCTTTCTTAGTTCAAGTACCTGGCCTCATTGATGGATACATTGTTTCAATAGCATAAAAGCCATGTATACACCAGATTCAACCACAATTCCCTACCCTATCATATCTTTACCACATTCATGGCGCCTTTATGAAAAGCCAATGATTATATCCAGGTCTCTGTATTGCTACATTATTTGGTTATGCTATAATGTGCTATGTAAGCTAATTATGGTCAAGTCTCACGAGCTATTCAAGTAAGGTATGTCTATACTTCATCTTGTGTAATGATGGATATAATGTGGACAACAGCCAAGTTGAGGTTTATGGCCGTGGTATCGTTCACCTCAAAGTAACCAATGTTGTATTAGTAATTGCGTACTATGTATTTCAAGAGCAATTTGCGGATTATAGTGGGGAATGGTTAATACACGGAGAGCACTTGTTGCGATGCTATCTTGAGTAGATAGCAAATTTATCTTGTATCGTACATAGGACCGGTTGTTTTAGAAGTTATCTTAGGTAAATAGCAGCTTCATTGAGGTCATTAAATGATCATATGACAACAGCCAAGTTGAGGTTTATGGCCATGCTATCATTCACCTCAAAGTAACCAATGTTGTATAAGTAATTGCTTACTATGTATTTAAATAGCAATTTAGTGGTAGTGGATTATATAGTAGGTAATGGTTAATACATGGAGAGCACTTGTTGCGATGCTATCTTCAGTAGATAGCAAATTTATCTTGTATAATACTTAGGACCGGTTGCTTAGTAGAAGTCATCTTAGGTAGATAGCAGTGTCATTGATGAGATGTATCATTTACATGTAATGACCATATTTCGTGCATGACTAAGGTTCTATACTTCCTAGCATAAAATAAATTTGCACTCCTAAATCAAATGTGTGATCAAATGCAAAAAAGGGATTCATCCATGACTTATATCATTGGTGTTTGCCCAGAGAGATGACTTTCGGAATTGAAGCCCCTTGAGGTTAAAGCAAAAATGCAAAACTAACCCAATGTTCATGCATTTTGACCTCCCTCCATATGTATCCCTCCCTCATTGCCACACCACCCTCTCTCTTCGCCACCACCCTCCCTGATCCTTCAAGTAGAGGTTTAAATCAAGCTCTTGAAGCAAGGACAAAAAACCTAAGGCTTATGGAATTGATATTGCAAAGTTGTGGCCCCTTGTTAAGTTCAGGACACTGCTTTAACATATTAGAAACATGGTTCACGAAATTGGTCCCCAGATTGAAGAATTGAAAACTACTCCAATTCGACCTCGAGTAAACTTTTTGCCTCGTGAGTGAGTGGAAGGGGCACTTTCCTTCAGCGCAATGCTGCGTCACAAACATATCATCAAGCACATGTTTTACTGCACAGCAAGCATGTTATTTTGCCATGTTCTATCCTATTCCAGTCAGCCTAGCTAACTAAGCATGCCATCGCTTTGCCAATTGTCAAATTATTTGAATCTGGGTCAGCGATACCGCAGTCATTGCTCTTTGCTAGCTGGGCTAGCCAACTTCCATGTTATATCAATGTCTTTATAGTGCATTAGACGAGTTATTACTGTAAAACACTAACATTTAACGGCATTAAAATTTAGCGAATTTACAAAACACCACCTTTTAGTTGCATTTTAATTTCACTTATTTGAATCATCTTGCTTTGTTAACCTATGTATAGAATCTTAATTTAGCGTCATTTTAATCTAGCGAATAGAGGTCCCTAGCAAAATTAAAATTCTAGCGAAATTAAAATGCTAGCGAAATTTTGTTGCTTTACAGTATTTATTTCATTTGCTCAAATAGCGCTGAACATTAATGATGGCGTCAGCTGGTTCGTGTTGATGAGGGAGGTGCATGTGATTGACTTGGTTTGAGGAGGGGTGACGGTAGGGGGAAATTAAGATGTTTTATTATTTCAAATTGAAGGTTTGATTTGCTGACTGGATCCAGGAGGGGGTGATGGAAGGGGGAAATATGTCTTTTTATTTCAAATTGAATGTTTTGCTGTCTTTTATCATCATTACTGTTTTAAATCCCTTTCTGTTTCCCTCAATGTCCCAGTTTCTTCAATAACCACTCAAAATGTTGAGATATGCTTTTAAGATGGGTGTTCATAGTTCAGGGGTTCGCCGTCGAAGAAGTTAAATACTGTCAAGCTTTTGTCAGGATTAGCTTCAGGACCAAATTATTATAATATTAAGCAAAACATAGAGATTGCCACTTCTCTGTTATTATCTTCATTTGGGCAGAGCCACCATACAATCTTTCAGAGCCACCAATCTTTTAAAGTAGGAAATAGGCACCTACTCTCAAATCATCGGGCAAGGGGCATGATGCTTTTTCTGCGCAAATACATTATAAATGGGGAACAATCTTGGATACATAGATTAATGTAATTTTCTTGTTTCCTTCTTTTTCATATCTTTCATTGCGACGATGATGAATTCCTGAATTCAGGTAAGTTAAATTCAGTATTAACATCCATTACCCAAACCATGACAAAGTCCCAGGGCTTGCATTGACCTGCAAATAAAAAGGGCACAGTCATACAGAATATTTAGGCCCACAAACCAACCTGACAAACACATATCCATTTTTTTTTTTGGACTAAATTCTGCTACAGGGTGTATCAGAAAGAACTGTACCGAGGCAATATGATTTATTACGGTATGAATTCGATTGATATTGTTCAAACCGTTTTCACATTTATCTTGCGCAAACGCCCAGCTTTCATAAGAATTTTAAATGTTGAAAATCGGACATTTCTGATGGAAAATACAGACTTTTTGGTAAAGATGGTAGATTTAAATTTTGGTCGAACTGATCAATTTAGAAATTGGTGAAATTACTAACTCTACCTGAGATATCCATCTGTCCATAGGACAGGGTGTTTTTTTCGGTCGTCATATCTCAACTTTTCACATCACTTGTATAACTTTTTATTATTTGCATACTTTTGTGGGTGAAATTTGAAGATGAATTCTGATTTTTAATCCACAAATAAACCAGGATTTGTTCTGCTTGAGTGGTTTTAACTTTCCTTTCTTTGGCGGGAGCTTTGAATATTGCTTATGTGGTGTGGGCTACATTGTTTGAAATGTTGGGTAAGTGGTAGAGAGGATTGATTGAAATTGAAAATACGTTTTTCATCGATTTTCGATTATGTCTTGCCACACGAGAACAAAAAGAGATATCTCAATGAAATTAACATATAATATAGGAAACATGTTCACCTTTATATTGCAGGTGTTTAAATTTAAAACAATAATAATTTTGTATTTTTTATGTATTTTAGAAACACGGTACAGTTCTTTCTGATACACCCTGTATAGTCACTGTCATATTGCTATGGACGAAATTCAAACATGAGGGTGTTTTGTTCGTGGAGCTGCGTCCAGATGCATGAAATGCGCAAACAACTATGCATGCATGCGCGTAATGATTTCGCGATTGACCAATCAGGACGTGCAGTAATTTTTGGAAAGCGTTCGGTACGTTCTTTCAGGTTTACGCACGTACGCATGTAACAATTTCACGATTGACCAATCAGGACCGCTGGTTTTTTTTTAAAAGCGTCCGTACGCACTTTCAGGTTTAGCAAACATACAAGCCTCGAATTAAGTGATAGCTGGGAGTATTTTTACACCCGGTTGCTAAGTTTTAGCTCCTGGTGTTTTTCAAACTTTGTACAGCAAGTATAGGACCGGGAGCTAAACAAAGTTACAAAGTAGCTCCTGGTCCATATAAGCTTAATTTGAGGTTTGCACATATGTACGCCCGCACGCACTGTTAGAATTATGTCCATAGTAGTATTATGACGTTGACTATACCTGCCACTGATAAAGAAAGGGATGTAAGCTTCAATTTTTTTTGAATCACATGCCACAGTACAAGTAGTCTTTGTTAAAGACGCATCTTGAGTGCTGAGCGCAGCGAGGCGTGAGCCATTCCAAGGGCTTTTGGCGCGAGGCCGAGCGAAGCTATTCTACCGTGTAAGCAGTATGTGTCAATCAAACACCGTCGTCATCGTAACACACGATTAGCTCCACCTAATTCTATTGACGACAACATATAAAGGTAGCACTTGGTACCGATGACGTCTCCCGATATAGCATGACATCATTATCAACCAATCAGCAAGCGCAATTTTTCCGGCCAAAATCGTCCGTAAAACAATATTCCACAAATTTGATAGAGGACGCTCACACTGTTTTACCGCCACAAAGCCTTGATGAAAGGCTACAGTACAAGTTGACATAATTAAAACAAATTCAACCATAATCTGTAGGTGTAACAATTGGCCACTGGTTTGCACAATAGCAACAATAGTTAGGACAACAACAACAACATGAACTCTATCTGATCTCCGATAAATCCACACAAACAAGACAATATCCCAGTGATGTCAAATGTAAACAGGATGTTCAGCTACTATAGATATAGTGATCGCGTGCAAACATGGAACGTGGAAGTCACTCACATTTTGCAACTTTTTATTTGCTAACAATCATAGTGATGACTTCCCTGTTTGGTGGTTTTAGATTGATTTTAGAGTTAAAAATAAGTTGTCGTGCAGACCTGACAGTTTATTTTCACTCTTTTTACCATGATTTTGAAGTAATTAGGAATCAAATCACTCTGTAACTCAGAATATATTCTTGATTTATGATCAGAAATATAAATCTACAAGAAAATCTACTTTCTAAAACAAATCATGACTAGAGGGTGCTCCCTTGAAAAGATCACATAATATGCCTTTAAGCATAGACGGTAAAAATTGATTTTTACCGTCTATGCTTTAAGGTTAGACTTGCAACACATGTTTACAATTATGAGTAACTTCATCCTTATGTAATTACTTTGAAAGCAACAATTGTGTGACCAAAGGGTGGGGTTGGGGGAGGGGGGGGGGGGCACAGCACCCTCACCTCTGACTATCATTTGGTTGAATTGTACCCATTCGGTTAAATACTGGGGAATTTAAGTGGTTTTGCTCATCAGTGATTGATTTTCGTGAAAATATGTGTGTGTAGCAAATTGTTGTCAAGTTCCAACTGTTCAGTAAAATGATACACTATTTATTACATTGAATTGCATAGTATAAAACTGCTATGCACATTTCAGATTGTATAGCAAATTCTGCTAAGTGTGGACACAGGTTTGGGTGCGTGTCCCCGTTGACCTGTGTAACATGCGCATGCCTATCTATAGGGTATTGGCAGGTTGCGAATTTGTCTTTATCGCGGTGCAAATTGCTCCACAATTTGAGGCAATTGCTATACAAATTTCAGCTTGTATAGCAGTTTTTACAGTGTTAACTCATACAAACATCAGCCTTACGATGAATTGTAACAATATTGCAATGTAAATTTTTCAAATAAATTCGCACCCTGGGTATTGGTAATTTTTGGAGTCGTGGCCATCAGCAGTCTGAAATTGACCTATATTCGTCAGCATGCACCCATTCACCTCATTTTACACAATATGCCATCTGTTAAAATCATTCCGTTCTGCAGAGATCAATGACACCCTGAATATAAAGTCTTCAGGAAAATGTCTTTGTAATTACTTGTCAGGAAAATGCCAGGATTTAGGGAAATAGGCAATGACGTCCAGGACATTTTCATAAAATCTTGTTACAAAATAGTAATTTCTCTTGTGACCAATTCAATTCAATCCAACTGATTTCCAGATTGCAATGTGTTTAGACTTACACCAAGTCTATTCGATCCAACTGATTTCCAGATTGCAATGTGATTAGACTTATACCAAGTCTATAATATTGACATTATTCCACTATTGGTTGCACTGAGCAAAGGTAGCTACCCTCCGCTGCCCTTGAGATGACCTTATTCTCATTATTACATCAGTCATGCATGTAGAGCACTTCCTAACCAGTGAGCTAAATTTCCTGGAATTGACACAGGACGCCATTGAGACTATGTGTGCGTGGGGATACGTGCTGATTGGTGGATATTAGTGGATGTAGCTGGTATGGGCAGTTCAGCAATAGGGCAGTAGGCAGTAAGTGACTGAGCCATCTCTTTCACATCCCTTGATTGTGGTGGGTCGCATTGGTAGCGATGGTATACAGCCTGATGTAGAGGTGGATGATTTCATTCTATCAGAATGATATTATTTTGATGAGTTTAATTGTTTGATTGTTTGCTACACTGGCTACTACCTGATGAGTCATCTTCAAGGTCGAGTTCCGAAACCACATGGCATAATTATTGAACCCTGATCATAATAAACTCACTGTTGAACGCCGACTTTGTTCCTGATTTGGGTTCATCAAACGTCAATAGGCCCAAATATGACAATATCCTCTGATTTATTTCCTGTACGATTTCAATTGTCCCTCTGTAATGAATAATAGAACGTGACTACTGCTGGAGTAAAGAATGGCCTATTTTTAGAAGTTCAACCAACTGATCCTGTTGCATTAATGCACATGACATATATCGTGTAAAACTTGTCACGTCATAGGTGTTACTATAATGTTCATAAGTCTGTTTATTGAATCAAATTCAGACAGTTTTGTCAGCAATTTTGATGATTTAATTTTGTCATGCACATGTATTCAACCAAATTTTTCTATGACAATTTTCAACCTTCTTGGTCAAAATTCACACAAAGTTAGATAAACTTGACTGTATACTCGGTGTCAGCTCGAGTTGGGAACCGAAGGGGGGTCATGAATTGAAGGGGGGTCATGAATTGACCCCTTTTCATAGCCCTCCCAAAATAATATCTGAGTACCCCAGGGGCAGCACTTTTTGTGCCCAGGTCATTCGGTCAACCTTCTTGTTTGACAGCGCGAATGTAGACATCTTCGTTGTGTGTTGAGTTACACCGTGTTAGCCTGAGCCCCCCTGTCCCTCTATTTGGTCTAATCTTTGAAACCGCGAGGAGGGTAGTTTCAACATGCACATTGATGCCTGCATTATAGGGCTTAGTCCAGGATTGGCATATTCAAGAAGGTGGTCTAAATTTAGAATGCCAGATTTAAGTATGGCCAGATCAGACATCGTTTGGCTTTGGTAATGGCTATATCAGCAATGATAACCCTAAATAAATCAAGATCTGGGCTAACAGGACTTACCAGAGCAACAGAAATACAGCTTGTCCAAGCCCTCTTGTATTTCCAATTACCGTATGCCTGCTAGACTTGGACTCTGTATCAAAAGCTGACAAAAATGTACAACTCCAGATTTAAGAACCGCCAGATTTGCGGATTTGGATAAATTGTCTTCTCAAGATTTTCAATACTAAATTGCCATGTGGAATTTGTATACAACATTATATACAACCTAGGCCAGGCTTTCTCAACTGGCGGCGCGCCACGCGCGAGAGTGGTCAAAAAATTTTTAAAAAAAATAATGAAAAACAATCAACAAAAATCATCATAATATAACCAGATTTTATAGACCTACTAAAATCAACCACTGATGGCCTGCAAGAAAAAACTTGCCCCTCCACCGCACCGAGCCCTGTTTTCCTCTGAAAAATAACTTGAATTGTAAATTCTAAAAAACAACTGACTTTTAAGTCAGTTAAAAACTCCAAAACCCAGGAGCTTCAGGGGGCGCTACCCCACGACCACCGCCACCCCTGGACCGCTGCAGGGGCTCTGCCCCAGGACCCGAAGTGGAGCTTCGACAAGTTGTTTACTCAAAATGTGGAGCATCAGTAAATCTAGTTGAAAAATCCTGTAGGCCATCTGGTTATCAATAACTTCTCTATTTTGGAAATGTAACTTCTTGGTATAGGCCTAAACACCCTTGTGATGGCTCGTAATATTACTCTGTCCTTCATGCATGCTTTCATCTCCTCATCAGCCTACTATGGTGAGAGTTTAATTATTTTTATGACCCGGGGGAGGTACTTTATGAGGTAACGAGGATGCATTGCCAAATAGAGTCTCATTTTTCATCCTTTGGTAATTGGATGACCCCTTTTCAAAGCCATTTCTGGTAAATTCATGGGTGTTTTTCACCAACATTTTAGCAAGATCTGTCAAACTCAAATATATAGGAAAATTATGGGTTTTCAGTAAACATACTTTGAAACCCTTTTGTTGTTGCTTGTTGCTGATAAAAATATGGGAAACAGTTTGTGACGGACGTATCAATATAATTATACCACCTTTTCCCAACTCTTGCTTCCCCAATATTTGGTATACTTTGTGAATGTTTTTGGCCACAAGTACCTAACCAAATCACAACAAAACATGCTTTCATTTCATACCGTGTACTCTTGGTTTTGATGACCTCTATTCCAAGTTCATCAAACTTTTGTACACTATGGTCAATATTGAAGATCTATGATTGAAAGCATCCTATTTTATCATGGCGCCAGGGTTTATTGTGTGGTTGCTTTATTCTCCTCCAGATTTTCAACAATTTCGTTTGATATTTTATGATATTTCATATAATTTCCTTTTGCCAGGTGAATCCCTACCAAATATATATTTGTATATTTTGAGATGTGATTATAATAGGCTATGGATACAATTTTAGACTCATTTCAGCGATGTTTAGTATGATCGCAAGGATTGCGTCAACTCTATCGATCATACATCCAAAGTCCATCAATAGCATGAATTGAATACTGATGGTAACCCCGATCGACAACACTCTGCGATGTATAAATGATGTATGTAATGCAGTCAGGGCTAAACATGGTCGCCACCACTTAGTCACGTGTCCAGTAATTTGTCGATCTCAATCGGTCTTCGTGATGGCTCGCCATATTACTCTGTCCTCATGCATGCTTTCATCTCCTCATCAGTCAGTCCTGTGTCTTTCCCCAAGATGTCCAAGTATGTTCAAGCTGGACGGCCGACAGATCTATGTCCATGTTTGGGTCTCCATAGCATCTTTATTTCGCAAACTTTGTGTTTCACCAGAGCGTCATTTATCGTGCGATGCTGTACCATACCTCGCAAAGCGATATAACAAGCTCTGTGGAAACGTAGCGGGTGATGCCGTTTCCGTTTCTGGTAATCTGTTAACCGTCTTCACCCACCTCTTTAGGTGGGTGATGCGAGTGTAGATTCAGGTGTCTGCTACTAAGGTTCAGAGGGTCAAAGTTTCGGGTTATTGAGGAAGCAGGCACAAGTCTACTGCTTCTTCTGCTGTACAGGGGAATTGATTTCCGGATTTTCTGTAAATAGTTGTGGATTGAAGAAAATGGGTAATTTGTACTGTCAGAGGAAACATTATCAGTAATAATATTTGGCATTTCCATATTTATTATAACACATAAAATAATATGCTATCAAGCTTCACCCCTCTCCCTCTCTTCCCAGGTATTACGCTACTGCTGTTTCTCTATAAACATTTTGTACTGGACATACAATAGCACCACAAGAGAAAGTGTGGTTTAGTGGTAACTCTGTCCAGGCAGGTAGCTATGCAGGTAGGGACAACTAGGACAGGTTACAATAGAACAGCATCTGGTGATCAAACCAGCCATCAAGCTTCTCCTCATCCCCCTTCCCAGGTTTATACTGATGCTGGTACTAGAAAACATTTTGTACTGGACATACAATAGCACCACAAGAGAAAGTGTGGTTTTGTAATAACTTTGTACAGGCAGGTAGCTATGCAGGTAGGATAGACCAGGTTAAAACAGAACAGCATCTGGTGATAAAACCAGCCATCAAGCATCTCCTTTGCCCCCTGCCCCTCCCTTCCCAAGAATTACGCTGATGCTGTTACTTTACAAACATTTTGTACTGGACATACTATAGCACCACAAGAGAAAGTGTGGTTTTGTGATAACTCTGTCCAGGAAGGTAGCTATGCAGGTATGGAGAACTAGGCCAGGTTAACATAGAATAGCATCTGGCGATAAAACCAGCCATTGAGCTTCTCCTCAACCCCCTGCCCCTCCCCTTCCCAGATTTTACACTGTATGCTGTTACTCTACAAATATTTTGTACAGGACATACTATAGCTCCACAAGAAAGTGTGGTTTTGTGATAACACTGTCCAGGCAGGTAGCTATGCAGGTAGGGACAACTAGGCCAGGTTAAAAAAGAACAGCATCTGGTGATAAAACCAGCCATCAAGCTTCTCCTCGGCCCCCTGCCCTCCCTTCCCAGGATTTACGCTGATGCTGTTACTCTACAAACATTTTGTACTGGACATAATATAGCACCACAAGAGAAAGTGCGGTTTTGTCCATGCAGGTAGCTAGACATAACTAGGCCAGGTTAAGATAGAAGAGCATCTCCAGGCTTTTCACCTCGCATTTCTCCATTACATGATACGCGTCAGGCTTGTGGTTTAAGGCTCAATGAGCGGTTCACCTATGTTAATCCATTATGGTCAAGCGGCCATCCACCTTGCTGACCAAACCGCTCAATTTTATATGCATTTGCTCGTACATGATGCGTATTATGCTACCCAAAAGCGGTGTACTGTATTTTTGGAACAAGACAGATTTTTTGGAAACGTTTCCCAACTTTCAAAATGTATCTCAAGGATTACTGAACTAATACTAGACATGTTTGTACTTATTGCGATGCATTTCTAATGGTGATTCCATATGTGAGGCGATGTGTGAAAACCCGTCGGATGTCGCAAAATGTGATCTAGGGATTATGGGTAAATGTAAAAAAAAAAAAATGTTTTTAATTTCTTTTTTTTAAAGATTTCTTTAGAAAATTAATGTCCAATACTTTGTGTTATCATCTTTTATAAAATTTCACCTTCAAAAACTTAATTAATTAAGTCACTTTACTTATTAACCTTATAATGTTTTTCTATTGAACTATGTATCTTTTTTGGCCTGTTTTCATGATTTTTTGTTTTGTAGCTATTTATGACATCACAAGCATCATTCACTCATAATTATTTTTGTAGTGATCATAGAAAAATGATCGAAACAGTTCTGTAATCAGCACAGTTTCAGCTTCCTTGTGATATAAATATCTCCAATATGAAAAATCCCACCATGTGACGGGTTTTCACAGATCGCATCACATATATGGTAATGAAATTCAATAATTTTGACATTTTTGAAACATTTTGTGGACATTTTGAATATTTGAATTTCGAATAATGTGTTTTGTTAGTTAAAAAGCATTGAATCAATTGAACATGGAAATTATGTTTCAAGTGACTGACCGCTCATACCCTAATTGTGAACAAACAAAAGATTGTTGAATAATTAATTCAACCATGTGAACATTTCGATAGTCAGACAATGTTACAAATAAATGACCTCTTGTTGTCACTTACATCGCTATAATGTTCATAACGATGCCTTCTACGAAGGTGCAATGAATTTTTATGATTTATGTTGCAAGGAAATGGCGATTTGCTAGATGAAAAGCGTTGAATAAAATATTTGGGCTAAAAATATTGACATGTCTGACAGTTTTTCAAATGACCGACCGCTAATACCCTAGTTGTCATTCTCAATACCCGGTAATTGTCCCGAGGGCGTGTGCATAATGTGATATCAGCGTATCACCGCACTGTATCATCTTTTAATAGCAGCTACGATTATCTGTCGTTAATCAACTGCGTGCAGCGGGACATCGGTCCAGTTTAATATTTGTCTTGATTTCACTGTCTGATACGCTTAACACTTTCCACGCGGCAGGCGTCTGCAAAAGACATTCCAAAATTTCACAAAATGTTTCAAAAATGTCTAAATTATTGAATTGCATTACCATATTTGGAAACATGAGAAATGTATTAAAATAAGTACAAATATGCCTGGTGTTGGTTGTTGGTTCAGTAATCCTTGAGATATACTTTGAAAATTGGGATAGGTTTCTGAAAAATGGTAAAACTAAAAGCCGCATGGAAAGTGTTAATGATGGAATGCGCTTGAACGGGAGGTCGAGAACCAGGTGAAACTGGTCTGGCAGAAATAGTCAAGTGAACATTTTTGACCAGTGAGGGTGAAAGCATCAGAATTAAGGGGGGAACGGTAATCTGTCGTTAATCACCTGCGTGCGGTGGGACATCGGTCCAGTTTAATATTTGTCTTGATTTCACTGTCTGATACGCTTAATGATGGAAACAGCTATGTTCAAGCATGCGCTTGAACGGGAGGTCAAGAACCAGGTGAATGAAACTGGTCTGGCAGAAATAGTCAAGTGAACATTTTTGACCAGTGGTGGTGGAAGCATCAGAATTAAGGGGGAATGGTGACTTTTAAGAGGGGACGGACTTGTTTTCAATACAAGTGTTTTAGTGGGGGGGGGGGGGGGGGGGGGGGGGGGGCGGGGGGGGGGGGGAGGGGGCTCTTGGCAAATTTTAGGTTGGGGTGGGATGTAGAGGGTCTTGACATTTAGGGGTGACACGTTCCCCTTGCAAACGCCAAGTATGTTTGACTGATTGTAGTACTGCTCAAATAGGGGCCAGTTTGGGGTTTGACCATTGGAATAGATACTGTGCACATAAGGGATGAAAAAAAATGCCAATTAAAAAGAAATCTGCATCTACTACTGCATGTTCTGCCCCCTGAGCTCCACTCCCAATTACTGCCCACCCCAATCCCCACTCGCATCTTTCCCCACCCACCAAATCCCCACTCCATCTTCCGCCACCCAACCCCCACTATATCTTCCCACACCCAACCACCTTCCTGATTCACTACCCTTCTCTTACATTCACTCTTTCCCTCTTCACTTCTCATTCCATCAATCTCCTTCCCCATCACCACATGTCAGAAAAATCCTCAACCTACATCTCCTTCTATACCTTCCCATTTGTCCCTCACTATTTGGCTCCTCTATTGCCTTACCCATTTCGCCCTCTTCTTGCCTTACCCATTTCGCCCCTCAATCCATTTCACCCCCTTCTTGCCTTATCCATTTCACCCCCCTCACGCCACCTATTTCGCCCCCTTTTTGTCTTATCCATTTTACCCCCTCACGCCCTATGCATTTCATCCCCTCTTGTCCTACCCATTTCATCCCCTCTTGCCCTACCCATTTCGCCCACTCTTGCCCATCCCTTGTCCTACCCATCCCTTGTCCTACCCATTTTGCCTCCTCTTACCTCATTTATCTCCCCTCTTGCCCTACCCATTTCTCCCCTGCCACCTGTCACTACTCATAACAACTCCTTTTTTCCCCCTTGTAATTCTCCTTGCCTTGCCTGTCATCCATCTCATTTCAACCTGTCTCAATATCCACCCCCCCACCCCACCAGACCTCCATTCCCTTCCATTTCCCCTTGACGTTTTCCCTGCCTACTTCCCATCTCCGTCCTTACCCCACCCATTTCCCTCATGATCCCTGTCCACACCTCCATTTACAAACCAGTGTAGTCGTAAGATTATGGATTACATTCGAGAACGACACTGACATCTTCCAGTCCCAATCAATGGACAATGTCAATACGTTGAACAGCCAACAGCGGTCAATGATTCTGTTCATTGAACTAGGGATAAAGAGGTCAAAATCCTGGTCGCTCTGAAGTTTAAATAAAATAATGTTCCTCACAATTGTATGATGGTAGCATCAAATGGGAAAAAATGTTGGCAAATGAGTCTTGAAATATATCAATAATATTGGTGAAATATAAGAATTTAAGAATGCTTTGAAAATTAAGGCCAAATCAAAGAGTATGAGAGACTTGTATTCCTTTCCTGCTGCATATCTCCTCATGCTCCATTCTCCTTAACCACCTGAGCACTACCTGCTTTGCTACAGTGTCTCTGATTGGCTCATTACATATCATAATACTATTTTTGGCGAGTCTGTCCGTCCGTCTGTCCGTCCAATGCCTTCGGGTGCAGATCCCTGCCCGTCTGCCCATGTAATCGCTATACTCAGGGATCTTCGCCCCACGTAGACAACAAATTGTTGCTACGCGATCGCGTATAAACAAAACATGGCGCACGCGATTGCCGGTGCACGCGTAATGGCGCAGACCGTAATGTGCGTTCGTGGCGCAAACTGTGTCTTTTCATGGGGCGGGTAAAAGGAAGCCGTCCGATGGCTAACAAAGAGAGAAAAAGGACTACAATTAACTTTAACTCTCCGGGCGTGTTTTTGTAGTAAACTACAGGCCTATGCATATGATCAGGAAGTAAAAAAAGGATCAGATGGCGGGTTAGGGTCAATGGGGAGCGTAAACTGTTAGTAGGCCTTAATCCAGGAACACGTTATGTGTTAAACATGTTATTGTTAAAGTGATTGCGAATTGCGGTGGGCCGGGCCCTCATCATGCCTATCATGGGATGTCTTTTATATAAATGGGAATGTTACAGGGACATATAAAGGGACGGTGTGAGCAAACATTTAGCTCCAATTATATCTTTAACTCTCGGGCGGGTTTTTGTCCCGGTTTTTATGAGTTGAACTATGCATGCATGATCAGGATGAAAAGAGTCAAATATGGGGGGGGGGGGGGGGGGGGGGGGCGGCCTTCAGTCTGCATGCACCAGGAATCAAACCCAGACCTTGAGTGTGCAAGTGTGTACAGTGCCCGTACAGTGTTGTAGTTTAACACTATAGCAATTCGAATAGGCCCTAGGCCTATCATGGGATGTCTGTTACATAAATGGGAATGTTACATGGATATCGGTGTGCGCAAACATACGATATATGATACGTTTAGGCATGCCTAGGAGGAATAATCAATAAATAATCCCCCAACCCGAGAACCGCCCAACCCACGAACCGCAAATTCTAGTATAATATAATGCGATATACCCCTGTGAATAACCAATCAAAAAAGTTTTTTTAAATCTCTTTATCAACCATTACACTATTCTAATACTGTATCTCCGATTGGTTAAATGTATGGTATAATAATCTTTGTAACCAATCAAAATTGTACTTAGCTGCCGATATAGGCAGGTAGTGCTCAGGGGGTTAATACCTCCTTGGCACTTCTTGCGTCTTCCCTCTCTTCCCTGCCTCCCATCTGTCACCTCCTGGCCGTCTCCCGTCTTCGCCTCCTTGCTATCTTTCGCATGCCTCGTCTTATTTACCCTTTCTCAGCCTCCTCCCAGCCTCCCATAATATGCTTGCTTCACATCTTTCTCATGCTCTAATTGATTGCCTCATCCATGCCACCTCCTCTCAGCCGCACCCCAACTCCTCCCCAGCAACCCCATCTCCCCATCTCGCTGCATCCTATTAATCCAATCCTACAATAGATACACCGTAAATGTCAGCCTTAAATCCTGATCAATGGACATTGTCGATATGAGAAACAGTCAGGCAGCGGTCAGCCGGCTATACGCCCTCCCTTTTTGGTCGTCGTTCATTGAACTAACAATAAAGAGGTCAAGAACCTCGACCACACTGAGATGAAGACGACTAGTTTTATCTATCAGCAGAGAGCGCATCAAGACCCTACTTGTTTGTCGGTTGCTATAAATATCGCCATGGAGATTGAAGGGGCTTGTAACAAAATGGCTGCTGCTTGCATCACAATACATCAACAACACTGATAGATTTGTGTAATTAAAAAATAACAACTTAAGTCTATACAATAAGAGGCTCAAGAATCAAAGCAGCAGACTTGTGACTTGACTATAGTTTAATCAGTTCCAAATTGGCAAGAAATATTCATTTTTTTTAATCTCTCCGCGCTAACGTAATCCAAGCATACCCGCACAAAAATGGTCACACGCACATGATTTTGGCTGCACGCACGCGGCACACATATAAGGCCCTTCACAATAAAATGTGTGTTTCCTGTTACGAGCGCGCGTCCAAAAGTCCCCCCTCGTCATATATTTTATTATTTGATAATATTTTATTATATTACATTTTCCCTTTGAAAAATGCTGTTTTTCCATCTATTTCGCACATTTTTAGACCCAAATTTCATTTTGATCATTGCGTTTGTGACTTGCCAGTAACACGAACTCGACGGGTCGCTGTAGTATACTACAAGTGTCTATTGCATATTACATACAGGCAATGCGTAATCGTAATTGAACTGGAGTGTATGAGATGGAATATAGTCTACATCACATGCTTCAGGTTATTGATCGTTTGACTACCCGTCATGACAAGACAATACTTGAAACTATGTTGGCCTGAACTTTCTTCAGCACAGTTCAAGTCTAGCGAGTACCAAGTAAATGTATAAATATTGGATATTTTATTTAGTTTTGGTTTTATATGTTTTACGAATCCAGATTGAGTGTGTAATCGATTACATAGTATTTATTTGAATAATTCCAATAGAAATAACATTGGAAAATGACTTTCGCTTGGTCGGTTCAAAATGCGCCAACCTAAAAATAAATTTATACGCATATCGTGACGTGCAAATGGCTTCGAGTACTGGTCCCTTTTTCAACATTTTGTTTAATAAAAATAATTGGTAGCTATTTTGGTCCATCTTACTTCCCACCCCTCCTCTGCTGGCATGGTCATAGTCATACTTGCTGATCAATCAACATTGTATAGCCTTTGTTTTATGGTGTATATACACCTTTTGTTGTCAGTAAAAAGACTGAAGCGGTGCCGATATTAATTTGAACCGTGCCCAAATAATAAAATCCCCAAATTAATAAATAATAAATAATAAAAAGTCGCCTCATCCTCTTTTTCAAATTTGTAACCGGAAACACACAATTGATTGTGAAGGGCCTAATGCACATTTCGTTTGTTTCCTTCACGCATGCCCACGTCTTTCTGTATTCATTCGCTGCTGTAAGGAGGCTTCGCCAATTTGGAGCTGATCAAACTATAGGACCTGACTTACATGACATTTTAGACTAGCTGCTTGACTCAAAGCATGCTCACACAAGGGCCATATGAAAAGGCAATGACTGGTTTCAACTCATATAACTTGACGGTCAAATGACACTCGACTTGTGACCTCATGACTTGCGACTCCTCTGTTTTTACATGAATCGATATGATTTGAATTCTAAATTATTTTTCCCAACTTGTCCAAATTTTGTTTTTGTATACAATTTTTAATTGTTTAACACTTTCCATGTGGCAGGAGTCTGCAGACGACAGTTCCAAAATTAAACAAAATATTTCAAAAAAGGTCAAGATTACTGAATTTCATCACCACATTTGGAATCACCATGAGAAGTGCATTAAAATAAGCACAAACATGCCTAGTATTGGTTCAGTAATTCTTGAGATAGACTTAGAAAGTTGTGAAAGGCTTTTGAAACATCTGTTTTGTATAGTAAAAATAATAGCCGCGTAGAAAGTGTTAACCCTAACTCTACCCCCCCCCCACACTTTTTTCAGAATTTTTTCTTCAACGTGGAAAATCGACCAAAATATCCCCCCCCGATCCCCCGGGATTTGATCAAGGGACCTCTCGCACCAGAGGTGAAGAATTCCCCACTACACCACGGCTGTCAAGGTTAGTTTGCGCAGTGTATTGCGCAAACTATATGGGCCGGGTCCATTTTGTCATCCAAAAACTTCCACGCCGGGTGGTACCAACGTGCCCAGTCGTGGTATATGGTATGGTTAGGGTTATGGTTGTACATTTCAATGGCATGATATGACTTGGCATCTTGCAAATAACTCAATTCAACTCGATGTTTTGAGATGATTTGAAATAACTCTTCTAACTGAACTTGAGAGTTGATCGATCACTCAGTGACTTGACTGAGAATCGATCATTAAAAGACTTGACAAATAGTCAGCGGCATAATGCTTATCCATGGCCAAAATTCCACCAATGCGTGCGTACATGCGTAAACCCTGAAGTGCGTACCGCACGCATTCCAAAATTTTGACTGCATGTCCTGATTGGTCAATCGTGAGATCAGCGCATGCAGGCATAGTTGTTTGCGTGTATTATGCATACACAGCCACCTGTGGTCAAGTGAGTAAACCGATCGCCGCAAATTCAAGAGGGACTGGGTTCGAAACGGTTTATTTTTAACGGTCTTTGTTAATTTAATTCATGCCAGTTTGTCCAAGTTCTTATATATCATTTATTATGCATTTGGGCACAACAACTTATTACGATCACATAAAATAGCTTGCATTTCATAGCATTATGACAGTGACTATTGACTTGACCGCTCAGTCTCAACTTTTGTTCGACTCGGAATATCTGAATTATGTAAATCTTAGATTTTTAACCCCCTGGGCACTATCTGCCTATATACACTGAGCCAAAAAAGAAACTTATAAAATTTTAACAGATCACCATAGGGTCAGTGCGAATTTCTCTTGTGTCATTGAAGCAAACAATTGGTTATTGACTGCCATTTGAAGCAATACATTGCAGTAATATTGTATCCAAATTTGGTACATTTTCATGCACAGAATTTTATTTGGTGATCTGTTAAAAAAAATTAAGTTTTTTTTTTTTTATAAGTTTCTTTTTTGGCTCAGTGTATGTACAGTGCCTATGATTGGTCAAATACAAGTTCTATTAATTTGAATATCCAATTGAAACACTGCTTTGAAAATATTTCACTTCAATCTTTATCAGGGATACATTTATTCTAACAATGTCTCTGATTGGTGCAACAAATGATGTATCTGTCTTTCTGACCAATCTGCAGGTAGTTCTCATCGGGTTAAAGACCTTAACTTTATGAGAATGTTTTATTTTATTTTGCAGCCCGAAAACTTGCACAACGGAGCTATACTGTAGAAAGGTATCACGTAGACGATAGAGAAGCAATGTATTATGTCCTGTAAATTAGATGTGCTTCCCAGTACAGTTCAGTGTCTTCAAATGACATTACATTGTAATTGAAGGTAACTGGCTGTACTGCATGCTCATGCAACGCTACACCATGAGCTTTGTGTAGGCACCTATTTGATTAAAGGCATATTATGCGATCTTTTCGAAGATCCATGATTATACGCAGACGATAGAGAAGCAATGTATTATGTCCTGTTAATTAGATGTGCTTCCCAGTACAGTTCAGTGTCTTCAACTGACATTACATTGTAATTGTGTAACTGGCTGTACTGCATGCTCATGCAACGCTACAAGAGCTTTGTGTAGGCACCTATTTGATTAACCCTAACTCGCCGGGCGTGTTTTTTGGAATCAAATTTGACCGTGTTTTTGGAATCAAATTTGACTATATTATATCACCAGGTGTAACTTTTACAATGAAAATTGCCCTGGTTATTCCTTAGCAATTTTCAGGATCACATATTTCTTTGACCTCCCCCCGCCGGTATAATTATAGCCCCTGGTATATGACAAATTACCCTGGTCATGAAGGAAAATCTGTGAACCAGGGTTACATTTGTGTAAAAAAGTAGCTCCTGGTTCTTATAAGAAGGAATTAAAATTCCTTTCATTTTTCAAGCCATGTCGTCTGATCGCGCGACAAGATAGAATGGGGAAGTGCGCGCTGCCAGCACTTAGCAGTGCAGATTTGCAGTGTTGAGCAAGACCATTGCTATTGCAATGGAGACTACCCCCTACCACAATCCATCAAAATCTGTTACTATTGTGAAAAGCTTCAAAATCAAAGTGTGTTACCATTTTATATGGACATATTTCTAGACTTGTTGTGAATTTGTTTTCATCTCATATCTGGCTTTTACTACAAAATCTCTCATATCGTAAACCATCACCCCAGAACTAACGCTCTATATGCCCCCTGCAGCTTGGAACAGCTAATTGGTGCTCTATTAGCGCTAAACACTGCTCATAATAGCAGTTTAGGTACAAAGCCAGAGACTAATATCTTTATCAATAATCACTTAAATCAAAATGAAAGTGACTTTATACACAATAGCATGAAAACAATAGACGACCACTTAGGCAAAAAAATGAAGTTGTGTTGCCCTCAAGAGCCAAAAATCTTGAAGTTGGGTTGGTAGGTCGATTTTCATTTTTTTCTCCCTTTTGTTTTTGCTGACAAATATTACTGACAGACCGTGGTTCATGACTAGACAAAATTGGTAAATATCAATTTGACTAATGTTTCTAGTGTGATACTGTAAAGGCCAATATTTTTGCGTAAAGATATTTTCGCGCATTTTAATATCATAGACATTTCGCGAATTGTTTTTTTCGCAGGCGAACTTCTGGATGCATTGCATGAATGTTGAAAACAATATTTTTGTGTGTTATAATTTTCGCGGAAAAAATATTTTGCGCGAAAAGTGCGAAAAAAAAACCCCAACACGAACATTTCAGCTTTTAAAGTAATAGTTTAAAAGCAATCTATTCAAGCAAAATTGTTCATTAATATTTTGACAAATTGGGTAAAATTTCAATCTTAAAAAAAGAAGAAAAATGGGACTCTGATTTTTGAGATTTAAGGGTCGGTTGCTGAGGGCAACACAACAATTTTGTTGTTGGCCTTATTACAAACACCTGCCATGTTTCTTTAGAGCAATAACAAGATTTTTGTTGTAAACAAATTGCGCCAATACAAAACAATTGTTTATCATATGCACCGTTTCAATACCTAATTCTTCTATCAGAAAATCAATCAAAAGATTTTTCTACCTGATTAGATTATACTGGCTGTTTCATCATATTTGCATGTTTGTAATAATAAGTGATTCAGTATTACTAATAAGTATAACAATGATTCTTACGGTTCCCCCAGAAAGTGACTCAAGTTGTTCTGTGCAACACACTCTTGATTCGTTTTTTAAAGCAGGAAAATATTTTTACAGTGAAAATAAATTGTTCGAAGATTTTGTTTTTAGAATCGTAACGGAATGGCAGTTTTACAAATTATTTGTACTAATTGTCTAATAATACTTTACCAATGATTCTTGAGGGCTGCCTAAAATGTTATTTTTGATTTTTCTATGCATCCTACTTGTTTTATTTTTAAACTTAAACACTATTTTTCTACTGTGAATAATATTAACACTTTCCACGCGGCAGGCAGCTGCAGACGACATTCCAAAATGTCACAAAATATTTCAAAAATGTCAAAATTATTGAATTTCATTACCATATTTGGAATCACCACGAGAAATGCATTGCAATAAGTACAAACATGCCTGGTATTGGTTCAGTAATCCTTGAGATAGACTTTGAAAATTGGGAAAGGTTTCTGAAAAATCTGTTTTGTATATGGTGAAACCAATAGCCGTGTGGAAAGTGTTAAAGGACAAACCAATAATTTCAAAGACACCCACCTTTTCTGCCCAACCTTGTAAGAAAGGACATTTTAAATGTTAACACTTTCCACGTGGCTATTAGTTTTACCATGTACAAGATTTTTCAGAAACCCACCACAACTTCCTAACTCTATCTCAAGGATAACATAACCAATACTAGACATGTTTGTACTTTAATGCATATTTCTCTTGGTGATGAAATTCAATAATTTTGACATTTTTTAAACATTTTGTGAAATTTTGAAACTGTCGTCTGCAGATGACTGCCGCGTGGAAAGTGTGGCAAACAAAGCTATTTTTGTTTTACAGTTATATTGCCCCAATGAATAGTAATAATAGACTATTAGTCATGATCAATGGTGCTTGATATTTAGATATTACCTTAATACCGTATTAAATGCATTGATATGAGTATTATTATTATTGAGTAATAATATCCCATTTGTATTGATAAACCATTTATAAGTAATCATCCAGCTCTATTGTGTGTAGTCCTTTCACTTTGTGGTAATCAGATCGGATTGCAACAGATTTACAAAATCTGCACTTAAAATATGATTTGTTGAAAGATAACTTAAATTACTAAAGGCTTGGATGTATTTTTCAGCCTCCAAGTGTAAAGACATAATGCATAGACCAGGATTAGTTGGTTGTTTATGATTTCCAAAGTGAAATAAATTTTATGAAAATGTATTCAATGTTTTAGGGCAAAACAGACTAATCAGTGACTAATCAGTAGGCAACTTTTGGTCATGCCTCTTCGCCATCATAAGAAATAAGAATAAATTGGTCATCCAGCCGTTAAATCCAACAGGGAATTTGGTTATCCGCCACAATTTTTAGTTTTTTATCCACATTTGCTCTAGTTTTTCCGTAATCAAGCGACTCTTCAAATATGGAGATAAAATACATTTTCGGGGTGAGACTGAAAAATATAGCGGCAGCCTCTTCAGTTCTGCTGGTCCCTTTACTGAATTTATGAGCTTATCAATGCAGAGGTACAAGGGGGATATTTTGTTGAGAATGAGTATTTGTTTATTTGTTTATGTGTGTGAAAATAGACAATTTGACATTTTGGTGTCAAAATCTTAGTTATCTGTCGGATAATCGACAAGGTTATCCGACAAGGGAAAACTGGTTATCGGCCAGTAAATTTGGTCACTCTGAAAGAAAAGCTCTTTAGTTCACCCTGAACAGCTCCTAATTCCCAACACAAATTTTAGGACCAGGGGAAAGGTTTTCCCCAGAAATAGATACATCTTAGGTGGCTTAATTTGTAGAAAAAGGTGTTAGCATATTAGGTCACCCCAATGTGAAATTATTTACATGAAAATAAAATCAGAGCCAAAGTCATTTAAGGCATTATGTTTGTAAATTGTTTCCAGAAATGTATTAAACTTGTCTTTGTTCTTGTATCGTGCATTATTATTTAGAAATAGGGATAACTTAACACTTTCCACGCGGCAGGCGTCTGCAGACGACATTCCAAAATTAAATAATTCCAAATATTTATATTCCATTACCATATTTGGAATCACCAGGAGAAATTCATTAAAATAAGTACAAACATGCCTAGTATTAGTTCAGTAATTCTTGAGATAGACTTTCAAAATATGGAAAGGTTTCTGAAAAATCTGTTTTGAAATGGTAAAACCAATAGCCACATGGAAATTGTTAAGGGCGCACAGCATTAAATCACTCCTCGTTTTGTGTAATGGTAGTAAGTTCCGGCAAAAACAAAAAACTATTTTGTGATTAATGGGGTCCTTTGGGAATCATTTTGGCGTGAGGGTAGCATTTCATAAATAAAATGAAAGATAATCTCTTGTACTTTGATCAGGATATTGCAAAATATTGATTTTCGATTATATCGAAAAATTTATCACGTGGATGAACACACGTTAATCGGAGGCGGTTAGAAGGCGAGCGTCCGGGCTGAAAATAGGGGTGGCGCTGTTTAAATGATCATGTCGTAAAATCTAATTGGAAAGGGTATCTGTTCTTGACGATTTTATGAAATTTTAATATTTGTTTGTTAGAATAAAGCATACAAGACATTCCAAAAAGAGTTACTAAGGGCCCAAAAAAGCGACACTTTTAGCCCTAATTTACATGTAATCCAATGGGCGGTTTATTTAGTGCTGTGCCCCCATAACAATTGAGTAATATCCTTCAATTCAACCCGGTTAATAATTTGATATTTTTGGGTATATAAGTTTACTTAAGTTCAAATTGGGGTTGTTGGACAGGAAGTTCAATATATACATGATAAAAGCATTAATTATTAACAGCGCACTGGAGAAGTACTTTTATGGAAGAAAATATTTATTCAATTTCTTTTGGTTTGGACCGTGTCCAGATTTGTTCTCTATTTCTTGGGGGCTTGGCGCTTAAAAAGTTTGCTGGTGCCGGATTTATAGTATTAAGATTGAGTTCTGGTGCCGGTGTCTAGGTGCCATGCTGATCAGTTCAATTGGGTTTTTGACGAAAAATTAATATTGTGTAAGAAAAATTGTTGAAAGACAAAGAAGAGTGCCGGAGAAAAAATATTGGAGTGCAGCAGTGCATATAGGTCAAGACTTATTACACTTTTACACCCTATTTGGGACAAAAATGTTTTTTGGTGGTTTTCATTATCATAAAGAGTTGATCGATTGGAATTTTTATGCTAACATCGAAAACCTTCACCAAATTGTGAGGGGAATAATTTTGGGAGGCCCAGTTTCACCGTAGTTGATGCAAGTCAAATTTGATTTTGATTTCATTGATGTATATTAGAAAGGTTGGCACGTTTTTAAATTTGACTTTATAGAGGAATCAGTTTCTAATGATGGCTTGTTAGAGCGGCATTTTGAATTTATGTATGACTTTTCTCAAATTCCACATGCAATTTCATACCATTAACGAACACATGAGTAGAAGAAGTTGACTTCATATTCCTACCATGCTTATGGACAGACAGACTGTGAGAGTGTATGAAAGAAGGTGCTTTAATTTGTAGGCCACAACTGAATTTGATCTCAAACCTGACTTTCAACACTTTCCACGCTGTAGGCGTCAGCAGACAACATTCCAAAATTTCACAAAATGTTTCAAAAATGTCAACATTATTTAAATTCATATTGATATTTGGAATCACCATGAGAAGTATAGCTGTGCCTAGTTTGGTTCAGTAATCCTTGAGAAAAATCTGTTTTGTATGCTGTAAAAGTGGAAATGTTTGTGTGTATAATTTTTTTTGCGCTTTGCTAATTTTTAACAATTTTGCTTGTTTTTAATTTCACAATTTTGAGCTTCCTTACACATTTTTACAAATAAATATATATGCACGTTTTTATTTACCCGCTTGCTGGTTTTATCGCAAAAAGCCCGAAAATAAATGTGCTCACTTTACGGACTCTGTGTGAACACAATCATAATCTTTTTGTATTATTGGTAAAATCAAGATAACTTTTCAAAACAGGGAGAACTACTATGGATGGAGGATATCTCTTATGAGAATCACTTCTAAACTGACATTTCTCTTTTGAACACCTAGGAAAAAGGTTATTACATAATCTGTTTTAAAATAGGAGTCGCACATTTCTAAGAATATGCATAATCTTTTACCAAGGACCAAAAAAGCTTAAAATAAAACGTCCAAAGATACCAAATTCCAGGTCGCTGCGCTCACTATTCAGATAAAACGGATAAAAGGAACTTTTTATTCAACAGATTTTTGCAACACCAAAACTTGATGAAACTAACAGGGGTCGTTCATAGGGCAAAAAAAAAAAAATTGACTTGCCCTTTCCGACCGACCCGAATTTTCGGAAATCTAGGGTCGCTATTTAAAAAAATAATAATAAAAACAAAATATTGATAAAAAAAGAAAATGAAAAATTGAAAGAAGCACATAACAATAAAGAGAGATGAAAACGTGTTTTTGAGTAGTATCTGCTTGTTTAAAAATCAAAGCTGGTTTTATCGCAAAAAGCCCGAAAATAAATGTGCTCACTTCACTCTGTGTGAACACAATCATAATCTTTTTGTATTATTGGTAAAAATCAAGATAACTTTTCAAAACAGGGAGAACTACTATGGATGGAGGATATCTCTTATGAGAATCACTTCTAAACTGACATTTCTCTTTTGAACACCTAGGAAAAAGGTTATTACATAATCTGTTTTAAAATAGGAGTCGCACATTTCTAAGAATATGCATAATCTTTTACCAAGGACCAAAAAAGCTTAAAATAAAACGTCCAAAGATACCAAATTCCAGGTCGCTGCGCTCACTATTCAGATAAAACGGATAAAAGGAACTTTTTATTCAACAGATTTTTGCAACACCAAAACTTGATGAAACTAACAGGGGTCGTTCATAGGGCAAAAAAAAAAAAATTGACTTGCCCTTTCCGACCGACCCGAATTTTCGGAAATCTAGGGTCGCTATTTAAAAAAATAATAATAAAAACAAAATATTGATAAAAAAAGAAAATGAAAAATTGAAAGAAGCACATAACAATAAAGAGAGATGAAAACGTGTTTTTGAGTAGTATCTGCTTGTTTAAAAATCAAAAAAAAAAATCAAAAAAAAAATCTTTAAAACGTGTTCAGTAAAAAAAATGTGCAGTAAATGTTCATAAAAATAAAAAATAAAATTCCGACTGTCCGACTTTGACACTTTTTTTTTTTGGGGGGGGGGGGGGGGCGAGTCACGTAAATTTTGGTGATGTCTATCAGTTCTGGTAACCAACATAAAAATGTCAGATCATATTTATCTGGAGATAAACAGGAAGGAAGTCTTCCCAACAAAGAAACGCAATTATTGTGATAATCGTGATGAAATAGATTAGCTAATGGGGATAGTTATTATTATCCCTCTATCATTGTCCGATAATTGTCTTTTTTGCAGGCATTGCCAAAGTAGTTTTTTTTTTTGTACAAAATTAGAAAGTTGTAAATATGTGATGCGATCTGTGAAAACCCGTCACATGGTGGGATTTTTCATATTGGAGATATTTATATCATAAGAAAGCTGAAACTGCTGATTACAACAGAACTGTTTCGATCATTTTTCTACGATCACTGCAAAAAAAGTTATGAGTGAATGATGATTGTGATTTCATAAAAAGCTACAAAAACAAGAAATCATGAAAACAGGCCAAAAAGATATATAGTTCAATAGAATAACAGTATAAGGTTAATCAGAAAAGTGAATTAAGTTTTTGAAGGTGAAATTTCATAAAAGATGATGACACAAAGTATTGAAAATTTTCTAAAATCTTTAAAAAAAAAATCTTTGAAAATCTTTTTACATTTTTTAAAAAACATTTTACCCATAATCCCTAGTTCACATTTTGCGACATCTGATGGATTTTTAAAGATCGCATCACATATGATGCACAGTTTATTGTGATTCCTGGGCCATTGAATAATGTGTGTATGTATGTATGCTTCCTGAAACACATGGATGGAACGCATTCGGCCTACGTGTATTGAATTTAACCTAATTTGAACCATTTTAACCCATTTTAAAACAATTTACAGACAGATACCAGTACCCCTCATAAATGCAAGTTTAACACTATTTGGGCTCTATGGAGACATCTAACTTCTGGCAACACTAGTAAACTAGATGACTAATGCAATTACTCAAAAAGGATATTAGACCCTTTAATTATTTAATTTTTTTGGTCATCAAAAAGCTGTAATTGGGTCAATTTATTGTGGCATTTAAATTGCTTTTGAATGCAAGAATGATTTCTTTTGGTTTTGGTATTTAACCCTGCTGGACATCCTCTCCATTTATGCAGGCATCAATTTGAATCTGGAACTTACCCTCCTCAAGCCTTCACCTGTATCCACCTTCCTTCAGGAACAATTATGTCAAGATTAATGCAGTCATCAATTTGAATCTTGAACTTACCCTCCTCAAGCCTTCACCTGTATTCACCTTCCTTCAGGAACAATTATGTCAAGATTAATGCAGTCATCAATTTGAATCTTGAACCTACCCTCCTCAAGCCTTCACCTGTATTCACCTTCCTTCAGGAACAATTATGTCAAGATTAATGCAGGCATCAATTTGAATCTTGAACCTATCCTCCTCAAGCCTTCACCTGTAATCACCATCCTTGAGGATAAAATAGGTCGAGATTAGGTCTTTCCTGCAATTTTTTGGGTGAAGATTCGATATGTTCATTCTATAGTAATATATGGGAGTCTGGGAAAAGTTGAAATGAAGGTGATGATTTGCCATAGATTCACCTTTCCAAAATATACAATAGTTCAAGATTCACCGCTTCTAAAATATAACTAGGCAAAGATTAGGCGTCTAATCTTTGATTCAAGATGCACATTGATGCCTGTATTAAGCATAAAGGAATTATGTGACAAAAACACCGGCCAGGCAAATGGACCTCACAGGTATGGTCAGCCAGTTGGTTTTTGTTGGGTTTTTTTCTTCAAAATATTTGTGAAAAAGTTCATATTTATTACATTCGAACATTTTTGAAATTTGTTTAAAAATATTCAAAATTTAAAAAAGAACAGGTGGATTTTGTTGGGTTCAAATGGATAGGCCCAATTGTGTCTGGTTTCTGAACTGTGGTAGCACATTAGCCGCAATAAGCTTGTACTGAGCTTGGAGTGCTGCAAAAGTGGACATTTGAAATAAAAACGTGGCAAAAATATTCATGTTGTATGTAGGTCTATGTAAGGAAGGGCCAAATTGCAAAAATAAAAACAAGCAAAATTGTTCAAAATGTGCAAAGTGTGAACAATTACATGCGCCAATATTTCCACTTGTTACAGTAACTAGCCAAATAGACGTTACTATTGATACATTCCAAACCTCTATAGAATGGAAATGCCCTCAGATATCTGATTTAATTAAACAACTCAATACATGACATTTCAAATTCTATGTAGTAGTATGCCCTTTCCTCCTATATCTGATAAGTATGTCAATTCATGCCCTCGTTCTGCATGACCTTAGTTCACCCTACTACTACAGTTGCTTTTTCAAAACTCGTCCTGCATTCCTTGATTTTCTAATTACAACCAATCATTCAATACCGGTTGGCGGTTAATTCTGATATTTGTTCAATTGCCTGTACTTGTCAGTTCAAGTGTATTATATTATCAGACAGCGTAAAGAAGAGCACCTTTTGACCGTATTTGCACCCACCGTCAAGCTGCCGTGGATCGTGGTCAATCACGTTTGATAACATGTCAACGAGTTCTGGTAACAAATTGTTGACTATGATGCGTTGTATTAAGCAACAGTTGTATAAGACTCAAAATACTTTCCGGGACTCGCTCCCGGCCACCCCTAGTGAGATGTAAGACTATAGTTTGTAAACAAATATGTTTGATCATGGTGTAAATATACCCATCGTGTCTAATTAACTAATAGAACGCATTTTATGCCTACACATTGTTATTCAAGTAGGGAATATCCCAAAGTATAGGATTGTCTAATAACGTTTGAGTTGATTATGAATTCAAAATTCAAATGATTATTCCAGTTTCTGCACATTTTGATTGACTGTTGCACTGTTTTACAAATACATGTTGACGAGGTATATGGATGTGGCAAACTCGACTTACCCTGATATCGAACTGACCAGCACCATTTTTTGCTTTTTTAAAAATCACTATATTATGAAGATAACAAACATATGTTTAATCCTAACCCAATAGAAAGTTTGTAGACATAACCTAAGGCTAACAGGGGGGAAACTGGGGCCAAATAATTACAGAAAAATGGGGTTTGCCGCCTCTTGGCTGGGGCTCGAACCCAGGTGGCCCCAGTCACGCTGGTGTCACCACCCCCCCAAAAAAAACCCACTAGAAGCATCAACAAAAGCATCAACAATTTATGGTTGGATGCACACTTCACATTCAAAGGACTCGCCGTTCAATTTGTGCACAATTCTTTTTTTGATAACCCTGTATATACCTTTGGTGTCTTGCAATAAAAATTGTTCCATTTCTGTAAATATTGATAATTACAATGTACTTCTGCTTCTATTTGTTTATTCATTTACAACCCACACTTGTCTAGAGTAGGGAATTTCCCCATTGTTGTTGACGATGAAATTGCATATTTGATGTGGTTGTGTGAGACTTGGCACTTGAACTCTCACTACTGTAAAAGTAGTAATTTTGTGTGTGATTGATTTTTTTGCGCTTTGTAGATTTTCAACTGTTCTGGTGTTTTAAATTTGTGATTTGAAGTTTTATCACATAGAGACCTATCACACAAAAGAAATATGTTTGTGTGTTACTATTCTTGTGATAGCACAAAAAGTGCACAAATAAATGTAGCACCAAATAATGTCCACTTTTCCATTATTCTTGTTGTGCGTGTATAAGTGGTGGGTGTTAACACCATTCTACTACATGTATGCAATGTATGGCGTTAGTGAATTCATGGGCAGTGCTGGGCAGTGCATCTAGTGGTGTCTAGAAGTGAGCCCTCTTGAGGTGAATGTGAGTTAATGCATTGATGGAGAATGGAGATGCTGTTTTATTTGGGGTACCGTATTATCCCTATTAAGCGCCCAGGGCGGTTAGCAAAGTCATTTTGGGTGGGCGCTTATTATGTTACCTTTTTAAAACTCATTTATCGTACTAAATAAAATGTACAAGTGGTCATTTGAAGATGCTGACCATTTGATGTACGAATGCACTTATCAATTGCAGTCCCGGCCCCGGGGGACCCGGGGCATGGCGGGGACTATGCGGGGACCATACGCAAACGTACAAAAAACATGGCCCGGCTATGCGGGGGCGTGTACCCGGGGCGTACAAAACGTGCCCCCGCTAGCCGGGGCGTGTAGCCGGGGCATAGCGGGGACGTACATTACTGAAAAAATAGGCCGGGCATTGTAGCGGGGGCGTACGCTAGGGTACATGAAATGTACACCCCGGGGCATAGCCGGGGCGTACACATACATAGCGGGGACGTACGCTAAGGTACAAAAATTGTACACCCCAGGGTGTAGCCGGGGTGTAGTCGGGGTGTACGCACACATAGCGGGGATGTAAAGATACATATCATCCACACCGGGGCATAGAGATATAAAATACAGACATGCACTATATTAAACTTTAAAATTAGTCACCGCGATTGATCAATGCCTGGATTTTCACTACCATGACTACGGTAAACTTAGTACAATTTGACCATATACCGTAGTGCTTTTGCCTGGAATAATGTACACGGTAGGGCCCGGACAGATAGACAACACCTACTTGCAGGCCCGTAAGTCAGGGAGGGGAGCCCACCCCCACCCTCAATTCCCCCTCTCAAGTCCCCAAGAAGGTCCAAAATCCCCCTCCCAAATCAATTAGATCAATCATCATGTTGTCGGTCCTTTTTTAAAACTTAAATACTGTTTGTTCATAATAAATAAATAGGATCAAAACTTTCCAATGTTGCCGGTGGGTATGCATGATCTATCAAAAATAAAGCTACATGATATCCATAAAGTGATTTTTTGACTCGATTCATTTCTGGTTGACAACAGACTGAGATAGATCATGCCAACATTATAGTAGTTTTAGTTTTAGGCCTCGGGTAAGTTTTGTTCTGGAGCACTGTATAAACTAAACTATTCACAAAACCATATAGTAGTGAACGGTAAATCATGAAAATGCTCGCAGTGAACCGTGTAACATGATAACGATTCGCTAATATTTGCCCGGCTGTCTGAGGCCGGGCGTAGCCGGGACGTACACTATGCCCCGGCTATGGGGCCGGGACCGTACGCCGTCGTACACTTTGTCCCCGGCTATGGGGGGCCGGGACCGTACGCCGGCGTACACTTTGTCCCGGCCCCGTAGCGGGGGCGTACAAAAAGTGGTGCCCCGCACTGCGGGGACCGTACACGACTGTAGCCGGGACGTCACATCGGCAATTTGTACGTCCCGGCCCTAATCCCCGCTATCCCCGGGGCCGGGGCTGCAATTGATAAGTGCATAAATACAATGTACAATTGGTCATTTGAGGAGGCTGACCATTTCATGTACTAAATGAAATATATGTACAAGTGGTCATTTGAGAATGCTGACCATTTGAAAAGGTGGGTGCTTGTAAGATATTGTTTGTTGGTAGTCATTGAGAAAAACAGGGGTGGGCGCTTATAAGGGACGCACCATTAGATTTTCAGGGGGTGTAGGAAGTTTAAAAAAAGAAAGAAAAAAGTTTCCCCTCTTTGCAGGCCAAAAGAAAATCCCCCCCCCCCCCCCCCCCCCCCCCTGACGAGTAAAAAACCAACTCTACCCCACCCAACTCAATATGAATGAATACATTTTTTTAAATGCGGAGAGGGCATGCAATTTCAGGCAATATGAAAGGGGCACCAACTTTCTGCAAGGCAATTAGATGCCTTTGTATGAAGTGAAAACAGCCGGAAATTGAGGGCATCAAGGCAACTAGGTGGGGCATCGAAGACATCTGATCACAAGTCTAAACTGTGTCTGGAACAGTAAGTTCAAATTTGGAATTATATCTATGACATTTTCTTATAAAAGGGACATTAAGTGGTGTTGAAAATTTTAAATGTTTAAAAATTTACTTCAGAATTCTAGTTGAACATTAAAAATTGCCATTATTGTTGTTTCTACTAACAAAAACACAGCAAAACTTGATTAAAACAATATCATCGCTATTAATTGAAAAATGCCCTCTGTGCAAATATGATTTGCGTTATGTATCATGCATACTGCAGGGGGATACTGTCGGATGTAAAGTGCTCGTTGCGGCTCTACGAGCATTTTTGAATCGACGTTTTGTAGTACAAAGAGGGCTGATTGTTCTTTATCCTTATAGGTGTAAGTTCATACATGTAATACAATTGTAAAAATATACAAATCCCAGTTTTTATCATATATTTTTGTAATTGAGGGTGCTGCCTCCACCACATCTCTTAATGCCCCTTTAAGCGTCCCTACAGACTCTAGTAAGTTCATGATCCTCAATTTGGTTTGAAAACTCCTCTAGTAAGTTCATGATCCTCAATTTGGTTTGAAAACTCTCAAAACCCATAAGTGTGCTTTATCATTTATTTATGGTTATTTTGTACAGAGAAAACTGAAAATGACGCTATTCAAGAGTCAACTAAAACTGTCAGCCTTGCCCTTACAACCAAACATTTGTTATCATAGCAATTACAGTATATTGCATATCCTTCATTCTTATTCAAGATTGTAAATGTCAATCCTTTAAATATTTTAAAATTAGGTAAACAAAAATATTTATATATTTATAAAATATTTATTTTTGATCTAGTAAGTTCATGATCCTCAATTTGGTTTGAAAACTCCTCTAGTAAGTTCATGATCCTCAATTTGGTTTGAAAACTCTCAAAACCCACAAGAGTGCTTTATCATTTATTTATGGTTATTTTGTACAAGGAAAACTGAAAATGACGCTATTCCGAAGTCAACTAAAACTGTCAGCCTTGCCCTTACAACCAAACATTTGTTTTTGTAGCAATTACAGTATATTGCATATCCTTCATTCTTATTCAATATTGTAAATGTCAATCCTTTTAATATTTTAAAATTAGGTAAACAAAAATATATCCACTATTTATTTTTATCTTGAAATTAAACACACATGCATCCAAAAGGCATATTTAGTACTGACTATTCCTTTTTATTTTTAAATTTAGCAAACAAAATATAAATCCTGAAGTCAAATGAAACACAAGTTTGTCCTTTATTTTTAAATTGAATAAACAAAAATATATATCCAGAAGTAAAATTTGGCACTACTGCGCCAATACATCCAGTTATATAGCCACTTGACAGATTGCTATCTACTGAAGATTTCCTTTACAAGCAACACCAGTCCAGATTTATACACCTATCAGTTGTAAGACGCACCCTATGACCCCCGGGAGAGGTGCGTCGTGGGTGCGTCGTTTACCAAAAAATTTTGACGGAGGGTACGTCAGTGGCAGCCTTTGGTCCGTCAAAAAAATGACGGAGGGTGCGTCAAGGTCCGTCACTTTACATGGGTGCGTCACAGTGTACATCTGTTTACGAACAACAAAATATGACCTTTAAATATACGCTATAGGGCTACTATACCACATAACTCCTTTTAAGTTAAAATACCGCCAACCAGGCTCCACTTTAATACATCACTCCGATATTTTATACCGCATGTTCTAAAATGCCTGAAATCACTCGATCATCAATACAAGAGTTTGGCAAACGAAAAAAACAAGGAACCGCAGTAGACCGAGAACCTTTCATTTTAAGAGAAGTGTCACGTATACAAGCATCTTCATGGTATAATATAGGGGATCAGCATTGCGCTCTTCCGCACAAGCGCAGAACAATCTAAGAACACAGAGGTAGTAGGACAGGCCCCCGGAATTGAATTTGGTCGGGGATGTGCGACAGGAGATTCAAATAAAAAAACATAGGCCTACCCATTTCTAAAAGGTGATTTTTTGAAAAAACGGTACCCATTTCTAAGGATTTTGCTGATACACCGTCCGGGGGAGGGGGGGGGGGGGGGGTTGGCGGGCGCCCCTCGTAAAATTTGACAATATACCTTTTTTTGTGTACCACTGTACCTTTCATGTTGGGGACCTTTTACGATTTGGTACCAATTACAAAACAGTCTTGGTCAGCCCCCCCCCCCCCCCCCCCCCCCCACCCCGTAAATTTTAATCCTGGATCCGCCACTGTTGTCCCCATCACCGAAATCACCGAAATGAAATGACAGTCTCCGATATGACTGGTTATGACCACTCCCTTCATCACAGGCCACAGCCCCCGGTACTCGGATTTGGTTTTGTCGGGGGGGGGGGGTGCCGCTGGAGATTCAAAACCCCTACCCTTTCAGGGTGTTTTGGAAAAAACGGTACCCATTTTTAGGGGTTTTGCTTTATTTTAGACCCAATTTTCGCAAATTATCGGGAAAATATACCTAATTTTTGCAAATTTTCGCGAAAATAGACACAAAAATCGCGAAAATAGACCCACTTGTAAAAAGTGACCCCATCATTAGGGATTTCCAGCACAAAATCATACTCTATGTTTAGGGATTTTGTGCCCAAAATGATACCCATTAGATAGAGCGGCACGCCCCCGTATACCATCTTAGGCGAGTAACCCCCCCCCCCCCCCCCCCCCCCGGGTCTTGGCCTGAGACTACTCTACCGGGGGAACCACTCGTAATCACCCGTGGCCGTGTTGTCCATGCAATTTTAGTCAAATTTAGGGGGCATCGCATGTGGATCATCAGGGGGGGGGGGGGGGGGCATATCTGACTATTTGTTTTAGTTTACAAAAGTTCACATCGAGTTTGTAATTTCATTTGGGGGGGGGGCATAACGGTGGGAGGGGGGAGCCCCCGGGGGGGGGGGGGGGGGACTTATCACAATAGCGGTACGTGTATGTTCCGCCTTTTTAGATGCCTTTTCTCGAAGTATATGGGTGATATTGATGATTAAATTATAAATGTTTTTGGTATTTTTAAAGTGCTCCCTTCAATCCATTGATGGTTTATAGAAGGTGTAATTTCCAATCCGAAGTTCAAATGTTTAAATACACTTTCGAGAACCCAATTTTGGTTATACACCGTTCGAGAACCCAGTTTTCTACTTACCTTATTGCATAAGCGCAAGCCTACATGTATAACATAAAGGGATGAAAGATGCCCCGCCGCCCACCCCACCCCCAGTCCCCCACCCCCAGTCCCCCACCCCACCCCACCTCCTGGTTACGCCTCTGAACGGGTCGAAAGCAGAATGGGCAGAATGTTCTCGAAATTGTTTCATCCTCATCCTGACGTTTATGATCAGGATCATGATGATAATCAGTTAAATATTTTATGAATTTTAGCCAGACCAGTCAGACATAACATTGTGCATATAAAAGTTCTCCTCTTGGTTCCGTCCATGGTCCATCCCGGTCCCGGTCCGGAGTCTATATAATTATTCGAGGGCCAGGGTTGACAACATCGAATAAGGGCAGATCCCCCGTGAATTAAAAGTAATTTCATTTCCAGTAGTCATCGTGTTTTATCCAGTTATAGTCAACGATATCTGACGACGGGGTGCGTCGTCATGGTCCGTCAGAATCCACCAATGGTGCGTCCAAAAATTGACGGAGGGTGCGTATTTGGAAGGCAATGGTCCGTCGTTTTTTTGACACAGGGTGCGTCATGGTACATGAGAAGTCGACGCACCTCGGTAAAGTGACGCACCACTCCCGGGGGTCATAGGGTGCGTCTTACAACTGATAGGTGTATTAAACACACATACATCATCACTGTCCAGTCCAATTGGTCACATGTATTGCGATATTTTTGGACTATTTTTAACACCATGTTCTATTTATAATGTGCTATAACACAAGTATATTTTGGACTGTCCCGTACACATTTTGTGGTTCGGTAAATTAGACATTCTGTGTACAGTAGCATAGAATTTGGCAAAAGAAATCCAGAAGTCAAATGAAGCACTCGCCATTTATTTTTTGAAGCACTCGCCATTTATTTTTAAATTAAATAAACAAAAATATATATCCAGAAGTAAAATTTGGCACTACTGCATGTAGCAGCGCCAATACATGTCCAGTTATAGTCACTTGACAGATTGCTATCTACTGAAGATTTCCTTTACAAGCCACACCAGTCCAGATTTAAACACACATACATCATCACTGTCCAGTCCAATTGGTCACATGTATTGCAATATTTTGGGACTATTTTTAACACCATGTTCTATATATAATGTGTTATCTCACAATTATATTTATAATGTGTCATCTCACCAGGCTTCTCGTTACATTGCGTTTTCGCGTCTGGGGACGCAATAATTTTGATAAAAACGCAATAAATTTTAAACTGGACTCTTTATTGCGTCCATCTGGACGCAATAATTTTTAATCGTGTGTCAAGATAATTTTACACGTGTAAGCTTACAAATATCAGTTTTCGTGACAATCCGAATCGCAGTATACTTGGAATAAAATATTCTCGGTCTTCCTTACAAGTACAACTCTCGACGCTTGACTAATTCGCAAATTACATTTTTGACTTGGACCCCATAATTTCTTCTCGGACCCCATAATTTTGAGAATTGGTAAATAATGGGGTCCAGTGGACCCCATAATATTTGTACCTAACGAGAAGCCTGCATCTCACAATTATTTTTTGGACTGTCCCATATAAATTTGTGGGTCGGTAAATTAGACATTCTGTGTACTGTAACATGGAATTTGGCAAAAGAATATCTATTCATGCATTATTATTTGTGAATGCACAAACATAAAAGCAGGGTGCAAATTTGTACTGGACAGTAATTAGCACCTGTTGCGCACACACGCACATTCCACCTGTCATTGAATGGATTGCGTATCTTTGGAGACAGTTTTGCCAACATATTAGCCCAATTTGGTCTGAAGCAAAGTTTGTTATATGGAAATGTAACCCAATTTAGTTGAAAGTTGAAATATATGGTAACACTTCCCTAAAGGGAACCTTGGTTTTGACTTTGGTCCAAGATGATGAAGTTATCAGAAATGTTGAAAGGCATTTGTTATTGAATTAGACCGTTTCACGAGGATATTGCAAATCTAGTTTTTGTTCATTGCTGATCCATTCAATTTCAATTTTCAGTGTCTATTTCTGTTTATTTTTAAATTAAGGTAAACAAAAATGTATCCAGAAGTCAAATTTAGTAGGGCCTACTCACTAATTATTTTGGTTTTGAATTTAAACACAAATGTATATCCAGAAGTCAAATTTAATACTCCATTTTAAATTAATCAAACAAAATATAAATCCAGAAGTAAAAGGAAGCACTCTCCATTTCTTTTTATTCTTAAATTAAATAAACAAAAAAATATATCGGATGTAAAATTTGGCACTGCATGTAACAGCAGCGCCAATTCATAGAGTTATAGTCACATGACAGATTTCTTTCTACTGAAGATTTCCTTTACAAGCCACACCAGTCCAGATTTAAACACACATACATCATCACTGTCCATTCCAATTGGTCACATGTTTTGCGATATTTTTGGACTATTTTTAACACCATGTTCTATTTATATTGTGCTACATCACTATAATTTTTCGGACTGCCTCGTACCAATTTGTTGGTCGGTAAATTAGACATTCTGTGTACTGTAACATAGAATTTCGCATTATCTTGAAATTTAACACACATGCATCCAAAAGTCATATTCAGTACTGACTGACTATTCCTTTATATTTTTTAATTTAGCAAACAAAATATAAATACATAAATCAAATGAAGCACTCTCCATTTATTTTTAAATTAAATAAACAAAAATATATATCCAGAAGTAAAATTTGGCACTACTGCATGTAGCAGCAGCGCCAATACATCCAGTTATAATCACTTGACAGATTGCTATCTACTGAAGATTTCCTTAACAAGCAACACCAGTCCAGATTTAAACACAAATACATCATCACTGTCCAGTCCAATTGGTCACATGTATTGCGATATTTTTGGACTATATTTAACACCATGTTCTATTTATAATGTGTTATTTCACAATTATTTTTTGGACTGTCCTGCACAAATTTGTGGGTCGGTAAATTAGACATTCTATGTACCGTAGCATAGAATTTGGCAAAAGAAATCTATTCTTGCATTTGTGAATGCACAAACATAAAAGCAGGGTGCAAATTTGTACTGGACAGTAATTAGCACCTGTTGCCCACATGCACATTCCACCTGTCATTGAATGGATTGCGTATCTTTGGAGACAGTTTTGCCAATATATTAGCCCAATTGGTCCGAATCAAAGTTTGATATGTGGAAATGTAGCCCAATTTATTTGAAATTTATCTGCCCCATGAGGCCATGATCAATAATTTTGTTTGCCATTTATGAAAGATGACAAGTTTCTGAGGAAGGAAGCAGCTCAAATTTATGACGAAAAAATTGTGTGTTGCTTTCAAATCATTGGGGCACAGATAACAAGACTGTTAAATTCAGCAATTGCGCAAATGCTATCGTGTGACAAGGATCCTTTGGAGATGCAACTTTTAAGAAGAAGTTTTGTTTAGGCCCCTTGCAATTAAATGTGAGTTTACTGTTGCCCGCGCGCGTCCAAAAGTCACCCGCGTGATATATGTAATATTTTAAAAATATTTAATTATTTCATTGTTTAAAGCTTTTTCATAAGCTTTTTAACACTTTTCCGGCGATGAAATTAGCCGATGAGCCGCATTTCAATACTTCCGGGTTGGGAAAACATTTCTGTGAAGTAAAACACTCTGCACGAAACTTGCAATTGTCGCTTTGTATTGAAATGTGTGCATTTGAAGCATATTCGTAGGCACGGCAATTGATTACTGCGCAATCGCTTCTGCGCATGACGTCACATCAAAACATTGCCAATTTTTTTTTAGTTTTTTGCCTAGCGTCCGCAAAGCCGAACCGCCAAACTTCTTTGGAGTTTCCTAGTGCATTCTGGGTAATATTTCAGGTTTGTTTACGATCGCCATCTTTAAAATTCTTCGAGCTAGCGTAACAAATTTTGTTTTACAAACATCGAATATCTCATTAATATTCAATACTTAATATTTATATTAGGGATGCAAATATGAATAGATTCCTTTATAAAAGAAACAAAATGCAAAGCCAATGCAGTAGGTGGTGGTAGGACATAATTAACATCATTTGAATTGTATTCGTACCTTGGATAATTGTTAACAACGCCGACAATATTAAATCAGGTGACTTCACCCCAAAATATTACAATATTAATATTAAATAGTCACCTCGTCCTGGTTTTCAAAAACGCAACAGTAAACTCACATTTAATTGCAAGGGGCCTTATCTAGAAAGACAATTATAGCTATAGGTAAACAACAGGTGTATCAGCATTGTTAAAAATATCATGATCGTTCGTCATCGTTATCGTACTATTGTCTTGGCAGATGCTTGCTTAGGTACGCGTGCCTGGTTGAAATTACAATACAATTGAAAGTCAATGGAACAATTAAAGTCTTGTAACAAGGATCAAGGAACAAGTAAATAAATAACAAATATAAACAGGGGATTGTGTTGGTTGACTAATGAAGTGAGCAGTTAGATGCTTTGTTAATGATACTAGTGCGTCCTGCGCAATAGGCTTCCAATGTTGCACAATCGGGAACAATGTCAAGGTTGTAATTGTGGAGACCGATCTTTTGCGAGTCATATTGATAGCAGAGATGAGTAACATTTTTAATTTTTTTTTTGTCTTTTGATAATTGATTTTTTCACTCAGGGTGCCACTGAGGGGTGTTAAATTCTGACCCACTATTAGTGGAGTTTTTTTACCTCAAAAATGACTGATATGAACTTTTGGTAAAAAACGCACGAACTTTTAAGCAAAAGCGAGATATACCGAGATTTTATCAAATTCACTAAAAACCCGAGAAAAACGCACCGAAATTGTTGATAGCGAGAGAAAAACGAGAAATCGCGCTATCACTCATTCTCATGCAATAACAAAAAGGCCGTGACCGTAATCACCCCTAAATATCGCTCCTTGAATTCTGTTTTAAAAAGTAAATAAGCTTACTTTTTGTCCAATTTTCTTACCTACATGACAGCATAATAATTAATAAAGTTATTCCAGATAAAGAGGTTTCATAATGTTCATTATATTCCAATTAGTAGCTGCCGTATTTCGACTTTTTTTATGTCAAACATTTATTTTTTCATCCGCACATGGTTTCATCATGCTCCGTTTCATGTTCCACACACGCTGGATAATGTGTATAAATTTGAGGACCAACCAATTCTGCCATTGCGTTGCACGCCAAAAATAAATACTGGGAATCATGAACTCTGAACTTTGTGGTTCCAATATTCCACACTCGCTGGATCGATTCAATTGCTAGACTCTGGCGCACATGTAAGAGCAAACCACATTATCACTGTGTTAAAAAGCAGATTGTCAAAAGATTAACAACATCGCTTTTGTTTACATTTAGAGAAGGGTATTTCCCACGACCGACCATGAGGTTTAAAAAAAGGTACGATTGAAAAAAATGAAGAATTTAAGTTGACATTTAATCCAATTTCTGGATCGTAAAATAGTCGATACACGGGTCAATTTCATCAGTATTTCGATGTGTTCAGATGACAAAATGAATATTTCAACATTTCTTCATAAAATACGCGATTCCGAGCCAAAAAAACGCGATTCACGGGCAATTTTTCTGAAAGCGAGAATTGCTATCAAAAGCGAGAATCACGGAGTAAATACCGAGATTGCGTCTTCTTCCGGGCCTTACTGATATGTATGACTGGGGTTTTCTTGCGGTTTGGGGACCCATGTTAGGTGTGGGAAATTTTGCAAAGTGACCCGTTAGAGCGGCACATACCCATATACCTTATACGGAAGTACCCCCACCCCCACCCCCACCCCCCACAACTCCAACAAGCTCTTTAGCTTCATTGCTATCAAAATGACTTGACATGGCTTTTGACGGAAAGTATTTCTGGATCACTTTAAACTTGCATACCAGATATGGCACTCTAGATTAGTGGTTAAAACCCCAAATTGACGAATTGCCTGTGGTTGTTTCTGACTTTTTCATTGCAGTTCATGCACCCCATAAGTTATTATTGACAGTAGTATTATAATATTTTAAAAATATAGGTCACACAAGTAAATTAATGGACATTGGAATACCTATTTGAATTTTCAAACATCCAATTGGGTCTTTGTTAAAGGCTGCAGATCACCTGTTATCCAAAAGAATTGTTTATGATTGAAAATTCTTCTAGCTAAAGTAAAATGGTCTGTACACTCCTTCATATTGATCAACTGCTGATTCTCTAACAGTGAATGTCATTGGAAACATCATCCATAGCAACCAATCGGAATAGAGCTTTTAGAGCTAAATTTCCAGTCAGCAAGCCCATTAAAGGAAAAAGTTGAAATTCGTACCACATAATCGATTGGCTCGGTAAATGAAGAAGTCCTTCTTAAGACCAATCAAATTGGCTGACAATTTCAGCAAGCCCAATAAAGGAAAAAGTTGAAATTCTTACCACATAGTCTGATTGGCTCGGTAAATGATGAAGTCCTTCTTATGACCAATCAAATTGGCTGCCAATGGGAACACCCTGGTAAGGCCAAAAAAAGAAGAAGTTGACTTGCCCTTTCCGACCGACCCGAATTTTCGGAAATCTAGGATCGCAATTGTTTTTTTTTTCCAAAGTAAAAAAAAGTTTATTTAAAAATAAAAATAAATTGAAAGAAGCACATAACAATAAAGAAAGATGAAAACATGTTTTTGAGTACATGTAGCATCTGCTTGTTTAAAATTTAAAAAAAAATCAAAAAAAAATCATCAAAAAAACAAAACAATTATAATTAATTTTTGGCCTAATATTACAATGTAATGTGTTTGAAGGCGCATGTTCGAAATTGAACAAATTGCAAACAGCCCTTTCAGCTTCAATTGGTAAAAATCACAGTTTGCCATAATTCTCCAGTCTGAAATTTCAAGGGGGAAGGGGGTTGGGAGTTGGGAGTGTGTTCTAATACATCCAGAATTCCAGAATTTTAAAATCCTGCCTGAGAATAAAAAATGCAGTCCAACAGTTAAAAATATGCCACAGCACTTTGGTCTTAGCAGATCCTCAAACCTCCAAATTGCTACATTTTGGGGTCCCGTAGACAGACCTTTCCCAACTTGCAAAGACTTATCTCAAGAACTGCAGAACCAAAAATAGGCCTGTTTGTACTTGTTTTAATGCATTTCTCATGGAGTGTGTTTCTACAGAGCCTCCGCCTTTTGCCGGTGGTAACTTAGCCTGCTAAAAAGGCGGTGGTAGAAGTACTGGGCTGTTTCTACAGACGACGTAAAAGACGACTAATCACTTTGTGGGGGTGTGTGCGTAGAGGAACGGCTGATTTCGAAATGACACGGATTAATTATATAACAACACAACAAACAAGCATCTTGGCAATAAACAAACAAAGCAATTTCCGGTTAGACGGCTAATCGGGCGGCGGTCTGTTTCTACAGAGCTCTGGCGGGCAATTAGCAGGCTAACCTACCACCGCTATCCTTGATTTTCTAGGATAATTTGCCCATGGTAGATTAGCCGGCTAACGGCGTCAGGACCTGTTTCTACAGAGCTGTTAGACGTCTACCCCCCGTGATCAACCGGCTAATGACTCTCTGTAGAAACACGCTCATGGTGAGTCCAAATATGGTGATGAAATTAAATGCTTTTGACATTTGTTGAACTTTTGGAACTGTCGTCTGTAGTCGCGTGGAAAGTGTTAACCCCTCTATACTCTATTTCCCTTCCTCTGGACAGTGACGTCACTATTCAGGCGCAACATGAACACATGTGTCTTCTACCTTTCTATGTGTGAGTGTGCAGTGATCGATTTATGTGAAAAAATGTGTGTAGCAAATTGTTGTCAAATTCCAACCGTTTGTTAAAAATGATAAACTGGTACATTGAAATGCATAGTATAAAACTGCTATATACACTTTAGATTGTATAGCAAATTCTGCAAAGTGTGGAGCATTTAGCGATGCGACACTGGGTAAATAGTACGCTGTGAGTGTGTACACCAGAGCTTCGAATAGGCGAGAACGTTTATATACTGCAATTAGTGAATGACACGGTTACGTCACCGTCTCTTGTTGGACAAATAGACTATAGAACTACCTGCCTATTGGTCAGAAAGATGTTGACATCATTTATTGCACCAATCAGAGACATTGTTAGAATAATTGTATCCCTGATCGATTAGCGTGAAATCATTTAGAATTTTTATTTAAATTATTGCCTGTTCAATTCAAATAAGTAAATTGTGAAGACGACTGCCGCATGGAAAGTGTTAACAAATATAGAAATAACTGTGGTGAAAAAAGATCTACACAAAAACACACCACTGTTACTAATAAACTGCATTAACATTGTGGGAGATAGCTAATTTTTACCAAACCCCATATCTGTGGTTTTATCCCTGAAATCATCACATCATACATGTATAGGTTTCCTGATGAACCATATAGGCCAGGCCTTCTTAACTAACTTTTATGAAGTGCAATTTTCCAAATAATAGTAATCGAGAAGTACCACTGACGTTGAGAGCGAAGCGACTAACAGGTAGGGTCCAGGGGCCCGCCATAGGGCCCCTGGTAGCCCCCTTGAAGCTCATGGATTTTGGGGGTTTGAGAGGCTCCGATTTTAACCCTTTTTTGTACAAGATTTGTTTGATGAAAAAGTAATAAAATTAAGACAAATGTCTAATTACCTATCTTAACTGTCTGCTATTAGTGACTTTCAGATACATGTACGAATCTTTTTACTCCCCATTTATACGAATGCAAAAACTTTGACTCTCTTTTCTTCTTTTTTTACATTTTGTTATGGTTGTTGGCTGCGCGCCAATTTGACTGCCTCAAAGCGCCACAAGTGGCGCGCGAGCCACCTGTTGAGAACGCCTGATATAGGCTATATAATAAACTTATATTTAAGGGTCTCAATACACAAAATTAAGCCCCTTGGATCCAAACTTTTATGCAGGTATCAATGTGGATCTTGAACCTACCCTTCTCAAGGCTTAGTCAAATATTATACACTGATCTTTGCCTATAGTGGTGAATCTTGAGAACCAATTTATATTCTTGAAAGGTGAATCTTCATGGATATTTCAATTTCTCCCATATATTACTATAGAACAAACATAGTGCACTGAGGTATTTTCACCCATGAAAGACCTAATATTGACCTAATTTTTGTATCACTGAAGGATATGAATACAGATGAAGGCTTGGGGAGGGTAGGTTCAAGATTCAAATTGATGCCTGCATTAGGATCAGAGAGAACCCTGATGAAAATATATGCTCACAAAAAACCTGACACAAAAGTGTGGTGTTCATGTAACACAAACATTGACATTGCTGGAGATAGCTAATTTGCTACTGAACCTCATATCTGTGGTTTCATCCCTGTACACACAAACACACCCCCATTTTGGTTTACTGACAAACCTACATAGATGGATAAACAAACCACAAACAACTATGGAAGCACTCTTAGATTCTTAACGCTGTTATAGCATATTATAATAAGTCCCAGTTTCATTCTGTCAGATAGACAGCGATCCGCGTGGGTTCAAAATTTGGTCACATTTTATCGCAGTTCGAGGTGCACGTATTTGCACTTGTGGAAATGCGTGGTGTGGCACGTGATACATCACGCCATCGAGGGTTCCATATTTTGCCGTAATGTGGTTTGACGCTTTTTCCTCCCACACCCTGTTACAACCCTGGGCATTTTAGTAACCACACATCGACTATGTGGGTTTTACATACAAGCAGATCAGTGGTCCCTAATGATAGCAATTGAAAATTTGATGGATTTCTATGAGTTTTTTATGTAATTTATTGCATATTAGGATGGAGAATAGAGAGAGGTGTTCGCAAATTTCACATGGGTTCAAAATCATACATCAAAGTTGGTAAATGGGCTAAAATTCTTGTGGTCAGGTGATTGCCCATAGAGGGCACTATCCTTGAAAGGCATACAGTGGTTGAGGGACCTCTTCTTATATATCATCAGGTTTGTGTGTATAAAAGCTTCTCATTCCATGTCAAGTTTACTTGCCCTAGTTCAACTTGAAATGACTAAACAAGTTTATTTTTCATCTTACTTTGAAAATTGTAGCTTAAAAAACTTTAAGACCGACCCTACTTGACAGGTCTGTCCGCGCGTAAAACAGGGTGGTTCCCCCCCCCCCCCGTCGCCCTCATGGAGGAAATATGGGGATTTCATTATATATTTCAAGTTTGGGAAAGGGGGCAACTATACTCCCTTTCATAATCCCTTGGACATAATTCCCGTTATTTCGTTGTTGTTGTTTTCGAGGCGCGGCGTCAAAATGCTTGACAGGCGCGATAAACATGAACAAGGTCACGCGCTGGCGATCACGGCGTGTGACGATTTCACGATTGACCAATTAGGATGCGCGATTATTTGTTTAAAGGGACTGGTACGCACTTCCGGGTTTACGCACATACGCACCTACGCATTACTACGCGGACCTACGCACATACATACGCAACTCGCACGTACGCATGATTTGATGGAATTATGTCCAAGAGATTATGAAAGGGGAGTATAGGGGCAAGGTGAAGTTAATTGGGTTACTGTATCATGATAGCCATTTGTCCAGTTAATCAGGAGTCGCCATCGTTTGGCCTGGCGCCCTGAATTTGTATGATGATTGCAGGTGATTTTATCAAAACCCCTGTGAGATTTAAGCCACAAAATGATCAAAAAGTGCATTTTGTTGTCAAATCTCAAGATATTGATCTTGCCTTGTAATGTCTTTATGACAGATCCGTGTAAAAGTAGCACCCATGGGTTTTATAAGGTGGGGGTTGGGACTTTGTCTTGTTTGCTTTCTCTAGACAGTGAAGTCGTCTCACAGGAGCAGGAATGTACTTTTGCTCATAGTACAGTCTTGTACATGTAGCTCTGCTGATGTCTTTATGACAGATCCGTGTAAAAGTAGCATCCTTGGGTTTTATAAGGTGGGTGTTGGGACTTGTCCGTTTTGCTTTCTCTAGACAGTGAAGTCGTCTCACAGGAGCAGGAATGTACTTTTGCTCATAGGACAGTCTTGTGCCAGCCATGGGTAGGTAGCTCTGTTGTAGAGCCTAGATTTTACCATTTGTTCTCTACAGACTGAGAGCTGTCAATTTCTCCATATCGGCATGGGCTATTGAGTCTCTGTTATTGACCGCCTGGCCAATTCTTGATGGTCACTGTAACATGGTGTATTAGTAGGTATAGCACATTCGCTACACTAGGGTCTGCCACACAGAGTGTGTGCACACTCAGGTGAATTTACTTGTTTTCAGGCAAAACTTTAATGGACTGGTTTGAAAAAACTTAATAATTTATAAATGTACACTCTTCACCATTAATTAGATTGATCTCTTCTCTATCTGAATCTGAAGTTTGGTGATTATTCTACACCTGGAAGTATTTTTTTTAAAAATCTTTGCAAGTACTTTTTATGCCTTGCCTGAAAGTCACACACTTGGGTCCCATTGACAGCCCACACTAAGCAATGCAGCTCAGCATTGAAAAACACCCATACCAATAATTGACCATTCTGTTATGATGCACTCCTTATTTGACACTGAGCTTGCTATATATGGTAGCTATGACCTCCCTGTACATGCCCCTGCGTCATACATATCAATCGAATGTTATTCGGCTGAGTTGTGGCTAGTTACATAATGTTAGGGAATTTGCTCTATAAATGTTGATATAATTGCCCGATTTGAAAATTTGAAGGCCCAATTTGAAAGGTAGAAGGAACCAGATGCTAGTAAAAACTCTCTACTTTTGGCTGATATGCTTAGTTTGTATATCCATTGAATGCATCACACCAGAAAAAGACCCCAAAACACAGAATAAGCTTGTTATGGTAGCTTACTGCAGACCTCTCCACGGCAATTTCACTGATCGATAGCAACATACTGGAAATGGCTAGAGAATATGTTCAGGAATAAACTTATGTAAACAAAATGCGAGTCAAACTGACATAATTTGCATATATGCAAAATTTGAATACATAATGAGCTCATTTGCATATTTAATGAGATAATTAACTAAATTTTACATTTTAATATACGTCTTGTCACAGGTAAACAGTATACCAAAGCTCATCTCTCTACTGCTTGTAGAACTTCAGATATTCACGTTATGCATATTAATTAGCTGGACTTAGTCATTTTTTGACGATTTTCAGAGTTGCGATTATGAATTTTGAATAAAATGGCATATTCTGGAACCTGTTGTACAAATATGAAATAAATATCATGTCTGATTTTAATGGAAATGGATCAACCTATGGTCAGTATCTTGCATCTGTGTTTTGTAGCTACTGTATGTACATAGTTTTATAATTAGAAGGGTGTAAACTTGCTAAAATGTCAGTTTTGACCATAAATGGCACTTTTTGGCAGATTTCCGGTCATATTTTCCAATAATCAATGGACAAAATCTTGAGAACCGTACAACCTTTTTGCATGATTTTTTTACCAAATTTCTACTTTAGCAATTATCTACAACATGAGACTAATTTTGTACACTTTCAGTGCATTTTAATTTTTTGGGTGCTATACCTAGTATTAGTAATTTGGTAGATACTATACTCTATTTGGCTTCTTCTGGACAGTGAGGTAACTTAACAGGCGCAGCTTTTACGCACACATATGTATCTTCCGTCTTTCAACGCTCGTGTGTATACGTCAGCGCACGCGGTATGTGCTGCAATAAGTAGAATACGCAGTTACGTCACTGTCTTGTGATGGCCAAATATACTATAGTAGTTGATCTACATTGGTGATTCTAGAACTTTGATTCATAAAATAAAAATGGGAAAACTACGGTGATACAAATGGAAAATGTAGGATCTGCAGCAGAACTATGGGTAGGTAGCTTGCATCATTATCTCGACTTTCATACCTCCAATTTGGTAATTTCTTCATCATTTTTGAAACGGTGAGATGCTTGAGTATTTAACCATCTTTGATTCGGTACTCTGCCTCATCATGAGCAAATTAGAAGAAACTGGTTTGGATGAGCAAGAGGGCGCTATCACTAAACTGTGATAACCTCCTATCATCTCAATATCGTTTGGAAAGTGTACACAAAAACTGACAACTGTTCTGGTTTTGTTTGTTTACACAGTCCGCCGGTCAGTGCAGACACATGCTTGGGTCTTTCTGGGTAACATAGCATTTGTTACATCTATTCATGTTCTTAAAATAATAGGCCTCCTCTGATGAAACTCTTAGACTCTCCCTACTGACCAGCAAGCATGTTAGACTCTTGACCCTACCCATGCCTGTGCAATAGACTAGCCAAACCAACCACATGCCTTCACACCAGCCAACCTACGTAGGTATCTTGACCAATTCACGACAACCCAGGACAAGCGTCCCTTGTTTTCGACACCCCTGCTCATGTTTTCGAGATCCTGGGGCGGTGCAGTTGACAATCTCCCCTGTCATAACTGTCACCGATTGACGTCAGAACAGTAGCCCTCTCTGCCATGACACCCACCAGGCACCGTGAAGGCCTGACGAGGCCTGACAGCTCTTACGGTGGTAATTGAAGCTATAATGACATTAATTAGGCGTACAAAATCCACTGTAATTATATTTCCTTTTGACATTTTGCATTTGGGTACTGTAAAAGGGGTAATTTTCACAGGATTAAATGATCGCTCTTTGCCGACTTTCAGCCATTTCGCTTGTTTTTAAATACGCGATTTGAAAGTTCATTACATAGAGTCATAGACTTATACACAAAATAAATATGTTAGCATGTTTTTATTTTCGCGGTAGCTGCTTGGAGCGCGAAAATTAATGTAGCGCGAAAATGTCTACGTTTACAGTAATAGGTTGTCAACACTTGTTGCCACTAATAGGACCGAGGAGCGATAATGGCGATCAGATTGGCGATAAACAGCGCCCCTGAAGAGATCATGACGACAACAGACACAGATGATGCTAATTGTTTTTATTGCCCTCGAGGGCTATCAATTGTTAACGCAATTGTTATCGTAAAATAGTCTTGTCATTTTTCCTGTTTCTGAGTCTCTCTGGAGTTCTTAAAATACATGTCTATGTGTTGTATATGACTTATGTTTTTCTAAGTCTATGGGAGTTATTTTTGTATTCATGGATTTTTAAGAAAATAACAATAATAACGCCCTAGAGGGTAGATTTTTGAATTTGTTTGTGTTTGAAATACGTCATGAAAAGTATTTCTGTACTGGTATTTGTTTGTTTAAAAAACACTACCAAACACACACACCCAACAAATAACAAAAAGGAGAAAGGAATTTGTAAATTTGCAAATTATGTGTTTTGTTGGGCCCATAAAACAGTTTAAGTAAATTAAAAAAAAAATGAAAATAAATTATTAAAAAGTCTCCAATAAATAAACTAACCTTAGTATGCAGAATAAAATGCAAAATGGACAAATTCTGGGTCAGGTGGGCTCTTAGAACAGGATTTTGATAATGTCATCTTTACCAAAAATTATTTGATTGTCAAGTTCTATACATTGACAACCCAGTTCATTGACAATCCTAACCCACTCACTCATCTTCCTGTTCATTTAATTTCATGAACTGATCATACTTTTGTCTATTAACATTTCTATCTGCTAATTTCCAAGAGTCTCTTGTCCAGCGATCATTCCCTTCAAATGACTTGTCTCTGACCCATTGACAACCCTGTCCACTGGTCTCCCTGTTAACCCCCTGAGCACTACCTGCCTATATATAGGCATCTGAGTACACTTTTGATTGGTTACAAAGAGTGTTATATCATACATTCAGCCAATCAGAGATACAGTAAGAATGGTGGTATCGTTGATACACTATAAAAGCACTTTTTTGATTGGTTACTCAAAGGGGTATATCACATTATATCCTGTAATGAGCCAATCAGAGACACTGTAAGAAAGCAGGTTAACGTATCTACCTGTTCCACTGATTGCCAATCAAATTACATTACTCTGGTCAATTGATGACCTGTTTACTTCACTATCAAATTGACCACTAAAATAGGGAGGGATGTAATGTAAATGTAATGGCTAAACGATTGTAAAATAAAAAATGCTTCTTTAAAATGACAGATTTTTCTTTCTTCTCATGCTCATTGGGCAATTTGGATATGTACTGAGTCATATGAAATAGGGCCCAGAGGCAGGTTTATGAATTTGAAAATTGAAACACAAATTGACAAAAAAGAGGAAATTTTTAATCTTCAACTAACTAATAATCCAGCCTAAGGGAATGTGTGCAATAAATATCAACAATTATTACAAGTTCAAATCTGGTCATTAACTTGACATTACTCAATAGGCCATTTGAAGCGTACTTCCCAATCAAGCTGTACTGAGTTAGCTACAACAAGGGCGCATACAGGATTACAGGATGGTCGCACCCCGGGGTGCTGTGAAAAGACGATCCCCAAAAAATGCAATTGATCAGGCCCTTTTCTTGTTCTATAGCCCCAATATTGCCTTTCTTTTCCGTTTCCTTTTCTTCTCTTATCTTTCCTTTTTTGTCTCCTCTCCTTTTCCCCCTTTCCTTTTTCTTTCTCCCCTTTTTCTCTTTTTTTCTTCTTCATACCCGGGGTGCTGCAGCCACCGCAGCACCCCCCTGGATCCGCCCCTGAGCTACAATGCATTGCTAGTTGGATTGGGAACAGGGCAATTCCTTGCACTTTGGAAATGAAGAGTTTTGGCAGATGCAGTGCATCTTCAGGAGGTTGGGATGAAGATGGTGGAAACCTGGGAGGGGGTGGGGTGGGTCAAACTTTATGCTGTAAGTATGCGTGACCAACAAACAATCCCTAAACGTGTATTGCCTCTGAAGCCAAGTTTCACTTCAATTTTACCTCCTAAATAAGAAAAAGTATAGGATAAAACACAACTTTTCTGTGGAAGTGGTTGATTTTAGACTTCTAATAATGCGTTACTCACCATTATTATGCATATTTTGATCATGCTGGGTGGAAACATTGTGGATACTAGATGGGCATTATGGAATCGTGGGGGGGGGGGGAGAAGTAATAATAGTCTTTAGTTTAGTCCCATGCACAAATTGCTGCCGATTTACTTTTAAGTTCTTTCCTTGACACTGTTGTTCAGTGCTATCAAATTAACCAACCTTCTCCCTTTTGTTTATACCACCTATCAGGGATGCCAGTTTTCAGGCAATTGCCTGATTTCCTACCCTTTGCTGGCTGATCCAAATGTCCACAATTTAATTTATTTTCAGCCCATTTGGGGTAGGGTATTTTCAGCCCATTTGGGGTAGGGGGGGGGGGGGGTCTTGGCTTTTAAGCCTAAATCCACACACTTTTTCAGGCTTTTCCTTCTTTTTCCTTCGAGCCTTATATTACCATTTTTGAATATTTTACTCATCTTTAGAGTGATTTGAAAAAAAGTGGGACTCATCCTGAATTTATCATGCAACATCTGCCAGATTATAACATAGTTGCATGAACTGATTATGAATATCATTTGACACCCAACATTGAATAGTAAGTAAATCCAGCGTATCAGATCAACCCAAGCGATATCGAACGCTGACCACAAAACATAAGTTTCACTAGTTTTCTGTCAACAATCGAACATCACGCTCAATGGTTACATTTTGTCCCATTAAGTCAACACTTATTGTGCGCAGAACATAGGCAATCATAATATTAACACAACTCATTGTGGGCTAATTTAGATCCATAATGTGTGAAATATTGTTCAAAAAATGCTGTCAATCAGCAGGGAGCTGTTTTCGTTAATCTAATTTGGTCGTCAATTTTTCAAATTTGCAGGTGAAGAGTTTTGGGTCTTTTACATGAGGGAGTCAAAAAAACTTTACTCTACGTCAAATAAATATTTCACAGATTATTTATTTATTCTGGCAGAGGGGGCTATCTCATTAGCTATCAACAGAATGTTATTTGGTTGAAATTGGTTGTGGAAAACATTTTTATGCTTATTGGATAAAAGTGTATAAAGAGAACATTTTTTATAACTGAACAAAATTTGCCATATTTCTTTAAGCACTATTGAATAACGGTCCACATTACTAGGCATGTTTGTACTTATGTTAATGCAATTCTCATGGTCCAAATATGGTGATGAGATTCAATAATTTTGTCATTTTTGAAACATTTTGTACAATTTTGGATCAGATGTCTGCAGACGACTGCCGAGTGGAAAGTTTTAATACTAGGAATGAAAGGGTCGTCACTTTTTTGAAAGCTGGTACTCACATAAGGTATGTGCCACCCAAATAGGTGGGGGGGGGGGGGGGGGGGGGTTCTTTTGCTAATATTCCCTGATAATGGAGTGTTGGGGTATTATTAGTGCTGGAAAACCCTAGATATGGGTCCCAAAATGTGACAAAAAACACACCCATGCATGGATCCCCCTCCCCCCCCCCGCCCCCCAAATCAGAAATTGTTTAGGTACAAACAACCCTAAAAGTGAGTCATGATTTCAAACCTCCAGCGGATCTCCACTGTAAAAATAATTTGAATACATCCCCTTCCCAGATGTACCACCTATTGAAAACCCCTGTTCTAGACCAACAACAGTCACTTGCAACATTTGAACATATAATAAAATTATTAATATGTATTGATCAATTTACAATTATTCATTAAATAAAGGAATGTTAAAGGAATGTTACTTGTTAAGATTGTCTTAGTTCTGCTGTAGAAACATACTACTCTAATGATATCACCTGTCTTTAGAAGTTGAACAAACTTTTCCAACTTTCCTGTATATGACTTTCAGTTTTACCAACTGTCCCTGGATTGCCATTTAAGCGTTAATAAAACAACCTAAAATGACCGTTTAATTCTGTCCTTATTGTTTAACTGAAATTCAAAACCCAGGCTACTAAAAGGCTAACCATGACTAATAAGCCTTTACACCATCATAGTGTGCAATGGTATAGGATAACAGGTAGAACAGGTACTCAAGTGAAAGGTATTTATCCCCCAAATCTAAACGTCGCCAATCGGTAAAAAGGTCGCACGTGCAAGACGCATGCCATAGACAATACCTGTGTGACCACGTAAATTGAGAGTCAAAAGCTTTGCACAAGCGTGAATGGTGCAGTGGAGGGACTCGCTTGCGGCCAGCTTATCAAAATACCTTCACTTTTCTTCCAAAAAAATCAAAAGCAATGATTCTGAATAGTGAAATGGTAAAAAAAAGAATAGAGTTTGATGTGGTCAGTGACTAGTGCTTTATTCTGTTGATGGGAGTACTTTTTTGACTGATTACAATCGGTTAATACCAACGGATAACTTATCAAAAAAAGGGCTGCAGTACGGAGCGCGTGGGCGGCCGGGTGGTTTGTATTATCTGCCGTATGACACCTAAACCCCAACCCTAAGTCAAAGACATATTAGACTCTTGGGATACAATGGGCGTGTAAAACCAATGGCACCTTCCAGTCTTCTGTTATTGTTGTTGTCTTGTTTGCATAAACCTTGTGGTTTTCTTTTTAAGTTCTAATTATGATAAAGATAATAATAATAATCTGCTTTAAAAAAAGAATGATTGTTGGCGATTGTGTACAACAGTACAACACTGTACTAGCTTTGTTTGCTGCACCCAGGGGAGGGGGACACATCAATTTAAAAAGGGGATATAGGGTATGTACCAGTGCTTGAGAACTTGAGTCTCGATTTTCGTGGACTCGGACTTGAAGGACTTGGACTTGGCCATTGGGACTCAAGGGCGCTCAACCTGAGACCAGGCTTGAGTCCACTAAAATGTAGCCCTTTTCTCCTTGAGTCCCTATAGGGGTTTTATTTACTATCAATGTTGAACAACCTTTCAAATGTGGTTGTAAAATAAGGTCTACTAAACTTAAAAAGTGGGAGTTGCAGAATTTAGAAAGATGTTTTATTGAAGGCCTGCCTGGACATAGCGTACCCACCCAATTTAAAGAGGGACTTTGACTCAGACACAGGGGCTACCCAAAACATAACGCGCCCAATTTAAAAAGGGACTCAAGGACTTTGACTCGGACACAGGGACTCGGACTTGGGACTCGGACTTTAGGGACTCGGACTTGGATTGGGTGGACTCTACTCCAGCACTGGTATGCACCACGCTGACATTCTCTCTCTCCTCTTCACCCGCTTCTGGAAGTTTGAATGGACCTCGTTTCAGTGTATAGCCAACATTTCCCCCCACAATAACAACATTTGACAAATGTATAAAATAGAATTATATAGGGCCTAGTAAATATGAGATGGCTTTAGATTAGGCCGCCTTTATTACTTAAGAAATAAATAAAAAATAAATAAATAAAAAGTTTTAAAAAAGAAAAATTAAACGAAATGTTGGAAAGTTGACATTCCCAAGATCTAATTTTCTAGGGATGTGTGATATAACACATTTTGATGGAAAAAAATGTTTTTAGAGGTGATTTTTTGGTGTGTGTGGGGGGGGGGGGGGGATCAGTACTTAAACCCATATTTGTTACCAAAATAGTTTAGACACTTGTTCTTTGAAAGTCATGTATGGTACACCCCTTACAGAAAAAGTGTCTCCCCCTCCCCCGGGTTGCAGCAGAAGTAGGCAGCATCAGAGCAAGCAAGTAAACTGGCTAAAAGGGAAAGTTGTTTTTTGATTTTCAATTTTTTGGAGGGAAAATGTGGTCAATTTTTATTGCGATGGACGCTGCGTTTAATTGGCTTTGACGACGGCAGGTGTCAAAGTAGGCGACAGTCAGGCAATTCATCAGGAAGGTGAAATACAGGCTGTATCAAAAAGATTTGTACCGTGGTCTGATCAGTTTTTCAGATTTTTTTTTTATATGTTACGAACCATTCAGACCATTTTGCTTCTATATGCAAAATTATTGAAGTTTCATCTTTTCTAAGAATTTTGATTTACGACAATCGAACATTTTTTTCAGAATTTACAAGCTTCTAATGGAATATTGGTGTTTTTATCATTTTCATCGAAACGTTAGATCTGAAGCGCACAATTCAAAGTTCCTCCTGACTGCACTCATATATTCACTACTTATAAAGAACCTATTAAATTTGCGTTGCTGCGAGTAAAACCATGATTACGTCGATCTTCATTTGAATGACAATAGCGGTCAGAAACAACAGCCAATTACCTTCAGATTATCAGATCATTAAGTTGACATAATTCCCTATTTATTAAAATCAAAAGTATTTATCAGAGATTTTATATTTTTTAATGCTTTTTTGAAAATGGAACATATCAGAGTACAAATCATTTTGATACAGCCTGTAGTTAGCAAATCATGATTGAGAGTCGGAAACAAGCTTGAATGTATACAGATAAAATTGAGTGTCAAAAAGTGAGCAATTAACTACACTCATGGCTGAACTAATTGCACAGTTTAGCAGTGAATTGACCATAAGTTACCAGCAAGGTTTAAATACCGTTAAGAATATGGTCTGGTTGACACAATTTGTTAACCTTTTAGGACAGTGTGTATGTGACAAGTATGCCAAATTTGGGTTCAATCAAGGCTCAAGATAAGCTGGCGCTGGGCGATATTTTACCCTCGGTCCTTCTGCCAAAGCGCCCGGTAATGCTGAAAAATAAAGAACCGAGCGCTGATATATTGTCCAAACCAGCGCCCGGGAAGCTTGCCCAAAACATTGAATTTCGCTTAAGCTTATTTGAAAGGTTAGCTCCCGGTAGACTAAAAGTAGCTCCCAGTTCTCAATAAATCCCCTGATCCGGGCGCTACTTTTAAAAAAAGTAGATTCCGTTAAAAAACTGTTATCTTGAGCCTTGGGTTCAATCACTGCTTTGATTCCACATGCCTTGACTACATTATTAGGTCACTGACCAAAACTGATCTAATCACTGAGAGATGTGTATGAGAGTCTGCCCTCAATTTTTCTGCCAATTTTTCTTTTTTTTGCACCTTCAACTACCATCTGAAACTGTTTACCTTAATTCCCCATCTATCATGCTGTATTTCATGATTTGATCATTTTGATGTAGCTCACATCAAAATTATCAGCACAACTCGTTACATAATTGCTTCAACTGAATCCAGTCTATCCAGCGCCATCATTCAACCATAAATACTCCAGTATTTAGGCCAAACAAAGAAGAAGGTCGGTCTCAGAAACACTTGGCAAAAAAGCTAAGTGCTGTGTGATTTTTTTTTTAAAAAAAGAAAAAAGGCTAATATAAACGTCTAATATAGCATCATTTGAAAAAGCATTAAATCAATTAAAATGATTGCGCTCCTCTGGCAGTTGCCTTTATAGGTATGAGCGTTGTGGATGCAAAGGTTACAGGTTCGAATCCCGTCAGAATCACATTGGTTTTTAGCTTACTACAAGTAAGCTAAAGCGACTCGATGCGAAAGGTCACGGTAAAGGTCAAGGGGAAAGTGCGACTATGAAATATGGTTTTATCTTGGTCACCCAAGTGGTATTTGTCGGGAAATGTACTTGAGATAGTGAAACAATATGATCGCATAAATGTGTTATAAAATGGGCTTGATTGCCATTCGACAAAACAGGCAATTTTGCGTTATTTTCTTTGTTGTCAAATTTGTATTGAAAATGCATGTAAAACGCTATAATAGACAAGTTGATTAACACATGACACGCATGTATCATGATGTGCAAGCGTGATTGTCTTATTGTGATTGGTTAAACTACTAGAGATCATTATTATTCATGATACGAAATCAGCGTAAAATAAAAATACAGCCGTCAAAGTGAAAAATGGGGAGGTTGTTTTTCGTTAATTGATGTTAATCGCTTCTGTATATATTCTTCAAACTATATCTCCGATTTCAGCGGCCAAAATTAATGGAAATTGATGTTTTCAAAGGCTTTTCATCATGAGGTGCTGTTAGAAACTCGCGAAAATGAGTAAAACTTGCGACTATTGCCTTGCCAAAATGCTGAATTTGCACGCTTTATCGCGCCGTAATATTTTGTATTACCCCCACCAGTTTGGTATCGTCGGCCATTCATAAAACTTGTGGACGAAGGATTTAGATTGTACTATTAAACGCCAGGTTATGTTTTAAAGTAAAAAAATAATATGTATACTTTAACCCTCGGACTCGGTTAAACAAAATCAACTTTATTAATGAGAAAGTACAAAAATCATACTTTTATTGAGGCAAACTGTGTCCTAAAGTGGTGGTTTATCATCCAAATACATCGTATTTTCCATCATTAGATTTTCGACACTACGCACTGACCTACCTACTATATAAATTTGGTATCGTCACCTTGCCATATATGGTAACATTTAATTAACTATGCATCGTATGTCATGAATATTGATCATTTCTGATTCAACGAATCCGATTGGTCCGCGATGACCCAAGCTACCGGGACAGGTATTTAGAATTGTATTTAGCGTCAGTAGCAGAGTCGGAAGATTGGACCAATCACGCGACAGCTCTTCTGTTTGGTATATTAATAAATTGACACATCAATATTCAAGCCCGTATTGATGGCCTAATCGTTAGGGCATCCGACTAGGAATCGTTTTGAAAGCGTTCGCGGGAGTTCGCGTCCAGCCCGGAGCGTTAACTTTTCTTGTTTTTTCCTATAAAATTTTTCATAAATTATATTATTCATTTAGTTTAACATTAATGGCGGTAAAAGTGTACAAATATTTTTTTTTTCTCTGCGAATTATTATTTAGATATATTAATAATAATTTAATTTATATTTTTTATTTTTTTATTTGATTTCTTTTTTTCAATTTTATTTACTATGTTAATTTATTTATTTATTTTATTTGTTATATTTTTTAATTTTAATTTTAAATTTAATTTTTAATTTTTAATTTTTAATTTTTAATTTTTATTTTTTATTTTTTAATTTTTAATTTTTAATTTTTAATTTTTAATTTTTTAATTTTTTAATTTTTTAATTTT
>CM069455.1:41416578-41424078 GCA_035610835.1 Ophiura sarsii | reverse complement strand
TAAATTCAGTAAAAAGGATTCTCGCAAAAATATTCTGCGAGAATCCATTTGTGAGAATTTCTCGCAAAATTCTTCTGTGAGAATCCATTTGGATTGTCGCGAAAGTACATCCCGGGGGGGGGGGGGGGGGGGGGGGGGGGGGTGGGGGTGAGGAAGCAGGGTTGTAATGGATATCAATTGCAAGATAGTATTGGTATGTACCTGTGTACCCAAGCTATAAAACTTGAGGTTTCCTTTACATGTAAGCAGTAAGGAAACAAACCCAACGGAACTGTGGATGACTATACCAAAATATTGTAGAAGTGTAAACCTGAATTGTATTTGTCTCTTGAAAACTTTTATTATAATTTCCTTTGCTAAACATGTATCCTCTTTTCCTGCAACTGACAAATACAGTCGACTTAAAAAGATTTGCAACATCCTAACAGTGGATGAGACAATTAGTTATCACTTTTTTAAATCTATGGATACTCCCAAAACATTTCCACTTGTCGTTATTTTGACGCAATGACGGCCAATATGACAGTGTTGTAAGACCTTCTATTTACTAGAAAGTTGTTTACAATGGGCTGAGTCTATTGGTTTTGTTGTTGTAAAACTCTTGGTATCATCAACGATTTGTTTGGAGAAGATGGGGGAATTTTATTAGAATCATTAATAAATGGCAAGGAGCCAATTTGTTACAAATAATGTGAAATGGAAATGGTTGGCATGATAGGTATTCTTATATAACCAATTTTTTCTGTACATAAGTTGAGTGAAGTTTAAACGGAACTGATTTCACTCAACTCAGATAGGAAAAAAATTGCCTCCTGTGGTTGCAAAACATCAATCTTTAGGTTTCATTGGTTTGTAAGTGGTTAGGAAACCGATGAAGGAAACAAAAGTATATTGCCTAATCAAAAATATAGAAAAGTGAATCTAACTGATTTTGTTGGCCAAATTCATTATAAAATTCAAAAATCTGTGACATCAGTGGATTGAGACAATTAGTTATCACATTTCAAAATCTATGGATACTCCCAAAACATTTCCACCTTCACATTCTGACATAAATGTCATCGCCTTTAATCTAACAACAGTGTTCACAGATCGTCCATTTAGTAACTCAAACACATCTCCTCTCCTCCACCTTCAATTTTGAGAAATGTCCCGGAAAATGTCTGAAAAAGGTACAATTAGCAGAAAAGGTGACCGTATTTGATGACATCTCTCCTTAAAATTATATTCAAGTACACCCCCAACCCCAAGACATGATAAGTACCTGCTGTTCTTTTGATAATATTTCAAACACCCCCCCCCCCCCCCCCCCCCCCCCCCCACCCCCCGAAAAATTAAGGTAAAGGAGTAGAAGGGCAAGTTCTCAGCAGGTGAAATTTCACATTCGGGAGTGAAGGCCTACAAAAGGCCTATAATAGAGTGACCTCCTATTCAGTGGAATTATGAAGTGGGGTTGAGCAGCAGGCAGGACGGGCTCAAGTGTCTCGCGTCCATCCTGCTGATAGTTGGACTACTAAGACTTATGCAGGCATCATTTTGAATCTGAACCCACACTTCTCCAGCCTTCACCTGTATTCCTCCAGCCTTCACCTGTATTCACCTTCCTTCAGGAAAAAATAGGTCAAGATTTGTTCTTTCCTGGAATTTTTGGTTGAAGATTTTTAAATATAGGTGAAGATTCGCCATAGATTCACCTTTCCAAAATATAAATAAGTTCAAGATTCACCACTTCAAAATATAACTAGGCAAAGATTAGGTGTCTAATCTTTGACTAACCTTGAGGAGGGAAGGTTCAAGATGCACATTGACATCAGCTAACTGTTTGATTCAGATACGCTATCCTAACATATTTTCCTATTGTCATTCTGACGCAAACACCCATCAGTGCTGATTGCCCATGGCAGATCTTACTCAAATATTGCCATAGCAACTATCAATGCCAATTATTGCCATTGAAACCAGGTAACTTGTGACAGTTTTTCTGGAAGGGGTCGGATACGGCAGCTACTGGCACTCGTTTCTGTCCCCCTCCCTTTGGCGTGTCGTTGGTTCAAAACTTGATACAGGGAGTGCACTAGGACAGAAGAGGGTTGTACTGCACCGACACATACAAAACAGGATGCCACTTTATTGAGATAGGAATGTGGTTTTGTTTAAAAAACGACCGCACTCACGCACCGACTGTTGCATTGACGTATAGGCTACTAAAGGGTTTAATCCTTGAGGATAAGGACTTGGAACACAACACCAGACATACAAAAGACGATGGTGTTGCTTGAAGTGACTTCCTTGAAGGGACAAAAAAGTTGCCAGATCGGGATGTTAATATGCCTTGATCAGTTATCAGATATAGGCCGATAGGCCGATTGGGGCGATTACTCGCTATTTGTCTTAATGATCAAAATTGTTATTGATGGATTTTAAACAAGATAAGGATATTGTATTAAAGCTCTTATTGAGCCAACAGGACTTTTATGTAGAAGAAATGACTTCCTATTTGTTGAGGGGAACGATCAATTGTCAATAGTAATCTGAAACAAAGAGCAGAAAGTACCAAGTTGTTTAAGGATAGGTGTGTGAACGGGAAAGTGCACTCATATACACAGTTCAACAAAAAATAAGTTCCCCTTTAGATTAGGCCAAACAAAATAAAAGGTTCGTCTCAAAGCTTGCGCGCGCATTGGTTTTAAAATGCCGAAATAGCGCGTCTGAAATGCAGGATATTGTAAAACTAATTTTTTTTTTCCTACAAATTTTTTAAAAACTTTTTGTATAAAAATATCGGCAGATTTTCTTTTTCTCAAACCTTTACGACTCAGTTCTTCGAAAAAAACACTGCACAATTTGTTCATTGGCTTCATTGCTATTCGTAGCCAGATTACACAGTCTCTAAACAATGATTGCATTTACACTTTGGGCGCTGTGGAGATAAAAAGCGGTGTCAGAGACAAAGCGTGTCAGAGACTATTTGGCCATTTAATATAGTCTTCTTCACATTCCGATAGTACTGCAATATGTATTCGCAAGGTCCCTCAGCATGCAAAAAGACTAGTAAATTCGCAATTGCGCAGATGATTTTTGTACTACAGGCTGTTTATAATTTTGACAACACCAAAAAGTCCCTCCGCATAAAAATATAGTTCGTACTAAACAACATTCCTCACTCCCTGGTGGGTACTATATGTGACCAGTCGCGTCAAAATGGACATGTTGTCGGCAAACACAGTTTTGAGATAGAGGCCAATATATTTGGTGAAATATAAAGAAAATAAGAGAAAAAAATATGCTTCTTCAAATCATATCTTGTGATTACAAAGTCCCATTGCCTTCAACATGGTGTTATTTCAAATCTTCAATTGTGCTCTTTCAAGTCGTACCAATAACTCAGATTTGAATCGGGGCCTCCAACATGTCCATTTAGATGCGACGGGTCACATATATATAAATAAAAATGTCTTGTTTGAAATTAAATGGACACAGAACTCATTCATCTATGTTCAGAATACCGTAAATTTAAATGGTTTTTATTTGATCTGTACAATTAATCAAGACCCCGAGAGTAGTCCGCGACCAGAAATGGCAAAGAGGCATTCGTTTGCGATTTAAACATGGCGGCGTCCACTTCCACGATTTGCGTGTTCAATTCATATTTAATTTTGACGATAAATCAGATATACTAAATTGGTTTTACCACGAGGCTACGGAACATCAAACTTTCCAGGATGTCAATGATGACATTGTCCTTCCATTCCATAACTACATCATAATATTCATTTCAGATAGAAAAAAACAATATCAGAAAGTGTCAACGGTTGCAAATAGTAAGAGTAAACATTGACACGTAAATAAAAAATTTAAAAAAAAATTTAAAAAAGGAAGATAAAAAACTGCTCGCGCGGCCCGATTTTAAAGCCCTTCGCAAGCTTTGAGACGAACTTTTTGTTGTTGTTTGGCCTTATGCTGATATTTTTTTAATGAGTTATTGCATCGAAACAATTTTTGGCACACATTAATGTATGTGTGCACAGCAACACTAGAACGGGGCTATAACTACGCAGAGGTGTTGTAATGCTTGAACGAGCACACATTGGATGGAGGAATACCTCAATTCAAAATTTGCTAAATGATGTATTGAAGGAGGATGGTTAAGGTCACAGGTCACTAATACTAATCAAATAAGGTGGAGCCGTTTCAAAAAATCCTTAAAATCGTGATACGTGTCTCTATTTTAAATAGAAGTTGTCAAAAAAACATAACATTTTTGGTATCATATTAAAGACAATTTATCCAGCTACCGAATAAAAAAAGGATTAAAGCCACATGTTTAGCACAGTGAAGTTATTAATCTAAACGTCGAGTGAGTCAAGGGTGGAGCCGGTGGGTGAGGCGCCGGTGGATGAGGCGCCCATAGGTTTCTACACAAAATAGCGGAAAACTAGAACTTTTGAAATTGATGCCATTTTAAAAGTATACATAGGAAAGTTTCAAACTTCTCATATATGTGTTAATAACATGTGCCTGCTACTATGAATAATAATATTGAATTGTTATCTAGACATTCTCTACTAGAATATGATGTTCAATTCAGGGAGTGTTTTAATGTAAAAAATACACAGTTTTATTCCTTTTTATTGATTAAACAATGGCAAATCGCAGTCTCTCTATTTCATTTGTGTGACTCTTCGGTCCTTTCTACCCTGGGTAGTAAAACATTTAACTAAAAAAGCCAGAAGTGTTTCTTCACAGAATTGTTCATAGATTTATGAAAAAATTGCTATTTAGACCTATTTTGGACCACCCAGCATTCAAAATAAAAAGAACTTTAATGATATTCATGTAGTTCATTTTGATAACCATTTTCCTTTAAATTAAATAGTCCATGCTAACTAAATTTCATAGAATATTATATACAAACCTTCATTTTATGCATTATTTCATCATAATTTTAGACACCCTGTACTTTTCCTGTGTACATTTTGGGCAGGTGATTCTTAGCAAATTTGGTAGCACCTTCTGCGGTTGTTCTGATTTTGGTGACTATCTCCAGCTAAACCCTAATTGTACAAACTATCAAAATATTTTGTGAGGAGCGAAAACCATCAACTTTTTTTATGTTCCACCCTGTAAAAATGTTACACACCCTGTATAATTTGATTCTTTTTTGCAAAAATGAAAAACCTTGAATCATAAGCTTTCCAACAATATATAGTTTGTGGGTCATTAAGTATGTAAAACTTAAGTTTTGTCCCGTTTAATCAGAATTGGTGCATTTCTCAACATTATTAGAAGTGAAACATTTTTTTGGACCAGTTTGTGACTTCTGACCTTAAGCAGCTTGAACCAGGGACTTTGCTTGAACACTGGCATTTTCACCTTTTGAAATGAGGTATTCCTCCAGTCAATGTGTGCTCATTCAAGCATTACAACACCTGCGTAGCTATAGCCCTGTTCTAGTGTTGCTGTGCACACATACATTAATGTGTGCCAAAAATCGTTTCGATGGAGTAACTCATTATAAAAAATATCAGGCATAATCTAAAGGGGAACTTATTTTTGTTGAACTGTGCATTTTTGATGGGATGTTTTGCTAGAAAATGAATATTTGTCAGTTTTGGGTGAAAAATTGAGCCATACAAATTTTGAGATGACCCCAGTGTTCTTTAACTAACTATTTACTTACAAATCTATATTATTTGCGCATTTTGTGCAATTCCCCCAATATGGTACATGCGTTGCATAAAAGTGAGACAATTGTTGTTGTTGAAAAAAATGTCCAAAAAAATGTCCTCTTTTATAATGATTGTATTGAATGTTCATTTGTCAGGTGACACAGATTCACCAATGAAGTGATAGGAATATCTTCTGATACCATCTGCAAACCACAAGCAGGCGAAAGCAAGCCAGTAATCAGTCTGAGCTTTGACATGGCAGGGTAAACGATGCTGGCACAAAACCAGCGCAAATGTTATATAATATAAATGTCAAAGCATACAGAAAAGTGACCAAAAAGGACATACAAAATTATGATTTGCCAATAAAAACAAAGGAAATTGCACGTCACATCGAATCATGAAATCTACAAGATCCTGATTACGGCACCTGGTTAGTTGAAACCGCACGCTGGAGCCCATCTGATATTGATTATAACTGAGGTGTCAAGTTGTCAGCTTAAAACATTGAACAGTGATTTTGCTAATAGAAACAGTGGCGATATCTGCTTTTTAATGTCGTTATCAGACAAGCAGTGCAACAGGGGTGCGGTTTTAATAGACACCGTTGTTTATCAGAGGATGTGACAATTTGATTCAGATGGAAGAAAGTGCTATTTCATTTTGTTTGTTATTTCATTTTGTTTGTTTGTTTGTTTGTGGGTTGTACCCTGGATACCCCAAGCAAGCCTTACTGGTAGCTTACTTCCATTGGTCCCCCCCCGCCCCCCCCCCCCCCCCCCCCCCCCCCCCCCCCCCCCCCCCCCCCCTCCACCCCTCCCCCCCGCCCCCCCCCCTACCCCCCCCCCCCCCACCCCCACTTTCTTGAGTGGCGCATCTCTTATAAATTTCAATATTTTTAACAGAAAAAAACCGCCATATGTCTGTGCATTAATCACGAAAGAGTACATAGGATATACACCAAGCCCACAGTTGCAAAATAATTAAGAATCTATGTAATCTACAAAGGTAGGAATCATCGATAAAATCATGTTGATATGTACACCATGTTATCTGGACTTATGATGTACAGCGCAAGTCGGCCTAGAATTTGCGTGTACTGCTTGATTTGCTACCTATTCCTTGAATTTAGTACCCAAACATTTCTTAAAGGTTGAAAACTGAAAACTAGTCCAGGCTTAAAAGTTAATCCTGGTAAGTTTTCAAGAATTTCAGCCACTGTCTTTTACAGTACAGTTTATTAAAATGGTGGATAATATGAAGGGGGATACCATCCGTGATGAACCACAAACCATGAGGAAACCACCGTTTAACCATCTTGTAAATCTGAGAAATATTTGTTAAATGATGGTACTGATTTCAGAGAACTTTTTCCTCCTCTGTCATCCTTTGCTCTGTCATGAAATTGTGTTTTCCGTTGGTTAGATGCATAATCCTTATCCCCAAACCGGGTTTTTTAACTGGGATTGCAATTTGGGAAGAGGAATCAACAAATAAATTGCCACTCCCCAACTGGGGATCCTCCAAGCAAGAAACCCCGGCCCTCAGCTCGGCTACTCTTTCGTGCAGTATACTGTGCTCACTATATAGGCTTGGTTGATTACTGTAAAAGTGGAAATTTTCGCGCTACATTTATTTTTGCGCTAAAATCAGCAAGCGCGAAAATAAAAACGCGTGAATATATATTTTTTATGTGTAGGTCTATGTACAGAAGCTCAAAATCGCGAAAATAAAAACAAGCAAAATTGTTCAAAAGGTGCAAAAACTGTCCGCACATGCGCTGGAATACTCAAGCGAGTTAAGGTTACGCATCGAAGCAGTGTAGCTTTAA
>CM069455.1:41121423-41416478 GCA_035610835.1 Ophiura sarsii | reverse complement strand
ACATCATTATCAACCAATCAGCAATTTTTCCGGCTAAAATCTTCCGTAAAACAATACAAAATATAACACAGAGAATAATTGCAGAAAGGCTTTGTATTACACTTTTCCTATAGAAGGCGCTCACACTGTTTAACCACTACAAAGCCTTGATAGTGGAGTCATTATCTTGGATTCCGTGACCATTTTCTTCCTACCTTAGTTTCTTAGTGAATTTGTCAACTAGAACCATTTTAAGAGAAAATGAGCTCCCATGCACCTCTCAAAAGTGACGGGAATGCTCTTTTATAGCGCAAATTCCAAAATGGCCGCCGTTGACCTTTGCATATGGGGTCAAAATTTAAACTTGCTCCGATTTTGAAAAACAAGATCTCAAATTATTCGTCTGATTGCAAGGATTCCAGAAATGATAGTTTATACCACCTAGAGTGTCTGTTGTACCTTATAAAGGGGTCAAAAGGTCAGATTCTATATAGGTCAGTGTACCTTGACCTTTTGACCTACACAAAATATTCCTGGTGGTAAAAAACCCAAATATTTCTGGAATCCTTGTGATCATACGAACAATATGAGATATTGTTTTTCAAAATCTGAGCAAGTTTAAATTTTGACCCCATATGCAAAGGTCAACGACCTTTTATAACGTTTTACCCGATAACTCGTTAACCAAACATCGGAAGTATGGCAAACTATACTTTTTCAGAATCCTTGTGCTCAGCCGAACAATTTGGTGTACTTTTTAGCTTAATTAAAGCCATTTGAATTTTTGGGCACCTGTATGGAGCTCATTTTTTCTTAAAATGGTTCTAGTTGACAAATTCACTAAGAAACTAAGATAGGAAGAAAATGGTCACAGAATCCAAGATAATGACTCTACTATGATGAAAGGCTAGTCCCATCCCTGGTTTCGTAAAAATGCTACCGGAGAAGTTACTCAGTTGCACAAATTACTTCTTTTCTAACCATCTTTCCTTTATTAATCTTCACTCATATTGTGGATTTCTGACCACATCCCACAATCAGTAACCACACCACACTGAACTTGACAAATGACATGAGTATAAATCTGACATACAGCCCTGACAGGTCTTGCTAATTGGCAAGGTCAGTGCAAAGTTGCAAAACATTTCCCTTGGATTTCCAGGAAACCTCAGCGAGGATGGAGGGTTGGATGGGAGGGAAAGATCAATGGTTTTGCCAAAGATCATTTTCGGTTTGACAGCGAGCCTTGCGTCTTAAAGGAAATCCTTGCCATGGAACTTTAGCTCTCAGATATGAAGCTTATTATTATACAGACCACATCCGTAGGTTTAAGTCTTTAAAAGTGCCGCGTTAAGACAAAATTGGCTATAGAAAGAAGAATAAATCACCTGTATGGATGTCGCCATATTGATCGAAACAGTTATGAGATTTCCACATACATCTCTGTTTATGTATTGATATTTTCGATTTATGCATTGAATTCCTGCGTGATTACCATCTAGCGACCTATTGCTGATGAGGCGGTTTTAGTAATGATGACGGCACAATATTGGGTATGGCTATTAGCACTTTCAACACAAACGACCGGGCGCGAATTTCAAATAATCACAGGTTGGGGATGTGCAGTTTAAATTTGTTTAATTGAACATTATAGTTATGTGTTCATTTAAAATGGTCAATATACATGTACATTGGATAGTTATTCTTAGATATATAGTTATTATCCTTATTATTTTTATATAATAATTATCCTTATATCTAAGGATAAGGGGCCTTACTTATCCAGGATCCCTAGTTAACGCTCCTAATCTGGGGATAAAGAGCGTGTACTCCAAGTTTACCTCCCTTATATGGGGTTAAGACAGAAATGATACATTTATGCCTCCATGATCACCTAGACAAACAAGTTCAGCTGTATGCAATTACTGTAATCAAATGCGAACAGAAACCAAAAACAACCTGTTGATATGTCATGAATTTTCATTTTTAATGAATTAAAATGGATAGATATATCATAAATTGGCTTTGTAAATTTGTACTAACAGAACCACAACAGAGATTTGACCGTTCATATCTCTACAGGTAGCGACTGTATTGAACCAGTGACAGTTAATATTATTAACTGTCACTGATTGAACTGATTTGTAGAATAGGTTAGATAGGGAAAAACTATTTTAGCAGTATACTATAGTTTGATCAGCTCCAAATTGGCGAAAAAACACAGCAAATAAATACAAAAAGGGTATAGGTGCACATGAACGCAACAAGTGCACTGTGTATGAAATTGAGTGACGTGTGCGTTTGGCCAAAATTGTATGCGTATGGCCAGAATCGTGCTTGTTGGCTTGGATTACTTTTGCGCGTGGAGAGATAAAAAAATGTTTATTTCTCGCCAATTTGGAACTGATTGAACTATAGTTATCATCTAACGGCTATTAGTCTGCCAAGTTTTAATTACAAACAAACTTCTTCCTGTTTTTTGGTAGATTTTCCCCATCAAAATTGAGATTTTTTGTTTCAGAGTAAAATCTCTTTTTTTCTGCAACATTTTGGAGCTTAGTGATGTTACATTATATTATACAAACATATTACAAATGATATCCAAATGTGGTACCACACCTGATGGTCTGTGTACTATGTTGGGTGACATTTTAAGACTCAATCATTATTAGAACCATTGGGCGTATAAAAAAAACCAAGTTTGTTTCCGGTAGGTCGTGCGCATTTTGTTTTGGCGACGTAATTTACCGCATTTCATTTTATATTCCCATTTTTGAGAAAATTAAATCGCAAAAGCGATTTAAATACAAATTACTGTAGAAAAGATTAACATTTTGCACAATTAAAATAAATTATGTCATTAGAGGCGACCCAGATCGCAAAGTGACCTAGTATGTTATCAGCATTTTGGATTTTGGAATAAGACTAACTATGGTGCATCTTCATGTAGAATAGAAAAAGCCATGTATTTCGTGAACCACCTTTAAGACCTTTTAAAAAGAAAGAAGGGACAGAGTAAGAAAACTGAAAAGTTATAATTGAAATGTCAAACCTTTTAACCCTAAATTTGCTATATTTCTGAAAATCATGGTCTGTATTCTTTGCACTTCACATCGAGCATATTTCCTATTTCCCCAAATATGTTAGATGGGAAATTTTTATTATTATATGTTTGTCTAACAGAGAAATGACAGTTCACACACCAGGTACCTAATCAAACTCTACATGATATGATAGTCTCACCACAAATAGACGTTAAAATATCTTCTTTTGGCCTAAATTCAACTGATCATATGTCACGACTAACGTTTCCTATCAGGATTTCTACGAAAATTGGACAACGGCGAGATGATCGTTCCCACGTTACATGTCCTTATAAATAGACTCCCACGACAGATTCTAGAAGCAGTATTTTAATTGGCTATTCAAAGGCATATACCTTGTTAAATAGACAGGTAGTGCCCAGGGAGTTAAGACCTTTTAGAAAGAAAGAAGGGACAGAATAAAAAGAATGAAAAGACTGTAAAAGTTAGGATGAAAATGTCAAACCTTTTAACCCCAACTTTTCTACATTTAAGAAAATCAGGGTATGTATTCTTCACACTGTACATTGAGCATACTTTCCAAAATGTTTGAATTTCAGATGGGAAGTTTGTCTAACAGAGAATTGACAGTTCACACACCATGTGCCCCAATCATACTCTACATGATATGATTGTCTCAGGACAAGTAGACGTTAAAATATCTACTTTTGGCCTAAATTCAACCGATCATATGTCACGACTAAAGTCTCCTATCATGATTTCTACGAAAATTGGACAACGGCGAGATGATGGTTCCCACGTTTCATGTCCCCAAATAGACTCCCACGTCAGGTTCAACATTTTAGTTGACATTATAGATCGTCTCGAGTAGATTTCTGTGAACATAAGCTGATAGGGAAATGACAGTTCACACATCAAGGGTGCACAATTAAACACGTCAAGGGTGCAGGATTAAACACCATAGGGAATAATCAGTGGTATTAAATATCAGTTATGGGGAAATCTATCTTTTCACATTAATTTTGTATGCCAGTTTCATTGTAGATGTCTTCAGGAAGGGTTTCTATGAAAGTTGGATGAAATTGAATATTTGATCAGTAGAATTAGGAAATGTTTGATGGAACATATACAGCTTAACACTTTCCACGCGGCTATTGATTTTACCATGTAACAAAAGTGATGTTTCAGAAACCTTTCCCAACTTTCAAAGTCTACCCAAAGGATTACTGATTCAATATTTGGCATGTTTGTACTTTTTTCAATGAATTCCACATGGTGATTCCAAATATGGTTATGAAATTGATTTTTTTTGACATTTTTGAAACATTTCGTGACATTTTAGAATGTCGTCAACAGACGATTGCCTAAGTTGCCTATTAATATAGCTTATCAACAACAAAAATGACCAGGGGCCATGTCGGTATCAACATTTATGTTAACAAATTGCATTAATTGCCTACAATTTGAGCTTAATTTGTTCTGAAATGGCATCTCTAACCAACGTTTTAAACTAATGTTTTTGATAGCTTTTGGATAGATCTAGCATCAACTGGTTGGAGGGGGGGGGGGGGGTGGTCGCAAAGTGGAGCAGCTCATGAGAGGGAAGGGGGGGGGGGTGCAAAGTGGAGCAGTGGTGGATAAAAATTGCAATATTTAAATATCCTATATGCTAAGCCCATTGTAAAAGTGTACATTTTACATAAAGGCAGCTATTGCAAAAATAGCCAGCAAGCGCTGACTTTCTAGAATGTCATCGTTGCCTTGTTTTTGCCAAAAAGCTGATGCTCTCCTTGGTTTCAATGTTATACCTGGAAACCATTGGCCATTTGTCAAGTCTTTTAGTCTGTACACTTCTTACTGTAGCAAACTTGGCTGAGAACATAATTTTAAGCACAAGCAATATTCTGTGCAAAATTAAGTGATTTGTTTGTTTCTTTTTTCTACATTAATTTTGCATTGACCTGACCTGACCCTAACCATGCAAATCAAACAAAATCCAACAGAAGCAACACCCCAGTTGCCACCCCTTCCCAAGTCTCATTCCCCAGCAATCACGCATCATGCAAAGGTATGGGCTCAAAAAGTTATATATTTTGGAGCGTGACCCTCTTAGCGCGATGCGATGCACGATCACCTGGACTCCAGCTGCGGCAGCCCAGGTTTGATGCAGTGTGGATCACCCCATTTTTGTGAGTCAATAGTTGTCCCATGTTTCCCTCGCATGGCTTAATGGTTGTGCAAAAATGATTCTCAAGATGTCCTTTTAAAAGGAACAATAAATTGCACAAATCACACAACTCTCAAAATTGTTTGTATTGACAGAGCACACAAACAAGCATGCACAAATGACTACTTGAATTCAGTAATTGAAAAATCCCCATTTGCGTCAAATATGATCTCAGATTCTCACTTGTCCCTCTTATAATCCATTAAAATCTTTGGGAGTCAGTCATAGTTGTAATTGACGTAGGAAAGAGATCACCATGAGCTGTAATGGTGATCCATGCAATTAACTCACTTTGTTAATTACTTTGTTGGTCTATAATTATAAAATCCACTGAATACTTTAGCTACAATTTTTCAATTGCAGTTGTAAAGTTTTGAGGTAATTATGGATTTGATCACTCTTATTATTCAATGGATATAAATAAAACATTATTTTGGAAAAAAATACACACTTAACGTGGGAAAATTTCACTAGAGAGTGCTCTTTTTAGAAATATGTTACTACATGTAGGTCTTTTGTATTACAGTTAAAATTACTTTGTTAGTTTGTGTCCACCCCCCCCCCCCCCCCCCCCCCCCCACCCCAGGGGATTCTATAGGCACAATCAGTTTCCAAGTTTGGGTAAGCTTTAGAATACCCTACCATTTGTATTCCTCACAATGTAACTGTATGGGTCGTTCTTTAAAAGTCCCAATTGAAGACATGCTGTGGTAGGGTATACTAAAGGACTTCCCCAAGTTTAAAAAATCTGAAAAGTTCATTAAAATAAAATCTCTAACTCATCATAAAATTTAAATAATTGATGTAAAATTAATGGAGGAAGTCACTGAACATTTCACTTTATCAGTTTTGTTGATGTTAGACTTGGTAAAGGCTTCAAAATGGCTAACACCTAGGCCAAAAAACCCCCATCTAGGGTCACTATTTTTTTTTTCAAAGTAAAAAATAAAATAATAATAATTGAAAGAAGCACATAACAATAAAGAAAGATGAAACGGTTTTTTGAGTAGTATCTGCTTGTTTGAAAATCAAAAAGAAATAATCAAAAATCAAAAAATCAATAAAAAACACTTTAAAACATGTTTTTGTGTAGTATCTCCCTGTTAAAATGTGAAAAAAAGAAGATAAAATCCGACTGTCCGACCCATACTCTGGCCCTGAAAGGGCAAGTCAACTTCTTCTTTTTTGGCCCTATTATACAGAAAGTAACGGTATGCATGTCCTAAAACATTTATTTGAGAATATTGGACTTAAATGACTAGAACCAATAAACAGTAACTTTTGGTCTAGTGTTCTTATTGGCGATTTACCAATGTTGGCAAGGACATCTAATTAAGAAATCCACTTAATTCAGCAATGGGATCTCACAATTACATATGTAAAGTTGGCAGCTCAATTCTGATATTCCCTAATTAATACAAGTGTGTCATATAATTACCAATATAATCATTTTTAATTGAAATTCTGTAAATAGATTCAATTCAATTTTCGATTGATTACAAATGTTGTTTTGACGCACAACGAAGAAGGACAACTTTAATTTATTCCTTAATTAGTAGAACAAGTGTGCTATGATGATGGACATTCCGATTATACTGTTTGATTGGGAATGGGTATAAATATATTTTGAAATTAGTGTAGCAAATGTTTTTATGACCACTGATGAGAAGATTAGTACTAATTGATATTTTATAAATAGGTTATTAATTATGTAAGAATTGAGGGGAATGATGGAAGAAAGCCAGTGGTTTGGCATTTGTTTATGATGCCAATTATATACCCATCCATCCACCCTTGAATGATGTCCGAGCCAGGGCTCAAAATAGATGGGGACGAAGGGCGATTAGCCCCTTGTTTTCACAAAATAGCCCCCTAAGAAAATGTTGGCCTATGGTAACATTTATTAAGGGGTGATTTTTGGCAGAATTTGCTCCAAATAGCCCTCATAGCCAAAGAAGTATTTTGACCCCTGGTTTCCAAGCATATACCAATTATTGCAGCTCTATCAAAAATATAACTTTACGCTTCTTGGCATATGAAATCATGCAATCAAAGACAATTGGAGCTTGTGCCTACAAATACTGCATCAACTAGTGAAATATGCTCTGACATCACTTTACTGAGAGGTAGATAAATGAATAGCTGTAAACTCCTAAAAAACAGTTGGGAAAATGTTACCAAATGTCTGGATACTGTGTTTAACATCAATGGAAAGTTGATGTGTTCATCTTTCCATCGGTACCACATTTGTAGCAATCACTTATTTTTAGTGCTCAGCCACTTGCTCGAGAAAGATATGCAACACAATATGAACATCACAATATATACCAAATCTAAGCAATTGAGGCATTTATAATAAGTGCCAACATCTGGGTTGGTTGGTTGGTTTTTGTAATTATTATTATTATTTTTTTTAAAAGGTAAACAAACATAATACACAAAAACACATGCATGTTCAGCATTCTTTAAAATCTATCTTCTTTCCTAAAACTTGTATGCAGGCATAAATGGGCATCTTGAACCTATCCTCTTCAGGTTAGTCAAAGATTAAATGCCTAATCTTTGAAGTGGTGAATCTTGTACTAATTTATGTTTTGGAAAGGTGAATATATGGTGAATCTTCACCAATATTTAAATTCTCTCATATATTACTATGGAACGACCATAGTGCAATGAGGTGAATCTTCACCCCAAAAATTGCACTAAAGACCTCCTAATCTTGACCTATTTTTTCCTGAAGGAAGGTGGATACAGACAGGATAACAGGTTAAGGCTTGAGAAGGGTAGGTTCAAGATTCAAATTGATACCTGCATTAATATTTAACAAATAAATGCGTAATTGACAATTTAGTATGTTGAACTTCAAAATAAACAGAATACATTTTGCTATTAATTATAACTAATATGATGATATTTAAAATAGTTATAAAACCACACAAAAAAACCCCCATATTTTTGGATCAGTTGCAAAGGGCAAGTCAACTTCTTTTGCTTTTCTTTGATGGCTTATTTCAAACTCAAATTTCTGTATCTTGTATTTGGTGTGTAAGGCCAACAAAAAAGATGTGGGATTGCCCTTTCCCGACCGACCGTACAAAAATCGGAAAAAATCGGTCACGTTTTGTTTGTTTTTTGAAGAAGAAAAAAAAAGTTAAAAAGAAAGTAAACTTTTTTTAAAGAAATCACAAATTTGTCACCTAAATGACTGACCCCTATGTGACCACTCTGAAATATGCATTATCCATGCCAAAATATCAAAATTTAGTTAAATTATAAACCTCGGTGTATTCCAGTGTGATTTGGTCATTCTTTAGAATCTAAAAAAAAAAAATCTTAATTTTTTTTGACCTACCGACCCAAAAGAAATTTGAGGTGAAAGGGCAATCCACAACTTTTTTTTATAGGCCTAATATTGAGATACAAATATGAAAAGAAAAAATTGTGTATTTTAGAGTGTGATATAATCACTGTCATGGCTTGAAATAGCTCATCAATTAAGATATGATGTAAACAAGTGTTTTGTATAGACGCACATCTTTATTAATGAGCGAAACAAGTTTGTTCCGTTCAATGACCCATTTATATTACATAATTATAGATATTGCCTTACAAATAAGACTGATGATTGATGGATTAGTTGATTTCTAAAAATGTAGACCATAATTTGTTTTGTTGTTTTGAATAACAATATGATGAATGAAAAAATACATTTGAATAAAACATCAAAGTGTATTTTTACCAATTTTGGCTTGACATGAACCATGGTCTGTTAGTAATATTTGTCAGTAAAAAAAAAAAGGGGGGAAATGAAGGAAAATCAACTGACCCACCAGAATTCGAGATTTTTGGTACTTGAGGGCAACACGAAAATTTGTTTGCCTTACTACTGTAAGGCTAAAAATTGTTTGATTGTCCATAGATCACTTTTAAAAGTTGGGTAGGTCGGTCTGGAAAGTTTTTCCTTTTTTTCCCCTTTCTTTTTCTCACTTACCTTTTTTTCAGGTACCAAAAGTAAAATGAGATGTACTTGTTGTAGTAACCAAAACAGGGAACAAAACCTTTAATATTTTGATGAGTATTTTGATTTTTCGACTAATATTTGTAAACAAATGAAATTTTCATCAACAACTTTTTTTTAAATTTTAAATTTTTAAATATTCAAACAAACAAAAAAATCACAAAAAAAAGGTTTTTGGGTCGGAATGATGAAGAGGGTCAAGCGGATGAGGACAATCAAACAATTTTGTTTGGCCTAAGCTGAACTACAGATTACCCTACAAGTTTGATCATTCACTATGTGTATGTGTTGTTCTTTAAAATTCCCCATTAAAACATAGTGGTGCTACTATACAACTTAATAAGATGACTTCGGAATTTTGACTTCTGCTGAATAACTTCCAGTGGTGTGTTGTTAAATTTTTGTTTCAAAGAAATATAGGAAGGGATTTTGAAGATTTGCTGAATAATTTCCAGTGGTTTTATTTTGTTTTGTTTCAAAGAAATAGATATAGGAAGAGTTTTTGAAGATTTGTAGATAATTCATAGCCATATCGATAGGTGTGTCAATAACAAATCCAGGAACCAACTATCCCCAAGCCATCCTGTCTTGCAAGACGTCGTCGCCGGCCCGGGTGATAAAACAATTCAACACCCAAGTTCTCAAGTTCGCTTCAACCGGCTGGATCTAATCAACGCGTTCCTGTCTGAACTTTGAATTCCAAGAAGTGGGATCACACCCATAGTAATGTAGTAGTGTTATTTTGCCTCCCCGGCTCTCCGGTGGTTAGAATCGCGCTAATAGAGCGGGTATTTAGGGAGCTTTCCTGCTGGGTTGATTCTTTGTTAACTGGGATTAGGAAATGAGCCAGGATTTAGACTAGATTGGGCGAGATTCTTTGCGAGGTTAATTTTTTGTGGGCTTGATTTTTCATGCTCAGGCAAATTTGTTGGTTTTCTGTGTTAGTAAACGTATGATATTGTGGTATTTTGGAGAAAAAATCTTGGGTATGTGTTTGTTTATTTTCGTAATTTTTTTATCCAATTTTGTAAAATTTGTTACGCTGCTTTATAAGTGTGAAAATTACTGTACCCCACCCACATTCATGGTATAGGTATATGATATAGGTTCAAGTACTGGACTTACCGGTTGTAGACTTTCGTAATTCTATGATATTTGGTATTAGAGATGCATGTAGGGAGTGAACGTTGATGTATACTCGCTTCCAGGGCTATCAAATGTTTTACAAACAATTGGCGAAATTTAAAATATTTTCCAATTCTTGTGTGGATAACCAGTACAGGGCTGGAAAAAATGTTCATTTCCCAGGAAGCAAACAAAATTTCCCAGAAAAAAGCTGGATTTTCCTCTATTCCTTATGTATTTCTCAGGGATGTGATGTTCCCAATTCCCGATTTTGTCCAGGCCTGAGGATGACAGTGCACAAATGGGCAGAATATGGCTCCGTTACATTTTGCAATCCCTAAAGTTCCTCATGACACCTATAAAATATGAAATAATCAAATAAATAACAACACATTGTGAGTGAAACTTCTGCATTATAGACATGATAGGTGAGAAAGTCAAGCATGGATTTGTCCCATTTTACCAAGCATTATATCAACGAAAAATCCAAACAGACCATTTGTCGCGAGTGACTTAACTATCACTGAACTATACACCGCAACAAAAGTCAGTTACAGGCTCATTTTACGCTAACAAGAGAGACACTGTGTAAGTTATTGCAGCGATATTGTTAGGCACAGTAGGGGCCGCGATGACTGGAGCCATGCGTTAACTGAAGGGGGCGCCGTGACAGGAAAACAAAACATTGGCAATCCCCAGGCTTGTTTTGAGATTAGTCACGCTGTGGCAGCTCCATTGAAAATAGTTGTTGTAAATTGGTAGGCTGGTATAGATGGATTTGTTATGCCACGTTTGTTGATTCAATTGTATGTAGTACCAATTCAAGTTGACTCTTTTGTTTGAAAACAACACCTTTTGCTTTGCTTGATATGAAATCCAGTCAATTTGGCGGCTTTGAGGGAGCCAAATTAGACAAATTGACTGGATGGGATTGGTAAGACTTCCAACAATTAAAACAGTTTAGGACCATATACCATTGTATATGTTTTTTGTATGTAATTAATTTGCAATTATCATTTGAACAAGGCTGAAACTTCAGGTTTTTTTCAACCACCCAGCCGGGCAGGGAACTCACAAAAAATACCCGCCCAACAGAAATTCCACCAACCAGTGTAACAAACTTACACTGTGAGGTAGACAATATTTACCACCAGTCGGGCAGGTTCTTTTGTATCTTCACCCGCCCGACGTAAAAGTGACCCACTATGTGCAGGGAGCAAGTGCTATTTTCTGGCCTGCGTGTGAGAAACCTAACTAGCAAGCTGTATCATGTTTTGGCCAAATAGCAATATTGTTTGCGCTAGACAAGGATAATCCCCAATCACCACCTTACTGTAAACTCGCGAGGGATGTGGATTCGTAAAATTAGATACCCGCAAAACTGATAATTTTGCATTGAGAGTAACAGTGACATTTCCAGATTTGTGAAATTAAATGCCCGCTAAAATAGCAGTAATATAACAAATTAAATTTTAAAAAAGTAATATTAAATTTGCGAAAATAAAGTATCCTAGAAATGATAGTGTTTTAAAGTACCCTAAAACCACTCCATTATTACCTGGTGCTGGTGGAAATGTTGTGAGAGTGTGTGTGGTGGGGGGGGGGGGGGGGGGGGTGGTATGTGCCACCCTGAAGACCCTCTTCCCCCTCCTCAGAGTTCTTAACAGCTCTCTTTAAGCCTGCACCAATTTCTAAGGAATCCATTTTTCTCAAACCCCTCCCCCTAAAATACACACACAAAACCCAACAACAAACAAACAAAAACAAACCCAACAATAACAACTTGAGATTCCATAGCCCTAACATTTTTGGGGCTTTTCGTTCCTTAATCCTTAGCCCAACTTTGTATGGGCAAGTGTTCTTACAGGCTAGTTCTTAAACCATTACTTTTGGGAACAGCTTCAGGCATCTTTCCTTAAAAATTCTCTTCTAAAAAGCTCCTCCTTTTGAGAGCCAGGATTGCACAAGTGAGTGGTCCCCTTACTTTTACGTACAACTGTTGTGGTGGGGCAAACGATGTTATCAATTTAGATCTTGTGATGCAGAAACCATTGGTACAGATACAGATGGTATGTTTTGCTGTTGTTGTGTCTTGGCAATGTTTTTGTTTAGGAAGTTGTTGATTGGGCCAATATCGCTATCTATCTGTAATAAACAAATGCCATCTACGAACAGTGGCTGCACCAGCATCAACATTTTTTTGGGGGGGGGGGGGGGGGGGGTCAAGATTTTTTGTTTGTTCTTTTGCTTATGATTTTAAAATTACCTGCAATTAGCTTAATTTGTTCTGAATAGACATTTTAGATAAATTTTAAGTAATTTTGACAGTAAAACTGGGGTGGAGTTAACTGGGGAGGCAAAGGTCATGACTGGGGGCATCCCTCCACCCCAATCCCTGTGCTGCCGATGTCTATGAATCATTATTTGTAGCGTAAGATGGCAAGATTCTTGATATTTTATGTAGCTGATATAGGAGGGGCGGTAAGAGAGGATTATGAAAGAAGTTCAGATTCTTAAATTTTGGGTGGGGCTGGATCAGCAAGGATGTACTGTAATATGTTGGCTAGCAGAATGAATATATAAACCCTTAGGTAAACTTTCTTATTTCTTTTTTTAAATTTATTTATTTTAAGAATGTGATTTCTTATGGACATCCGAGATTCGTCTACATTTTAGGCAAAAACCTGACAATTTTGCAAAAGGAAATGTGTAAAACGCTTGAAAAGAGAAGGAAGCCCCATTAGTTTATCAATTGGGTTCTTAACTAAAAGCTGTTAGACTTTTAAATAGTACAAGGGTGTAAATGATCAAATAAGCCCCCTTTCCCCTCTTCACATACATGTACCGGTCTATTGATTTAGCAGGGGAGGGGGCAATAGTAGAGTTACATAATGGCTAGCAGTGCCTTCTCTAGTAAATTAGGCATTTGATAACCACCCTCTCTACAATTAGCAAGCATTCAAATTGTACCCTCTTACTTGTATGTTTTACGGAATAAAGTGTATTAACATTGGGTGTATTTCAGATTTAACCCCACAATTCTGTCCCTATGTGACAAAGTGTCTTCATCAAAATGTCACAGCTCAAGTAAATTAATATTAATCATTCATAATATGTTTATTATTTCAGTGACAAGCCCGCCCCCATGTCTGCTCTGAGGCATGGCAGTGATGTGCAATTCTAAAAATACCGCCCTCCCCCAAGGATCTCTTACGTGTGCGTCCATAAAAATAGACACAGACGCATAACAAGCAGACAAAATAAAACAAACAAACTTTGATCCGAGGAGCGTAACAAACAAATCTGACATGTGTTACAACCTGTTCATATATTAGTCGGTTAACGAGCTATTGGTTGCACATGTTTGTCGGATCGGTTTTCTGTCGTCATCGGCGGTGGGTTAAAGGAAACTATCAATTGACTGGCAACTCTGTGATGCCGTCATATTCATTTGGTAGAACAAGTGGGGGGAAACAAACATGTAATAGGGAGTGCCCCTTCCCCACTTGTGTGTATGTACAGTAAAACTACTTAATTTTTTGGGATATTTTGCGAGGGAAGTGTATTCGTGAAATTAAATACCAGCGAAACTGACAATTTTGCATTGAAAGTAACAGTAACCTTTCCAGATTCGCTAAATTAAATGACCGTTAAACTAGCAGTTATTTTAAATTTGCGAAATAAAGTATCTGCGAAATGATAGTGTTTTTACCCACTAATGTGTGTCTATGTATTTATTTGAACATTGAATGAATTTTTGGAATATACAGGGTGTGTCAAAAGAAGTTTTTTTTAGCCATGAAAAATATATAAAATGGATGTGAAGTACTAATACTCATGTTTAGCAATCTTTAATGCATCAGTAGATAGAAGACGAAAAAAATATCCATTTTGGAGCTTTAGTTATTGAATTATGGCAATTCTCCTCAGGCATGTCAAATTCAGCTTTGACCACTTTTCATGAGCAGAGAACTCTTTTATTACAATCGTCATTCAGTGTGTAATTGAACATAACCAATGAAATCAATAACAATATACCTACTAAATGTTGATAATAAATTGATAATTAGTTGAATTTGCGCTGAAAAACATATTAACACAAACCACAGAATATTTGAATTTTAAATGTATTTGAACAATACATTGACATCACCTATAATCATTGGAATCACAAATGCATTTTTTTGTTCAAAAGTGGTCAAAATGGGATTCGCACTCTTGTTACTATATTTAATTATATCTCAGCAATTAGGTGGCGAAATTTAAAGGTAGATGTTCCGATTTTCTACTTGAAGTTTTCTATTCTACATGAAAGGGCATCCTTAAAAAAGTTGTATTCCAAAGTTTTAGTTGCATACCTCTAATGGTTCTTATTTTAGATGCACAAGATGCCGTGAAATGTGCCCATTGAGTTGTACGCAAACTATATTGGTGGTTAACCACCTTTCGTGGTAATTAGATGTTATTTCATCGATTTCTTCGTAATCATACTGATTTGGAACGTCAAATTTCAGTATGTTAATCAGAAAAATATGATCTTTCATATGATATGAAAATCTCCATATGTTTGAGAAAAATCTGTGTTATGAAAATGTGATCGGAACCTATACCTTTAATGGGATAAAGTTTATTTGATAGAAGACTAATCTGTTGTCTGATTTTATGAAGAAAACTTCTGTAAAATTGTCTTTTTTTCATTGTTTACACATTCTTGTTGTTAAAAATCACAACACTAAACAATATTGTATTGAATTTGTGTCTTTCCATACAGGTACAGTCTTGGAGATTGTCGACGACCACTTCATGATTCCGCAATGCTAGTTGAGGAGATAGCGCACCAACAAGTTACTTCACTGGTAAGAAAAGATTGACCCTAACCCTCAGGGGTAGTATTTCATAACGAACCGCGCGAATCCGTTAAGATTCTCGGGGAAGGATTTTGCGAGAATCCATGGATTCTCGGGCCAATTTTGAGAATCCATGGATTATTGCGAAATTAATGAAAATAATATCAAGAATAAGGCTAAAAGCTTGCACAACTTGCAAACCGGCATGTTTGTTGACTAAGGGTCAAAATACCAGTCATCTAAGGTCCTATTTTAAAATATAAAAAAAAAAGGGGGGGTTTGCGCAAATCTACCTGGATTCACGCGGTAGTGATTTTACGTGAATCGATTCGCGGATTCGCGCCAAAATTCTACCCCTGACCCAAGAAGTGTAGCAGTGAGATGGACTGAAGTACAGGGAGGGGAGGGTAGGGTAAATAGGAGGACCAAATAATTCATGTCAGCCGCCCCAGGTCACCGTGGTGACAGGTGAGTCGCACAACCACCACAAAACAAGTGCGTGGCCTCTCAGGCTAAATTTTTGGTTTAGTGCACCATGGGATAGAACTTGTGTGCGCGCGCCTAGAAGTGCTACTGGCCATGTAGTTCTTTATGGTATTATAGCCTGGTTAGGGATTGAAATTTGAAATGGCCAGAAAAAATATAGGAAGAAATGTTTATCTCTTAAATAGTTGATGAAAAATGTGTCTTATAAAATGCACTTTAAGGTGGGGACCCAATTTTGGTCCAATTTGTATTCCAAAATTTGAATTGAATTGCTCCAGTGATTTTTATGCTAGAAACAAAATACACTTCAAATTTTTCCATAAACTTCTCTAGAGGGTGGTATACCACTTGTAGATACAATTCGCCACCTTTTCACTTATAACATCAGAAACGTGTATTTCAGGCCTGATATTTTGCAAGGGTAAGGGACGCACCATTAGATACTCACGGGGGGGGGGGGGGGGGCATGGAAGTTTAAAAAAATGAACTTTGCCCACTATCCAGGAAGAAAAAAAACTTTGTCCACCAACCAGGGGAAGAAAAAAAAATTTAAAAAATGAACCACTGCCGAGTAAAAAAAGAAAAAGATGACTCGCCCGACTCACCCAACTTAATGTAAAAAAACCCATTATAACCTTAAAAAAACACCCCAACTTTATGTCGCCTACTTCGGTGGCGAAAAAAACCCCACAATTCCGCCCACCCTAACTTCCATGCCGCCCCCCTGAAAATTAAATGGTGCGTCCCTAATAAGAAACATATGGGCTGCACTTTGTTCTGATGACCAAAATGTTGAGATGGAAATGTGAATTAGCAGAGTCAAGAAATTAATGGTATTTAGGGGGAAAATTAGCCTCACCCGCAGCAGGATTTGGAACTTTGGCCATCTGCATTTTACATCTGCCATGGTTACCCGGGGAGAGGGAATTGGTGCTGCCAGCATAGTTTTCAAATGGGGTTTTGTGGGTTTTGAGATTAAAGGCATATTATGTGATCTTTTTCAGGGGTGCCCTCTATTCTTAATTTTTTTAAAAAGTAGATTTGGTTGCAGATTTACATTTCTGATCATAAACCATAAATATATTCTGAGTTGCAGAGTAAAACGATTCCTAATTACTTCAAAATCCTAGTTTAATTAATATTTATACTTATTTTTCACTCTAAATTCACTATAAAACCATGATTTTGAATTAATTAGGAATCGCATCGCTCTGTAACTCAGAATATTTATGATTGATGATCAGAAATGTAAATCTGCAAGAAAATCTACTTTCTAAATAAAATCATGAATAGAGGGCGCTCCCTGGAAAAGATCACATAATATAAATAAGAATTACAACACAATTTCTTATGACTTTCTTAAATTGTGTACCCATTAACAACTATTTCCAAAGTGTAGGGCTAAAAACACATAATTTACCCAGATATTTCCTTGTTGATACCCCAAGTAAAGGACGTGTATCACTTTGCCGTATCGTGGAAATCACTCTTTTACTTGTCCTTGTTTAGGACATCATCAGGGGAAGAATTTGTTTCCAAACAAAAATCATTTCTCTACAAATTGCTGTTATGAACAATGAGGGCAGTATATTACTATTTAGTGCACGGTTAGTGTAGACAATGAAAATAAGCATGATATTTTGAGTGAAACTCGTCCTCTTAAAATGAGACCTGTTTCAGAATAATGAGCGTTAAGTGGCCAGTGTGCATTAGGAGATATGGTCCAATAAACATGCCAAAAATCAATAGAAAACAAAGGAACTTTGCAACTTTAATTTCAATTTTGACAGTGAAACGTTGAGCAATTATGACATGTTCCATAGTTGTTCTAAAGCTTGTTAAAACTGTCCAACTTAACTCTATAAATTTGTTTCCTCATTCAGTCTGATATGTGGACCTCGTTTGCATTTTTCGTAGGCAATTGGCACGAGGGTCAGCAGGTTTTTGTGGTCATTATGATTTGAAACCCCTAATTGTGAATCCTGCACTAATTTGGTAAATATGGTCAGTAGAGGGCAGTATATCACTATTTATTGTGGTTGCAGATTGCTGGCAGCCACATATCAATCTGGAATAGGTTGTAAAACTGAGCTTATATGAGCCTATAATGATTATTGCATTTGAAAATTCATGTATTTTAAGTAGGATTGTGCCCTATGAGGTTTCAAGCCTATGTTCCAAGCAGTTGTGCAGAATCCAAAGATTAAGCCCAAAAAAATGACCCCCAAAACAACAACCAACAATCAAGTTTGTTTCCAGTTTTATGCCATTTTACCAGCATTTTATTTTTTATTTGAAATCTCTTTTAAAAAAACCCCACACCTCAATTGTTATTTTTAGACTAATTTTTAGCTTGTTTAAAAAAAGCAACCCAAAATCGAAGAAGGAATATTAAATTGGACTTGGATCTCTACGCGTACGCAAAAAGTTGTATTTTCAGTTTTCAATCCAAACTTCCTTATCAAGAAGATGTTCTATTTTCATTTCTTTTTCAATGTAAATAGCTTCAAAAAGCATGCGAGGTGTGCGTGCAGAGAAGCGCCCGTTTCATCAGCATCGAAGACTTCATCTTCTTGGCCAGGAAGGACAGAGAGAAGCTGAGACGACTCATCAAATTCCTCCAATTTAAGGACCAAAAGACAAAGATTGCCAAGATTTTAGGAGGCGGTATTGAAGAACAAGAGGAGAGTTACAGTGAAGCAGGTAGGGATGATGATTAAACATAAGGCAGCTATTGTTTTTAACAGCTATCTTGCTGTGTAAAAATAATGGCAGCCTTGTGCTTTCAGGAATCTAGAGATTATAGCTACCATATATGTGACCTGGTACCACAAAATGAGCGTAAAGTCGCAAATATAAAAAAAAATCATTCTTTTCCCCTTCACATTTTCAGAAAGTAGATGTCCTAAGGTTTCGAGACATTTTTCTTTTCTTTGCATTCATTTCTTGAGATGTAAGAATAAAATGCCCTCTCTAAAATTACTTAAAAAACATATTTAGACCCAATATATTTTCTTAATACCACGGGATGTGATACATGTTTATCTTTCCGAAAATGAAATATCTCATTTTTGACCTTCCCTTGTCATATCGTCTATTTCAGGCCATAACTCAAAATCAGCCCCCGCGACATTACGCTCATTTTGTCGTGCCAGGTCACATATGTGACGCCACGTGTCAAAACCAGGCCGAATTGGGCAGAGGTAAAATTTGAGTTATTTAAATGTATCATGAAAATATAAGCTTTGCACTTTGCAAAACCATTTTGTATCATTGAAATCGGACATTCCAAACTGAAGTTGTTGAATTCTGAATTTGGACTGTTGAAAATGAGAAAAACACATATAATAAAGAAAGGGATAATAAAAAGCAATGAAAAATGTTATTTGCCGATGATTTAAGTTTGTAATTTGTGCAGCATATTTTTGACAAGCATCATTAATTTATGAAATACTCAAAATTGACACATTTAACCCCAAAAATGTTTTTTTTTGCATTTTTCTCTATTCATAACTTTGCTCAATTCTGCCTGGTTTTGATATACAGTGTACCAGTCAATTGTTAGGATACCCAAGCCCTATATGAAAGCTATGAAGATTGTTAAACGGGGTCAGTCGTCACAAACATGCACAAACACAATAGTCAAACGACCTTGTTAAATTGTCAACACTCCCTACACAGGACTGGAGTGCAAATCTGTACGATTTTCACCATGTAATATCTATGGCGGATTTCATTCCATGGTATGAAGCTATGAAGTTTGTGTGGTCTTCGCTATCTCCAAGCATATAGAGCAATACGTACATAGCCTTTTTTGTAGACGAGGGTTCATTTCATGATTTGGTGAGGTTTAGAATGAGTTAGGATTCCTGTAATTTCGAAGACCACAGATTTTCAAAACGTGAATTTTCCAACATTTTATGACATAAATTTGGTCACAAAACGTGTTTAATACTATACATTTTACCGCTCTGCAGATGTTATTGACCCTCCTCTAAAATTCTACATGATTTTCAACACGTTTACCAGTTCTTGAGATGACCAAATAGACCATTTTCCGAAGCTATTTCTAGCAAATATTGCAGTCACTGACACTCCATTATTTTCTTGCGTACTACAAAATCTGGACAACACTACTATAGGTGCTTCTATCTTGATCATTGCTAATTCAATTATGGATAACAATTTATTATATAGAGGGTGATCATAGGACAGGTCTAGTCTCGATTGATACCAAATCTATGATTTGGGTATCGGGTAAAGGCCACAATGTTGAAGAGAACCATTTTAGACCAAATTTTAGTCACCTGAAAATCCTCTGTTTTTATGTCCCAATCACCTTTTTGGAGACTCAAATTTGTCCTTGAATGTTTTGATTAATATTTTATTGAAAAGCAATATTTCACAGCAGCTACTCTTTCATTTTGCCTTGGCCATCACATACACTACATGTATAATGAAAAATCAGGGGGGAGGGGCAGTGTGATTACATTAACCATCCCCCCCCTCACCCAGGTCAAAAAGTGTGTGGGGGAGATATACCCCCCCCCCCCCCCTCCCCCCCCCCCCTTGCACAGAGTAGAAGTAAATTCTATAGGTTTGGGTTTTGGTAAGTCTAATGTGAAACAAATAACATGGTGATCAGACATTAGCTTATCTTCTTGTATCTTTCAGTAATGTTTCATGGTGCGTGTGAAAACTAAATCTAACGTGTGTCCATCTTTATGTGTAGGTCCTTTTACATGTTGAACAAAACCAGCACAATTGGTAGCATTTGAGAAGCGAACAACATCGTATTTGGCGGGATTATCCCAGTGAACATTAAAATTAATTTACCTGGTAGTAGAGACATTTCTGTAGCAAATTGCTCAAATTTAGTAAGAAACAGGGAGTGGGTCTACCCATTTTCTGAAGATGGAGGCAGTCTCTATACAATGGCAAAATTTACAGAATGAGAATTGTTGGTAACATGAGCAAATTCGAAAGTATTATAAACAGATACAGTTCGTTTGATCATCATTTTCATAGGAGTCTTAAACACTACAGCTATACTGCCCCACCACGACAGAAGGAAGTAAGCGACAATTTGAATTTGTTGATATTTGGTGAAATAACTATTTTTGTGGATTTTTCATATATTTTTAAATAATTTATTTAAGAAAGTGTATCCTGGAGGGGTACAAAACCCTATAATTACAGAATCAGACTCATATCTAACCAACTTTCAATAATAATCATTATATCAACATCGTTTGTACAAATATAGTCAGTCAGTTCAATGTGCTTATTTCTAGTTGAGCGAGCGTTCCATAGGCACACTTAAATTCCAAATATTATATTAGAGTTGAACTTAGGGAGACTTTTCAGGTTTGTAACATATGATCCATTAGGCTGGTCAGGATGAAGATGTCTTGGTACAGGTAATCTTGTGTTCAGTATTCATCCGATGAGATGATGCGTTAAACAAGGGTTTGCGTCTTCCACCTCTTTTGCTTCGACGAGTTAAAGGACATCTGTTGAGCTTAGGGTCTTTATATTGTTCCATTATTCAGCAGGTAGATGGGGCAATGTGGGTTCATGGCTGTAGGGATTCAGAGTAAGAAGTATAGATGTCTTGGATGTGAGGAGTTGTTATCAGTAGTATCGGGCAAATAACTAGCAGCTCCATGGTTTGGGAGAAGAGACAGGGAAGAAGCAGTAGTCCACATATTGAGGAAAGTCATGATTAGGATTTGTTTTACTAGAAGCCATGTCGGAACCGGTCCACGGAAACTCATGTCATCTACAGTATTGATTTTTTCTGTGATAAAATAAGCAAATTTCGACGCCCCTTGGGTTTTATTGACATGAATCCTTATAGTAAACAATTTACAATTATGACAATGGTAGTGGGAGGGGTAGTTTTTTGATTGATTGGGAGCAATTGGATCCAATTGCTTCCTTTCAAATGACATGAGATTCCGTGTGCTGGTTCCGACATGGCTGAAGTCGATACGGCCCATTACTATAGCAGAACGCGGCGGGCGGCGAACGCGGGAGGGGAGGGCCGGAGGTGGGTGCGGAAGTATGCAGAACTTGAATTCAAAATCTTCTGAAAATATTATTTCTGTCAACTCTACGCGGCGGCGGCGGCGGCAGCGAATAGACCGGGAAGGGGGGTGCAGAAGTTAGCAGAACTTAAATTCAAAATCTTTTAAAAAGATTATTTCAGTAAATTCCATGCGGCGGTGAACGGAGAGGGTGCTGGCATATGCTGAAGTATACATGACTTGAATTCAAAATCTCTTTAAAAAATTGTGTCTATCAACTCCACGTGTCTTAGAATCAAGAGGTGGGGGGGGGGGGGGGGGGTACGGAAGATTGCAAAACTTAAATTCAACCTTAGAGATTTGGTAAAGATCATTAGTGTCAACTCCACGTGTCTTAGAATCAAAAATGTCTTTTTAAATACTATTTAGATCATGTTAGACCCCGCGCCGTTCGGAGAGGGGGGGGGGGTTTACGGAAGACTGCAAAGCTTAAATTCAACCTTAAAGATTTGGTAAAGATCATTAGTGTCAACTCCACGTGTCTTAAAATCAAAAATGTCTTTTTAAATACTATTTAGATCATGTTAGACCCCGCGCCGTTCGGAGAGGGGGGTTTACGGAAGTATGCAAAACATACTTTCAAAATATTTGTTTGTTCTCATTAGAGCGTAATACGTTTAAAATTATATTTTGGATATTTAAAAAAAAAAGTTTTTCTCCGAATTTTGTTCCTACTAGCGAAAATTAGACCCTCATATTTTGGTCATTTCGATAAATATACATGTTAAACTTTAAATCGTTTAAAGCAATCATTTATGTCTATGGCACGTGTCCGAGAAGCGCCAATGTCGCACAATCTTGTATTAAAAGACAGTGGGGTGGAGAAGATGTGCTTTTATACACAGCTCTATGGAATAAAATTTACATTATCGTCGATATCTCGGAAAGAAAATCATTAATAAAACATAATATTTTTTCAAATTAACTTTTTTGGGCAGGGAATATGCGGTTTTCTTCTTTAAAAAAAAAAGAAGAAAAAAAAGGATAAAAACATTAGATAATGACTTTATTTGGTTAGTCTACAATGAACATATTGCCTGTTTTGGTTACAACCAATCTTTCCCATTAATGAGAACTTTTACAATCAACACACACACGCACATCCCTCCCGTGCATGTCGGAACCGGTCCACGGAAACTCATGTCATCTACAGTATTGATTTTTTCTGTGATAAAATAAGCAAATTTCGACGCCCCTTGGGTTTTATTGACGTGAATCTTTATAGTAAACAATTTACAATTATGACAATGGTAGTGGGAGGGGTAGTTTTTTGATTGATTGGGAGCAATTGGATCCAATTGCTTCCTTTCAAATGACATGAGATTCCGTGTGCTGGTTCCGACATGCACTGGCTAGCACTGGCTCCTGTAGGCCCAGGGTTGGGATTCACATCCATGGACTTCAAAAGTTTGATTTGGAAAGTAGCGGTGGATGCGACCTTTTATGGGATCTTCTTGAATGGAGAATTTTGGATGTTTTAAATGTCCATTTGATTTGTAGACATTAAGTTTTAAGTCAATCTCATCATACTGGTGAGACACATAAATTGGGCTTGAAAATACAAGCAAGGCAATTAGTAGAGTCATGTCCAGCAGGAATTCCAGTGTGAAGTGATATATATACAATTCATCAATAAGTCAATAATCAATAGGGAGCCAAGTCATTATCAATAGAGCAAGTGTCAAGTGGATTCAAGAGCATCATGGAGATAGTGGTGGGCATTAATATGCAAATTAAATAAGATGCATTGAAGACAGCACTGTACAGTAGTATCTCATCTGTTCCATACACAGTCTACAGTCATAGAATAATAGAAACTTGTTTTTTAATTCTCAGATCAGAAAGCCCATTGCAAAAGACGCAAACTTTGCATCGACATGCTGAATGCAATAGACCAAACAGGAGAACTTGTAAGTCTGTTGGACAGTGATGAAATAGACCCTATTAAACTGGACAGAATTGAGAGAGCTGATCGACAGACGAGTGGCATGGATGCCATTCAGTACCAGGAGTATACGGAAGCAAGACAGATTAACTTTGGTAGGTACAGTCAGGGGTTTAAATATTTGTTGGGCTATTTTAGAAAATTCTGCCGAAAATCGCCCATTTAGTACAATTTCCCATAGGCCAACATTTCTCAGAGTGCTATTTTGTGAAAACTGGGAGGTATTTGCCCTTCGCCCCATGTATTTTGAGCCCTGGGTACAGTACATTGATATTTTCAGAACATTTTGCAACATTCCTATGGTTTATAAATGAAGAGGTTTTTTGCAAAAGGGCCTTTATCCACTGTAGCAATTTCGCCCGGACTTCGCCAGAATACATGACTTACCAGGAGGGATTATTGATCAACATTCATTCATACCCATACCTCGAGTCATACATTTGTATCATGTCCTATTTTCATCCAAAAGTATTTATTCCCCTCTGTAATTCCATGCTCCTCCTCTATCTAGTCATGACAAAAATGATGCAATGTTTCAAAACAAAAATAACTTTAAAAAGCCCCCGACGCAAAATCAACTCAGACCGCAACATTTGTTTAAAATTCCATCTCGGCGTGAACGTGTATGGGAAATTCCCAGATCCCATGTAAACGATGTTGCATGCAAATTAGTACCGCGCATCTCCGGGTTTTGGAAATAAATCGCCCAGGGCATGTCGCGTTCTGATTGGCCAACAAGTTAAGTAAACGTGTTACGGATACATAAATGATACCGTATTTGGTCACAACCATATACATCATGAATATGTATACTATTCAGTAGACATAACGAAAGTAATTTGCATACAATTAACTTTATACACTCTAAGATAATAAATTATAAATATTTATTATCACACAATTGTTTTTAATAGACCCACAATATTCATTTCAACTAGAAAAAACAATATAACTTTATAAGAAAGTGGTTACAAATAGTAAGAGTACAATTTGACAAACAAATAAAAAACGTCCGAAAAATAAACTAACCAACAATATAAATATATACACCCTCCTCAAATTGGCCCTTACCCCCCCCCACATCTCAAATTTTCAAAATAAAATAATAACTAAACAGGCTAATTTTAGTAAAATAATAGTCCAGTAGTTTTAAGCTGTTCTTCCGATAAAAGCCGTCACGGGGGGGGGGGGGGGGGGGGGGGGGGGGGGGGGGGGGGGGGGGGGGGGGGGGGGGGGGGGGGGTAGGTAAATATGTTTCATGTTTAGGATAACAAATGGTTTAGCGCGTGTTGAAAAAATGTAGCGCGAAAATGTTCCACATACAGGTATTACAATGCATGTTAACACTTTCCACGCGGCAGATAGCTAGCTACAGAAGACATTTCAAAATTTCACAAAATGTTTCAGAAGAGTCAAAATTATAAATTAATTATACCATATTTGAATCACCGTGAGAAATGCATTGAAATAAGTACAAACATGCCCTAGTTTAGGGCATGTTTGTTCTTACCATGAGATAGACTTTGAAAGTTGGAAAGGTTTTGGAAAAATCTGTTTTGTAGGCCTATAGGCTATATGGTAAAACTATTAATAGCCGCGTGGAAAGTGTAATTTTTATATTTGAAATTGTAGCTAATTAGTATTTTGTCAACCATCGTTATTGTTATTAAAGTCGTTCTCCAAAATAGTTGTGTACTGTCTTCTCCTATAAATCAAAACACACTGTGACCATTCCTAATTCCTTCATCTTTCTTCCTTATTTCTCTTCTCTCCGTGTCATGTTGTGATTTACTCGATAGTGAGCGTTCAGAAATACTTTGGTGGTGGGGTGGACTGGGCAACTTGCATTTTTCGGTGTCTAAACTTTTTTGACCTCTCCTTTGCAAACTGAAAAAACTGACACCCTTAACAAATGACCTCCCCCCCCCCCCCCCAAAATGGGTTTGGATTTTTGAAATGTTCGTAAAAGGTTGCCCCATTTTCCTTTTTTTTTGCAGTCAACTCGTGAATTTCACTGTGGGAGAGGGGGGTTTGAAGAACGGGAGATGAAGAAAAGTTGAATTGAAGGTTCTATAAGGAACCTCTCTCTTGAACCTTCAAAAGAGGTTCTTGAAAATTGAAGAACCAAACAAGGTTCTTCATAGAACCAAAAATGGTTCTGTATCACGTTTGGGGAACTATTGTTGGTTCTTTAAAGAATCTTTAACATGTTTAAGGGTTCTCCTGGCAGGACAAAAAAAGAGGTTCTTTAATTTCTTAGAGTGTAGTATTAAATTTAAAAGGGAAGAAGAATAATTCATAAAAATAAAATAAAAAGTTAAAATTTAAAATATGTGACTGTTGCCTTCAACTAAATTAAACCTAAAATGTATTAATTATATATTACTATACCTGAATACTATTACTAGTACCCTATACCTTGACCCCCACTTCTGGTCAAGTCATTTAACATTAAATATTATTTGCATCGTGGTTTCACTCATTCGCTGGACGAATTGACCTATTTAAATTCCCCAAAGGCCACAGTTCGCACGTACACAATCGTACACCACTCCATGCGGCTGTATACGAGCGTGCATGCACAACCTAATTAGCATAATTTATTACGGCATGTTACAACAGGTGTCTGGCGCGCACTATTCATAACACGTTGTTTGCGGGGTTGTTTGGTCCAAAGTTTCACCAGTCTGGTATGAAAATAATTTTAGCAACATCTGTCAAATTTAGGAAAATTATGCCATGGGTCTCCGGTTAAAAACATGGGTCCATTTCCCCCGAAAATGGGTCGATTTTCGTTTTGCTGGCGGCACATCCCTGACAAAAATCCTGAGTACCCCATCCCACCCCCGATCAGCGAATAACCTGTGTGTAGCGTAGCGACCAAGGCCCAAGGACAACATGCCTAGGCTATGCACAGTTGCGTATGAAAAAGTTGCCTCATTTATAGTTTGGACAAAATATTACGGGAAACATAATATTGACTTTCATGTGCCGATGGCCGGGAGGGGCTGCCGTCAGTCACTTTCCATCCACACATTTATTTTATGAATGAGGGGATTTCCCACGATAGCGAGTTGTCTTGGACAGCTCCTGAACCTGTGAATATTAATAAAATGTGATGGTCATTATCAATTATGGAATATAAACAATGCGTCATAATTATGATTTAAATGGAAGTAATCCAGTGGAAATAAAGGTAGGTTGATCCGAAAACCCCGGGCCGATAACCTTAGAACTGGAGTGGAATTCAGTCGCTATAAAATATAGCGCTCGTGGTGCATGTACAATGTACATCGGAGAACGGCGGGTCGCAGGTTCATTCCATGGTAAAATAGCCTTGCACAAATGGAAGACTTGTGGCCCGAAGATGACACTAAATCATTAAATGTGAGAACAGAAAAAATGACAGCTTGATTGTTTTATGGCGCTAGTCATGACAGTTCGTTCTCGTAAAACCAATACTCATTGTAATATTATCTGGGCCAAACAATAGGATACTCCATGCATCGGTAATCTGGTTAGCAGCGCGATGTCAGCGCTGTACACATGGTCTTTAAACTTGGATCGATATCAACGCAGTCAACGCAAGCAGGGCAATTACTGTGCGTGTGAATCCCGTTGATATTGCGCTGAGATTGAGCTGACATTGCGCTGAGATTGCGTTGTCATCGGAGGTCAGCGCGCTGATATCGTTCACTCTAAACAGAACTGTACTGTATTCCTCGACCCTTATCTCATTCAGTGATCTACATGTAAATAAGAAATGTCTTAAGTCTTCCATTGAATCATCATTACAAAGCATACATTTACCATCCTTATTATTTGAAGACCATTTGCGTATTCTATGTTCCAATGGAAGCGTGTTTGATCGCGCTTTGAATTTTAGACTACAACCAAAGAAATCAGTTTTGTCTAAAAGATAGTCTTCCAATTGAACGGTTTTTTTAAACTGCAAATAGTCGCTAAGAGAAGATTTTTCCCTAACAGTGTTACTCCATACATTATGACAGACAATCTTATTAATGCGCTTAAATGTGTTGACCCAGCGTGGACTTGTGGGGGCGTCATTAATAATGTATTCCATGTCGCATCTTTTAAGCGTATCTCTAATCGACGACAACCATTTGAACCTGATATGGTCCATGTCGCAGTTTAGATTCATTAGAGCGTTTAACATAAGTTTTGGCCAACGGTGCATCTCTAGATTAGAGAGTCGTGCAAGATACTTAATTCTGTGAACATCTTGAAGGGAGGCGATGGGGTTCCACCCCAAGTCGCCATAGAGGGCTACGCTCGGCGTGTTACGGGGTGCCTTCAAGATATATCTTGCCATTTGTAGCTGCAAATTCTCTATTTTATTGCTATCAGCCTTGCTACCACAGGTCCATACCGAGCATGCCTTGCTACCACAGGTCCATACCGAGCATGCATAGTTAATAGAGGGAACCGCTAAAGATTTCCAAAGAATGTTACCATAATAAATCCTATTGAAATTATCGTGACTATCAACGATCGATTTTATATACGCGATCAACCTATTACCTTTCTTAACAACTTCATTGACATGAGTGTGATCAGACAAATTTCTTGATATGTGGACCCCTAAGTATTTATAGTGATCGCACTCGGAAATCGATAGATTGCCTAGTTTCCAGAGTTTAGTTTTATCTGTACGTTTGCCTACCACCAATACCTTAGATTTATCAATATTGAAGTCTAATTTCCAGGTTCGTGAGAAAGTTGATGCAATGTCTAGCATCCTTTGCAATTCGACTGCGTTATCTGCTATAAGAACTACATCATCAGCCCAAAAAAGACAACCTGTTTGCACATTACATGTACGTACCCCCACCCCTTCTTTCCTTATGAGCCTAGCTAATTCATTTATGTAAATGCAGAATAAAATTGGTGAAAGCACACATCCCTGTTTTACACCTTCTTCCACCTCAAAAAAATCTGTAATGAGATCACCAAACTTAACATTAGATTGAACATTCATATATAGACTACTAATAATGTTCCACATACTGCCCCGAATACCTAACTTCCATGCAAGTGATAACAATAATATAAGTTTATACAGGTGCAGACAGATAGTCTATTAAAGGGGCACTGATAGATTTCACAAAAAGTGAAATTCAATATTTTCACATTATTTAGATAGATGTTATACATAGAAACAGGGAGGTCATGACTAAGCATCACGTAACAAGCCATGGGTGGTCTTCAAGGTTATTTTGAATAAATGTGAAACAAATAAGTGAGAAGCCATTAGATGAATATGGGTAGTTTCGATGTGATCATATATAAGAAACTCAAAATGCTAACAAATCCATGAATTTCACATGAAATACTGCAAATTAAGCTTTATAATTTTGGGTGGTAGTTCGTACGTATATAAGCATTTTGTAATGTGAAAAACTTCTGAAAAAATTGAGGGCTCCTTCCATGAAGGATCTCTGAGTGCCCCTTTTATGTTTTATAATTCAAGTGTATGGGTTACCATCACACCAGATCATGAATGTATCATTAATTATAGGCTATTCACACTTAATCCTAATCCCTGTGATTGGTTCTTTTACTAGGTTCTGGAAAGTCCACTTGAGAATCAAAGCAAATCATCTGGTCAGTCTACTTCAAAGCTTTACTACCACCACAGTAATAATCTCTTTTACCAGTTTAAAGCTATATTTTGTATTGTGTTGGAGTGACTTATTCAATGCTGTAGCAGAGGTTAAATTTGGTTTTGTTTATAGTATGTTTACTAACTCAGTTTGTGTGTTCTTTTTTCAGCTAAAAAGGCCAGCAAGTTCAAGGAGTGGTTAGATTATTCCAGTTTACAAGAACCCAAGCCCAACCCGTTTGCACTGGAGATACTGGCTTTTGTGGCCTATGAAACTGTAGCGCAGGTAATTAAACTAATCTGTCTTTTACATAGATTTTAAGGAAATCCTTTCCATGGAACTTTAGCGCTCAGATATGTTGCATTATTATTATAAAATGGTAGTAAACACGATTTACATTGGCTACACTGTGTTTCACGCTGTTTTTTACGCTGTGCTTACTGCACGACGATGATCAGGCTTATGCTGGCTATGGATTTATTTTGTTCTTGGATCGATTTTGGGGTTTGATACCGTGAAGCTATTTAGGATGTTGTCGGCGAGTAGGATTTCGAGTTTCTCATCCATGCATAAGTTCAGGGATTATATAATTATGGGATAGGTAACCCAACTTTCAAAGTGTATTTCAAGGATTACTGAATCAATACTAGGCATGTTTTTACTTATTTCAATGCATTTCTAATGGTGATTTCTAATGAAATTCAATAATTTTGACAATTTTGAAACCTATTGAAATTTTTGAATGTCGTCTGCAGATGACTGCCGCGTGGAAAGTATTAACATATTCTCGTATTTCTCTTTATTGACCTACAGCTGGTGGATCTCTCACTGATATCCAGCAGCCCCAAGCAATGGCCCCAAAACCTTCCCCAATTTTCAAGTCTATTTAAAGGATTACTGAACCAATACTCGGCATGTTTGTACTTATTTCAATGCATTTCTCATGGCGATTCCAAATATGGTAATGAAATTAAATAGGACATTTTTGAAACATTTTGCAATTTTGGAATGTCGCAACTTTCAAAGTCTATTTCAAGGATTACTGAACCAATACTAGGCATGTTTGTACTTCTTTCAAAGTCTATTTCAAGGATTACTGAACCAATACTAGGCATGTTTGTACTTATTTCAATGCATTTCTCATGGCGATTCCAAATATGGTAATGAAATTAAAAAGTCTTGACATTTTCGAAACATGTTGTGAAATTTTGGAATGTTGTCTGCAGATGACTGCCGCGTGGAACGTGTTTACATATTCTTGTATTTCTCTTTATGTACCAACAGCTGGTGGATCTCTCACTGATCGTGCGACGAGACATGATATCTAGCAGCCTAGATCCCATCACTCAAGCAATAGCCCCAAAGTGCCGCAACGACATTCCATCACTCGTACCCCAACCCCCTCTACAGATTTCCTCCCCCATGGTCACCCCCAGTCCGACACCCATCCAGTCGCCGAGTTCCTCCCCTACGTCGCCAACCGGCAGCATGGCGTCGCCGTTTTTGTCGTCATCAATTACGAGCAATGGTCTGGCAGTGTCAGGGAATAGTACGTCGTCGGATGGCTCGCAGCAAACGGGGGAGAGCAAACCTACTACGCAATCTGGTCAAAAGTCAAAATCAAAAAAGAAGAAAAAGGTATTAACTGATTCTTAACAATTTACACGAGGATATTAGTAGGTATAGCACACACAAAATTCAAATGCACTGAAAGTGTACAAAATTATCTCATTTGGTAGATATTTGCAAAAGTAGAAATTTGGTAAAAAAATCATGCAAATAGGTTGTACGGTTCTCAAGATATTGTCGGATGATTATTGGAAAATAAGACCGGAAATCTGCCAAAAAGTACCATTTTGGGCCAAATATGACATTTTAGCAAGTTTACACCCTTCTGATTATAAATCTTTGTACATACAGTGGCTACAAAACACAGAGGCAAGATACTGGCGATAGGTTTATCCATTTCTATTAAAATCAGACATGATATTTATTTTATATTTGTACAGCTGACTCCAAAATATGCCATTTTATTAAAAATTCATAATCGCAACTCGGAAAATCGTCAAAAAATGACTAAGTTAAGTCCAGCTAATTAATATGCGTAACATGAATATCTGAGATTCTACAATCAGTAGAAAGATGAGCTTTGGTACAATGGTTACCTGTGACAAGACGTATATTAAAATATAAAATTTAGTTAATTATCTCATTCCACATATATTAATTAAAAATCAGTAAATCAGTTTGTTGTTTATTTTCCTATTACAGCTTAGCTCCGTCCATGTATTATCTCAATACAACGCCATACAACCGTACCATGTCAGAGAGGCTTGGAGACGTCACCAGCATACAAACACTCCGATGGCAGCATTCTCAGTAAGTTTCAGAGACATAATCATTACTGTAAGGCCAAAATTTTTGTTGTTGTTATGTTGTCCTCCACAGCTTTCAGAGAGGAGTGGCGGGCGGATTTTTTTCTTTATTTTAATTTTTTTTTAAATTTTCTTTTACCAGCGGAAGCTCAAAGTTTTTTCAAAGAAGTTGAAATCACTCTGAGAGTCGCACATATATGTTATAAACACTTAATTTAATATTCAATGCCATTTAAACTGTTTAAAAAAAATGTGAAAAAAAAATGAGAAAAAAATCTGGGGGGCGGGGGGGGGGGAAATTTGAAAGAAAGAAAAAAATCGGAGCGGCCCTAAATCCGGAGTGGGCGGTCAAGGACAACATAACAATTAATTTTTTTGCCTAATGGAAGGATAGTTTTGGAAGGTAGTTTTGGAATTCAAACTATCAGGGGAACAAATGGAAAAGACAGGGTCTGTGTGAGAGTCGGAGTCGATTGGTTTTACGCCATAGGGGTTGTATAACAATAATTTTCACTCATGATTTTGCTATGAAATTGAGGAAGCCGGGGGCTACCAGTATTGGGTCTACATGCGAATCACAGTCGAGTCTACATGAGAGTCGGAGTCAATTAGTTTTACGCCATAGGGGCTGTATTACAAGAATTTTCTCCATGATTTTGCAATGAAATTGAGGAAGCGTGGGGCTACCATTATTGGGTCTGTCAATTAGTTTTACGCCATAGGGGCTGTATTACAAGAATTTTCTCCATGATTTTGCAATGAAATTGAGGAAGCGTGGGGCTACCATTATTGGGTCTGCATGGAATCTCAGTCGGGTCTGCGTGAGAGTTGGAGTCGATTGGTTTTACGCCACAGGGTTGTATAACAATAATTTTCACTCATGATTTTGCTATGAAATTAAGGAAGCTGGAGGCTACCAGTATTGGGTGCCAGTATTGGGTCTGCATGCGAATATCAGTTGGGTCTGCGTGAGAGTTGGAGTCGATTAGTTTTACGCCACAGGGTTGTATTACAATAATTTTCCCCATGATTTTGAGGAAGCCGGGGGCTACCAGTATTTATTGGGTCTGCATGCGAATCTCAGTAGGGGTCTGCGTGAGAGTCAGGAGTCGATTAGTTTTACGCCACAGGATTGTATTACAATCATATTCCCTCGTGAATTTGAAGTGAAGTGAAAGTGAGGCTACCAGTTATAGGGTTGCTGTAGTAATTTTGTTGTCAACAACTAAGTGGTATGGTTAATATGCTGTAAAGTGGACATTTTCTTTATTTTGTCTAATTGATTTTTAATTCCCCCTCCTTTCTGTTCATATTTTCACACACTTAGAAGTATGTTGGTGAATATGAGAGAATCAAGTTCTTAGCTAGCTGATATGCCAGGCATCATCACCCTATGACAAATGCTGAAATTATGCAGGCAACAGACATCCTCACCCTATGACAGATGCTGATGAAGTGAAGCTGCTACAGGCATCCTCACCCTATGACTGATGCAGAAATGAAGCCGCTACAGGCATCCTCACCCTATGACCGATGCTGAAGTGAAACCGCTACAGGCATCTTATGCAGATGCTGCAGTGAAGCGAAACAGCTACAGGCATCCACACACCGTATGACAAAAAAGGCTAAGTCAGACCCAGGCAAATATGTCTAATGACCAATTATGCTACATTTATCTTTCATCTTTTATACCAGACCAAACATGACAAGATCATGATTTATTTTTGTTATTTTTTTGTTAATTGTTTATAAATCGTATTGTATTTTGTTTTACTATTGTAGCGTATTGGGAGGCAATAAATGTTGTCCCTCTTACACCAAAGGACCAATGGGCACCTATTATAATACTTCTCATATTGAGAATCGAAAACCCAACTAAAGTCAAAACCATCGTTCCTTTTACAGCATAGCGCCAGCAATACCATTACTGTGTACTGCGTGATTCAAACACTGCTTGGAAGAGTGTGCAGTTTTCCTCAAGCTCCGCCCATATGCAGTGAACCACTCGGTAGTACACATTAGGTCCTTCACAATTGATTTTGAGTTTCCTGTTGCAGGTTTTAAAAAAGGGACAAGGTGACTTTTTAATTATTAATTATTAATTATCTTTTATTTTGAAACTAATTATTTTGAGGTCGCAACCAATTTCACTACCCTTATATATCGAGGACTCTGCATTTAATTATTTTCCAAATATGATTAATTTGATACCCAAATAATATTAATGCAATCATGTTCTATGTTTGTACATCATCATAGCTGATATGAAAGAAGTCAGAAAGTAGCAAATATATTAAAATGAAATAATTAAATATTTTGAAATTCTGAAAATCAATTGTGAAGGGCCTTCCTTAAAAGGAAGAATGGTGGCTTTGACTGTACACGGTATTGTTTGGTGCGAAATAGGATGACACAGGATAATTTAAACTTTGCAATTTCATACTTTAATTAAATGTGCAATATTTGGAAAAAAGGATTATGTTAACACTTTCCACGCGGCAGGCATCTGCAGATGACATACCAAAATTTCACAAAATGTTTCAAAAATGTCAAAATTATTGAACTTTATTATCATATTTGGAATCACCATGAGAAATGCATTAAAACAAGTACAAAAATGCCTAGTATTGGTTCAGTAATCATGGAGATAGACCTTGAAAGTTGGGGGAAAGGTTTCTGAAAAACCTGCTCTATAATTGTAAAACCAATAGCCCGCGTGGAAAGTGTGAAGAAAGTTGACGCGCTCCTATTTGTAAATAGCTACCATGTAGCCATTACAGTGATGGGTGTCTTACCCTAACAACTCATATTATGAAAAGGTTAGATGTAATAGCTGCTATCTGTGATATATATTATGGTGCTTTATGTATGTTAATGCCATTGGTAAGAAGTCGAAAATGACCTTAAATGTGATGCAGTACATCAAAAGGGAGAATTTGCGGCTATGTTTTTTTTAAGATATAGAGAAAAATAGAGAAAAAAGAAAAAAGAATTTAGGCATTTTCACTCATTAAATCTGAATGCCTTGATCGATGTTGATACATTTGGTGTCATTTTAAAGCTTAGAAAATGCTCTGAGAGCACACATAATAAACTCAAAATTGACTTCACCTGCAAAGTCCCCCCTTTTTGATGTGCTGCATCACAAAGTATACATGTGATAATTGATAATCATTTTGTGTATCCATTCATGGTGAAATATGAATGTTACACTAGAGCATATTCTTAGGTGTGCATGACTCTAAAGCTGCATTTATGACTGGGTATGCTATATACACTGACATAACAATCATACATCAAATGGAAAAGATTATATTCTGTTGATTTTGGACCCATGATGTATAGGTGGCCCCGGACATTGTCAGCAAAGCAATGCAATTAAAGGTATATGACCCGATCACTTTTTGGGGGCTATGATTTTTTTTCACATCAAGATATTTTAGTATCAGACGAATCCCCATATTTTTCTCATTATGTCTGTAAAATATTAGGGGCCAGAAATGTTTCATTTGGAAATTATAGGCTAAAATGTGGTGAATTACTGCCAAAGGTGGTTAACCACCAACCAGTCTGTGTGCTTCTCAATGGGCACATGTCTTTTGACCCTGCGCTTCTAAAAATAGAACCATTGGAGTTATGCAACTCAAACTTTGGAATGCAACAATTTTAAGGATGACCTTTCATGTAAAATAGAAAACATCAAGTTGAAAATCGGGTCAGCAATCGGAACATCTACCTTTAACAAATCAGTTTGTGCGCCCTACTCAACCATACAGAAGATCGTTCCTAGTGACGCCGTGTAAGCGTCTTTTGTTTACATCAGCAAAATTTGCCAAATGTTCCACCCAATTTTCAGACTTTCATATGTAAAAATATATGAAAACTCTCATTATGTGTAAATATGATAACATGACATGCTATAAGGAATCCCTTGGGCAAATATTCTGTTCACTTGTAATATTTCAAGGAGGTACAAAAAGGGCTATATTTTGGTGATGATGGGTGCAGTCTGAAATGTGTGTACTTTATGTTGTTTGCTGTCAATGGCATGTGACATCATTCCGGACGACCTATAGGATTCTAGACATGATGGCTGCTGATCCCAAAATGCAGGTCATCTCTATACTGTGTACATAAATGCACTGGTATAAGTACCTGATAATCAAAGATACGTATCAGTACTTATGTATAAATGCTGCAGTGATCATTTAAATATGCACTGACATCACCGTACAGAGATAGATGAACAGATTATATATATACATGGAACTATATTTTTGAACAGAGACGAGGGATGAGTTCAACTTAACCTTTGAATCAACATGGAGAGTTTCAATGAGAATAACTATTTTTAGCACAAATTCCGTAATTTGAAACAAGCAAATAATTATATAAGGAACACCTCTTGTGAACAGAGAGGGGGCAAGTTTTTGATTCAGCATAATGGAAAGTTATTTGGTCAATGAGTAACTACTTATTGGAACAATTCCGTAACATTATTTTTTGGTAGCGCGACTCCCTTAGCGTGATGCACGATCCCCTTGACTACTACCGCGGCAGCCCAGTTTCAAGCCCGGGGGCGCGAAACATCCCATTTTTTCTGTCATTACTGTTCCCAGTTTCAATTTTCAGTGCCAAGAGACCATGATGTATAGTACTGAAATTACATGATAAAAATGACCCACATGTTTGAAATTTTCAGTGAGAAAGGGGTAAGACATACAACTTAAGTATCATAAGTTTATTTTATAAGTGCATTGCCGACCTGATGATCGCTTCCCTGCATCTCTTTCAGTTTTGACCCAAGTAGATCAATAAGCTCATTGCCGACCTGATGATGGCTTCCCCTGTTAGCTCTTTGATCCACCCGTTGAGTTAGGGTTAATTTGCTTTTTTTATTTTTTAATATCTCATATGTTTCTTCTGACTTATCCAAGTCAGACACTTTTGAACCATCTTCCAAGATTCTTCATCCCAGAGACCGATGTTTATTTCAAATTACCGTTTTGGAAATAAGAAAAGTAGAAAACAATCATAGTAAACAACAGTCAAATGTTGTAACTGGCAGTTGGTTTAGCGGCATTACATGTAGGTGTTGTTGGCAATGAAGACCTTCTCCTGATGATTCCTGTTGATTGAGTTTTGTTTCCTTTGAAACATAAGTTTTACTCTTGTTTCCTTTGCTCTCTTGCATGACTGCAGAAAGCTTCTTTTCTGTCAATCTTAACCTTGACTAAGAAAGCATAACAATGTCAAGTGATCCCAGCGGTAGAATTTCGGCGTGAATCGATTCGCGTGAAGATTCGCGTAAAAACACTACAGTGTGAATCCAGGTTGATTCGTACAAAAAAATCTTTTTTCTTCTATTTTTAAGTCAAAGCTTATTTGCAATAATCCATGGATTCTCAAAATTTGCGAGAATCCATTCTCGCGGCTGATAACGAAATTCTACCCCTGGATCCAAACATCTTTTTAATAGCACACTCAAGTGAAACACCACGAAAGCGTACCTGCAATATGCATGCACAGTGATGACCTACCTGATCTGACACTCATAATGCATAATTTTTTGGAATTGGGTGTGCAAATGGTTTATTTACAATGGATAGAAACAAATATCAGCTGGATAATTACAGAAGATTCTCTGAGACCCTTTTCATTTTACAGTATGAGAACAAATTTGCACATTATAATACCGGGTGCTATATCGTCAGCCTGCTTCGATAATTGCCTAACTCACTTTTCGCTATATGTGCCATGCCGTCTTGGTAGATTTCTTACTCAGACGAAAAGTTTCTGAATGAGACATGTTTCTTCAAAGAAGCTTGGAAACTAGTATCCAACATAAAATTGTGTCCATTAGTGCATCTGTAGTTCGGTCTTATATTAGTACAACAAAGGCGTAATTCTCATTGATACAACTTTTGCAATTGTAGACGTTTTGTCCAAGTTTAGACGTTTTGAGTTTACATAAGGAAACATTTTGACAAATGGTATTCATAGCTAAATAAATGCACTTCTCCTGGTATAGATAATTTTGGGACACCCTGTACCTCTGGTGAGCTTTGTTGTGGTTTTTTTTATAAGAAAGCTATCCCACCTTAGCTCACCTGGAGCATACCCATTCAAACCTCATTATTTAAGCGATCATCCTCATCTCCACTGATGCTAGGCAAGGCACCATCCGGCACATTGGCAGCATCCATCACATTGGCAGCATCCATCCCATTGGCAGCAACAGAAGTGTCTATAACACGATTAGCAGCAGTAGAAGGTCGACGGGCCTGACGACCTCCTTCTCTGTCATATCGTCAGCCTGCTTCGATAATTGCCTAACTCACTTTTCAGCAAAATTATTTTTTTTGCATAAATCATGACTTCATTACATTATGCACATGCTGTTATAATATCTAAGTCATTGACCAATCAAAAGTGTTGATAAATGAAGAGATTTGTTGCAAAGGGGCCACCAGACCACTCCAACATGTTACTCATTTTGCATTATTGAATTTGCATTGACAAATCCATGGAATTAATCACATTATTGTATGGCTGTGTTCATCTGTTTCTATATGACTTGGATTAGTGCATCCATGCACGCCAATCGAGGCCATCAACAATACAAGTCGCATTCCACATAATGAATTGAATATCCATCCATCAATAATGCAAAATGAGTAACAGGTACAAAGGTAACAGGTTTCATACTTTTGTTGTTTTCTAAGAACTAGAAAAAATGAGTTAGGCAATTATCGAAGCAGGCTGACGATATGCACCTTTCAGAAAACGAGTCACTTGCTGCTTGACATCGGCTTCTGTGCACTGTGCAGTAGTGCTCTACCTGTGGTGGTTTGATTGGTGATGAGGGCCTAGAATGTCTATCTGCAAGTAACATGTACCATACCTTTGATTCGGTGTTCATTCGATGTTTGTACTTTGGTATATCATTCTTGAGCGTAGGGATATCAAGTTTCTCCATGTTTAGCTTGATTCGGTGTTTGTACTTTGGTATGTCATTCTTGAGCATAGGGATATCAAGTTTCTCCATGTTTAGCTTGATCCATGAAGGAATTGCAGTCACATCAGGAAGCGTCTGCAAGAACATTTTTGTGTTGCGGTTAATAGCATGGTTGTTGAAGGTTTTTACCAGGAAAAAATGGTAGAAAGCATAATTTGGTGTCATAAGAAGCAAAACATATTCAGCAGCATCATATCAAAAGTCCCAAAAAATTCCATTTTGAGGAAAATCATTGACAGCCAATTGAAAAATAAACGCAATATTGATCTTGATATTGATGTTTAAGTCAAGCTGGCTGAGGATTTTGTCCAAGGTCTGCGCTGTTACCAGGTTTTGGGCAGTATTGTTATTGATGTTGGAAGCAATTTGGTAAGTTACCGTCGGCTTGGCTCTCTTAGGTAGGGTATGGAGACCAAGGGGCGTGGACTGTGCTGAGGATTGTGCAGGATGTAGATACGGTGAAGCTATCTCAGGGGTGTTGGGTTGCGAAGGGGTGGTAGTGACACTCAGCGGCTGCAGAAACCTGTCCTCAACAAGTGAAAGCAGCATATCTGCTTGGGATGTTGAGGGTCCAAGTGATGGCGCTGGCATAGTTCCCTGCATTTGCGGGGGAAGTTGGGAGTCGAATGACCCTCTGGTGTTGGCAACTCGGTAGTTTCGGTGTGTGTGACCCACAGGCTGGCCCTTCATCAGTGATGGGGGTGGCTGGAGGATACTCGGGTGTCGCTGATATGGCTGGCAATACTTGTTCAAAAATACCACCGCTAGGCACCAGTGTTGTGTTCCTCAGAAGTTATATTAAATACAAATCACACAAGTAAGTTTATCTTTATCCATCCATTTATTGTAAAGGTAATGTTGTAGCAACCAGATCCAGTTTAGTTTATAGTTTATTTATTAGAACATACGCTTTTACAACAGCGGCACACGTCTTTAAAAACGGTGCGTTCTTTTACAAAAATAACAATATACATACAAATTTTAAAAAGATATACAAAAATGAGACCATCAATTTTACCCATGAACACCAAGGCTATATACAGATGTGGGATAAAAATAGAGAGTCAAAAATATAAACATACATATAAAATTACTAATAAATTAAAAGTAAAACGAGGACTTCAGAGCATGAATTGAAAGCATAAACACAATTCAATGAACTGTGGACTGAGAATTCTTTAGGCCTGACCTATGTGTCCAAGCCTTTTTAAGATATGATTTACAATACTTGTCAAAAATGTTATCAATGTTAGAATACAAATTGGATAGAAAAGTAGGCAGAAATTGATGAACATTGCTACCAAGCACAAAACATTTTTGGATAGACGGATCACTGCCAATGAAAAAATCCCAAACAAAAACATAACCTGCTTCAAAAAGAGAAATTTTGAGGTTATTCATTTCAGTGTTGCGAATGTCATTATAAGACTTACATTGAAACAAAAGGTGATTGACATCTTCCATTCCGTCATTGCAAAGAGAGCATGTACCAGAAATATTAATATCCCAAATACTGATCTTCTTGTCTAATGCCAAAGTATTGGAACGGGCTTTGAATTTTAAACTTGCCCCATAAAAATCAAGTTTATCAAGAAGATAATCTTCAAGAAAAGGTGTACTTTTAAATTTGACATAATCACTTAGTGATGATTTTTGACAAGCATTGTCATACCACAACACATCAACATTTAGAAAATGAATTTGTTTGAAATTACCTACTATATCATAATTATTATCTACGTGCCTTTTAAACATGTAGCCTACATCATTATCACAAAGAGTATTCTTAATCGATTGTAACCACTTCCACTTCAGACTACCAGTATCGTTAATTCTGTAAAGTGCATTGAAAACAAGTTTAGGCCACCTATACAGATCCATATCGATAAGTCTAGAGAAGTAATTGACTTTGATCAAATCATGCATACTTTTGAAGTTGCTCCAACCCAGATCACCAAGAAGGGCCGACGCGGGAGTATTTCTTGGTGCTTTTAAAATAACTCTTGCCATTTGAAGTTGCAATTTATCAAGCCAGTACTTATTCAAAACATCCATTGATAAGTTTGCCCTTTCCTTTTTTGGCAGTTTTGCAGTAAAATCAATAATGTCTACCGCTTGGTCCAGTCTGACCCAGTATAGTCATCGATTTGCACTGTACAGCTCATAGGCACTGTGATAACTTACAAAATTTGGAAGAATCTTCTGTTGAAGGGCAGGGTCTCCCATAAGTTTTGACAACTCCCAGCTGTCTTCCTATTTTATTAAAAAATGGGTGGATGGACTCTGCGACTTGTTCCGTTTCAATACCAACAGTGTATCGGCGTCTTGCTTTTGTTGGCATTTCACATGTCAACACATGAAATTTAGGTTTTATATTTTCCAGTGGAAAGTTTGTTGGAAAATAGCATCCAATGCTTGCGCAACGCATGGCAAATATTTCCACCTCATGCATGCAGAGTCATCTATTAGCACTGTACAACTCATAACACTGAGAAAACTTACAAAATAATGCAAGAATCGTCTGTTGAAGGGCAGGGTCTCCATAAGTTTTGACAACTCCCTCACCAGTGACAAGTGTCTTGGGCTTGAAGATTGTGCTGAACTGTTGCCTAACCTTTCTTGACTTTCTGGCGAACATTTTATTGACATTGTTGCCAATAAAGGCTCCACTATGGTATACCACACGTTTTAACTTGAGATTGGCCATCATCGTATGGAGAGCTTGTGAAAATGGGCCCTCGATTCTATTTATCTCGATTTTAAGCTCATCGATTAATTTCTGCGCAGAGTGTGTGTCCTTTGTCAGCTTTTTTTTTATATATGACTCTAGAATCTTCACCTGTTTGAGTATCACGCTGACAATCTTTCTTGAGGCTACATCCTCTTTTGACTTATCTGTCAGTCTATTGCCTGCTGTATGAGTTCAATTTGGCCCTCCATCTCAACCTTTTCTCCAAATGTGTGTTCAAATGGCCACTCACCGTTTCCAGATCACTCTCGAGTGCTTCCTGGTGGCTATGGACTCTCTCCATTTCGGCACTGTCAAATTGACACCTGTCTTAATTTCTTTGTCAACCTTAACACAATTTTTCTCCACAAGGTCAACGAATTGCTTTCCAAGCCCCAGACCAATGTGTAATGGGGTAACAATAAGTACGTCTATAATTGGTTCATCTCTGCGCTGTCCCATGAACGGTTCCTTCACACAATTGAAGAAGTCTGCCGGCTGGTTGGTTGCCCTCTACAGTTAGCAGCTTCTTCTTGGGCGAGGCCAATGCTTCTAGGATGGACTTTTGTGGTGGGTTGTAGAATGTATGTTTTACATTGGCGTCATTGATGAATCTAATTGTTTGGAAAACCTGTTGATGTAAATAGAGTTGTTATTAAGAAATCATCGTTAGTGTCTTTCTATGGAAACATACCTTCACTATTTTGCCCTCTACAGTTAACCTCTTCTTCTTGGGCGAGGCCAATGCTTCTAGGATGGACTTTTGTGGTGGGTTGTAGAATGTATGTTCTACATTGGGGTCATAGTCAAATCGGCTTGTTTGGAAAACCTGTTGATGTAAATAGAGTTGTTATTAAGAAATCATCGTTAGTGTCTTTCTATGGAAACATACCTTCACTATTTTGCCCTCTACAGTTAGCCTCTTCTTCTTGGGCGAGGCCAATGCTTCTGGGATAGACTTTTGTTGTGGGTTGTAGAATGTATGTTCTACGTTGGTGTCATAGTCAAATCGGCTTGTTTGGAAAAAATGTGATTGGCAAATGTCCTTAACTCACATTCTGTCGCCGTAGTCGTATCCGACTTGTATTTGTCTAAAACAACCATAGTATGCGGTTGCCCTTTTCGCCATGCAGCATTGACAGTCTTGCAGTGCATACAATAATGCCTGTCGTTTGGTCCAGTCTGACCCAGTATAGTCGCCAAATACTCCCAATCGCCACCATAGGTGAGTGTGCATTTGTCATAATACAAATTGGTAATCAGTGAGAATACAAATAATTAATAATGATAACAATCCTGTTTCGCAAAGATGGGTGCGCATGCCATGACTGCATTATCACCTGGCTCATGCGTCGTGGACCATATAGAGTTGTGTTTAGACTGGTTTAGACCATGATTTTATCTGTGCAGTTCTTGACTTGGCACCCCTTTAGGCAACCATGTGTTGCTGGCCATGTTGTACCGCTCAAGTTGAAAGTCCATCCCCTCACATCTTTGTGGATCTCTCGAGTATGAAACAGTCTGAAATGAACTCTGGAATTCTTTCATCTCAGCTGGTGCAATGATGGCCTTGCTGTGCTCAATGAGGGCGATAATGGTGTCAAGTGTTATTAGTGGTGGTAGGTCTGTTATTATGTGAGTGGTTGGTGTCAATGTTATTAGTGTTGGTAGGTCTGTTACATGAGTGGTTGGTTTCAGGGTTGGCCAATGATGGCCTGGTATTTCTGGTGGTTTCTTGAGTGGATGATGGCTGAGGAAACTGCCATCCCTGCTGAGATGTAGTTGTTGTTATTGCACCTTACTTCACCACGAAAAGCCATCAAAGTGTGACGATAGGTCATCACTTGAAGGTGCATGTATTCATACTTTTGGTTCTGGGTCTCATCGCTTGAATGATGAGCGGGTTGTTGAGCCGCTCGTTGACTTGCCATCTCCTTTTGAAGTTTTTCCAACTCCTTTTTCGCAAAGATGGGTGCGCATGCCATGACTGCATTATCATCTGGTTCATGCGTTGTGGACCATACAGAGTTGTGTTAAGACTGGTTTAGACCCATGATTTTATCTGGGCACCCCTTTAGGCAACCATGTGTTGCTGGCCATGTTATATCTCTCAAGTTGATAGTCCATCCCCTCGCATCTTCGTGGATCTCCCGTGTAGGAAACAGTCTGAATAAACTCTGGATTTTTTTCTTCATCTCATCTGGTACAATGATGGCCTTGCTGCGCTCAATGAGGGTGATGGCCTAGTATTTCTGGGGGTTTCTTGAGTGAATGATGTCCGAGAAAACTGCCATCCCTGCCGAGTTGTAGTTGTTATTGCACCCTACTCCACCACGAAAAGCCATCAAAACATAACGATAGGTCATTACTTGGAAGGTGCATGTATTCATACTTTTGGTTCTGGGTCTCAACCGTCTCATTGCTTTACACAGATCTGTGATTTTTAAAGGTGGGGAACCCAACACCAAAGTATCCCTAATGCGGGCCAAATCAGCCGGATTCCATTTCATTTCTATATCTGCACTAGCATCGTCAATGCAAGTTAAGTGATGGCATACCTGGATGTGATGTCCACACTCATATTAACTGCAAGAATCCATTGGTGTTCATTGCTAATTCTTCTTCGTCGGACGAAGAGGACGAGGAACAAAAGTTTATTATTCCGCCAGTAAAAAAACCCAGTAGGAGATCAACGTTGAGAAGTTCGACAGCTGGCAAAGAACACGGATGGTGGGAACAACCATGAGTGGTCCCGAAAATGATATGAAAACCTAAATGTAGCAATCATTTTTTCCAATGATATCTTTCCCAATGGGTATCTTTCCACATCTCTCTCCAGTGAATAGATCGTCATCATTGTAATCCCTGTTTACCAATGTTGTGGGTGATGGCATGTTCACACACATACTACTGCTGGAGTTGCAGATGTTTTCAATAGAGACTTGCCAGTCATCAGCTTTCCTGGGCGTTGATTTGTAAAGATACCAATGACGTCTCCAACGTATTGCACAGAGACAAAAGCCACCACGATGAAGGTATGTTTACTCAGAGTGAGGTTGATGTTTCGGATCTCTCCAAGCAAGGCAGGAAGATCTTTCACAGTGACCCAGCAAGTTTGGTAGATGATTTTTCTTAGCCCAGTAGAGACTGTATACCCCCCTACGGTTTTCTTCACATAATTCAGGTCCTATTGACTGTAATTGATGTAAATACGCAACCATGTTTTGATGATATTTTATATGATTAGTTGAAATATCACTATCACATACAGACCATTGGTATAACCCAGCATAAATATCAAAACAATATCAAAACACTGCCTACCCTTTGGGAAAGATGCAAGTTTTATGTGCTGCAATTAGTTTAAAAATACACAGTTACGTCACTGTCTTGTGATGGATAAATAGACATGGCTGATGTGTAGATTCATTATATAATTTGCCAATTAGGTTTTCATTGCATGGAACTGAATAAATTGGCAGCTGTGGCAGACTGCAAACATTTTGAAATTTCTTCCATCACAGGTAATTTCCTCTCCTCTATAGCTAACTTCCTCTCCTCTTATGTTTAATAATTGTATGGCCTGTACTTCACTGTTAGCCTTTTCAGCTCAAAGAAGTTCTAAATGAAATGGAGGGTGACACTTTCTTTGCTACAAATGAAGAGTTGCACAGAGTGCCTCATCGTATATACAACCTCTGATAAACTGATTCAAAAGGTGCCGATCATGTTGGACAGAATCAGCACTGCCATGTTTAATTACCTTGGTGAGACGTTCATCAAACTTAAATAAGAATTCAGATGGTTTCTTACCTTGTTCCTGATATCTGGATTAATTCTTTCAAATGAATACCTTCTTCAGGGTCTGAATTCAATCCATGATTTCTCACCGACATGAAGCTCTCATTCATGAGATTCTTTTGGGTCTCTGATTGCTGTCTTGCAATTAATGTTTTTTTTCTGTGCAAGAACGTAAATACAAATTGAAATCATTTTTTTTCTTCAACTTTAAATCTGGTTTTGAATGTATTTTCTGTTAATCCAATGTATGTTTCCTGGTTATTATTATCCGGAAGTGTAACTGTACCATAACACTACTAATAAGGCAGTTGCCTTTATCAATTCCCGATTTATATTTTTCTACAATAACAGTTGGTCTGTGTTGCTGGCGTAATATCATGCCCATAACCTTTATTAAGAATTCTTGAAGTTTGATTGGTAAACCATGTTGTTGTGCCATCATAATATGTTCTGAACAAAATGCTTCCCCACGAACAGGTGACTCTGGACAACACTTGTGGTTCATTTCTAAACCAGACGAACGGTACATTTGGCTGTTGTACAGTATACATACAATGGGCATGTGTGATTTTCCGGTTTCCATCTGCCACAAAAAGCTTTCCACAGCCTAGTTCTTTGCACTTTGGACTGCATTCTTCTTCTGTATGAGGGTAGTTTGACTCCAAACGAATGGCCTCTATCTCTCTTTGATCAAGATTTGAGAAAGACTTTATTATAAAAGACTTATCTGCAATGGCTGGAATGTAAATTTAGGTTCATCCAGATCGTCTTCTAGTCCCGGTATCACATACTGCAATATGAGTCATAGGGATCATTAGGAACGTCATTGTAACGCAATGGACTGAGGTTTGTATAGTTGGGTCGTTCACTGTTGCTGAATCCTGATACACCGCCATCGGGGTAGGAAAGCTTGTCATTGTGGTAACGCAATGGACTAAACATACTGCAATCTGAGTCAGGAATAAACTTTTGTTTCCTCTGGTGATAGAACTGAAATAAATTGAAACAAAATTAAAAAAACAAATTGAGACAATATGGAAATTTAGAAAATTGGGAACGCCGAGTTTTAAGTAAAATATCTAAATAACCAACATTCAAGATTAGAAAATTGTGTTGCAGTCAGTAGAAAGTTTTAATAAGCAATGTTGCTGGAAAGTATATACATGTATTATTTATTATTGAAGTTATTCTTATATCATGATCGGATACATCTGCAGCACTTCTCAACGGTGATGGCAAGAGGTGTCATTGCGATGAAGTTGTCGAATGTTGTTTCTCACTGTTTGAAGATTTGTCGATCCACTTTTATCATAAGATAAGTGTTGGTTGCTATCATCATGTACATAGAGTGGTGTGTTATCAAATTTTTATTAGCAGATTTATTATTTGAGGTTGAAAACTTCCCAGTGTTTTATCACCTCCATGCCAATAGTTGGCTTTTTTAATTAAGAAAAAATGCAAAAATTCTCATCCCCTAATTTGATATGTGATATTTCATCCTTATCTTGGGTACTATCAAAGTGAATTGCCATTCTGAAAAAAATACTACTTCAGGCCCTGAAGATCATGAACTGTTGGGTGCCCGCCTTCTTCCCAAGCCTGATACTGAGCAAGTATGAACCATCCAATTTCATGAAATCTGTGTGCTTCATTTGCTTTACATGGTAGAGTGACTGCCTGAGTCTAGCACTTTGTAAAATAACAACATAAAATGGGATAGTATCAACCAAAATGATATTGGTTTGATATTAATAGATATAAATGTACCCCCTACCCCGATACACAGTCAACAAAAATGGCAACCTGATTTTCAAACAAAGCTGCCCAGCTAATCAACTGACAGGATTCAGAATCATCTTTGATCAAGATTTGAGAAGGACCTTATCATAAAAGACTTGCCTGCAATGGCTGGAATGTAAATTTAGGTTCATCCAAATCGTCTTCTAGTCCCGGTAGGCTTAACATACTGCAATTGTCCGAGTCGTAGGGATCATCAGGAACGTCATTGTAGTAACGCAATGGACTGAGGTTTGTATAGTTTGGTTCACCGTTGCTAAATCCTGATACACCGCCATCGGGGTAGGAAAGCTTGTCATTGTGGTAACGCAATGGACTAAACATACTGCAATCTGAGTCGGGAATAAACTGTTGTTTCCTCTGGTGATAGAACTGAAATAAAATAAAATGAAGAAACAAATTGAGACAATATGGAAAATGTAGAAAATTCTAATCACAAATTGCAATTATGGTTCATATGTAGTACTATGGTGGTGCCCACTTCCCTTCTTACTTCTACATGCTTCTACAGATGCAGCGCTTGTTTCGACCTCGGGGCATAATGTAGACATAGAATAATAGACACGAAACTCTCCTTGGTTATCCATTTGTATGATCTTAGGATTTCCATGCTCCTCATACAAACGTTCCAGGATCTTGGCAATTGACTTTTTTTTGTTCGTTAGTGGATGCAGCGACAACATGTCGAAGCTGGTTAATCTGAGTGAGAAATAAGAACATAAGAAAGTTAATTAGATACAACACTAATTCTATTTGCTTATTGGAAAGTTCATTATATTCCTGTTCAATATATTCCTGTTTATATAGCATTGATGTGTTGTAATAAACTAACCGTGATTGATGTTGATGGGTGATCGTTCATATCAATTGTTGGCTTGTCCGCAAAATTGCCTATGAATCCGTTCTTCAGCATGATGCAGCTCCCTGCACCAATCGACTTCATTTGAGTGGTGGCCTTTCCCCACACATTAACGGGAATTGTGCCGGTAGAATCTTTGAGGTTGAACTTCACCAGAGGAATGTTTCTACTCGTTGTTCGTGACACCACATGACGTAGCTCATTGATCTGAGTAAGAAATTAGAACATAACAAAGTTAATTGCATACATCACTAACTGTATATATTGGAAAGTTCATTATATCCCTGTTCACATGGTATTGCTGTTCTTGTTAAAAGGTCAACATTGTTATAACTGATATAACTAGAAGGTAAATAATAATATTACGTTTCTGTGTACCCCTAGAGATAGTTCTTAAATTTAGATATCAACAATGAGGCAGATCTTAACTTTGCTTATAGTTTGATATTTCATCTGTTTTATGTTTAGGTGGTCATCCTAATCACAACACACAACAATTTGGCTGATACTTTATTACACTCAAATCACTGTTACAACTTGGGTTTAATTTCACAAATATGGGAATATTACGGTACATTAGTTTCATGAACGCAGAATTTGATTTATCAGTATATGCAGGGTCGAATTGTGAGAAGCCAAGGATTTTAGAACAATCTATTGAAAAGAATAGTATGCCTTGCTGCAAAGTGCCACAATGCCATCTCCACGCCACTCTTCCTTGAAGAGGTCTTCTTCTGATCCATATCCTGAGAACCGTACTTTCATTTGCTTTTTGCCATTGTCACAGATTCTTGTCTCAAGGACTTTTTCCACAGGATACATATCTGTCGAATACAGGCTGTATCAAAATGATTTGTACTCTGATATGTTCCATTTTCAAAAAAGCATTAAAAATATAAAATCTCTGATAAATACAATATTTTTGATTTTAATAAATAGGGAATTATGTCAACTTATTGATCTGATAATCTGAAGATAATTGGCTGTTGTTTCTGACCGCTATTGTCATTCAAATGAAGATCGACGTAATCATGGTTTTACTCGCAGCAACGCAAATTTAATAGGTTCACTGCACAAACTCTTTATAAGTAGTGAATATATGAGTGCAGTCAGGAGGAACTTTGAATTGTGCGCTTCAGATCTAATGTTTCGATGAAAATGATAAAAACACCAATATTCCTTTAAAAGCTTGTAAATTCTGAAAAAAATGTTCGATTGTCGTAAATCAAAATTCTTAGAAAAGATGAAACTTCAATAATTTTGCATATAGAAGCAAAATGGTCTAAATGGTTCGTAACATATCAAAAAAAATTCTGAAAAACTGATCAGACCACGGTACAAATCTTTTTGATACAGCCTGTAGTAGAATAGTCGAATAGTCACGCTTGTCAAACATTCGGTGTTCTTCCGTGTCTGTTCTTGGGAACCATTTGTGTCACTCGTCTTCAAAGGCCTCCAGCATTTCCGGCTTGATGAGTGTTTCCAATGGACCAGATACGGCAATGTACGCCAAATCTGTGTCCATTGCACAGTACTGGAAATCCTCTTTGCGTATGTATCTTGCGATGAGGTCATAGTAAAAGGAGAGCATCCGGAGCTTAGCGTAGCCGTATACAAAGAAACCGATCTGTATAGGTAGATCCATCTTGATGGTCTTCTTTGACGTTTCAATCTCGCAGAGCTCTCCAATTCTATTCAACTGCCTGAAATGCTGGGAATTAATTTGACATGGGGCGTCTTTCTCGCTGCAGATGGTTATGTCGCTAAATTTCTCTTTTATTGGTTATGGTTTTACCATAAGCCGAATTATCAATAAGCTTCATGGTTTCTGCAACGACGGTTTGGCTCGGGTCGATGTCGCCCATTCGACAGGCCTCTACCACTGTGCTGCCAAACTCGGTGAAGCAGGCCTGAAGACCTTGATTGAGGTACCACTTCAGAGAGACATGACCTCACTTTTTGGTTAAAAGCAATTGTGTTTTTTGCATAACCTTCCGTATAATCATAGTATCTATCCGCTGTCTTCACGTCATGGGCTGCCTTTAAAGCTAGCTGACTCTTACATTCTTCCGAGTTGTCATGGCCACGCACAATGGTGATTATCGACCGTCGCATGTTGTGGGTTCCTGCCCGTATGGTCATATTTCCTCTCGTCCAAACAGTGGCCATTGCCTTTGACATGGCTGAATGGGCCATCCGATGACCATGCTACGTTATGAAGAGGTTTCCTATTCTACCTTTGTTAAGCAGTGGCCTGAAAGCAAGACAGAATATTCAGGAATGTAAGTGACCGTAAAACACCAACCCTCAAGATCCCCAAAATATCCAAGAAACATTATTTTTTCAATATTCAAACCTGATATACTCGAGGCTTTAAACTGACAGTATATTTTTCAATGTTTAAAAGTGAAAACCAAGAATGGACCTATATCATACCACATCTGTTGCGATGTTTGGAGCTTTTGTACATTAAACATTGCTGGGTGGGTTGTTGTTGTTGGGTGGTGGAGGGGGGGGGGGGGGGGGGGGGGGTGGGACTTAATTGAATGAATTTGAGAGGGCAATTATTAGAGACAAAGAGCATTAAGCAAAATCCCTTCAGCCTAATTCACTCAAATTCTGATTTATTAATTTATGGCTAGTAGCGAAAGTACTGATGAAATAATGACACATTTGATGACACATTTTGAAATGTGGTACATGGCAATTTATAACCATTATCTGCTTGATCTTCTAACTGTAGCTGTATACAAAGTTCATTTAAATTAATTAGAAAACACCATTTCAATTGTACCATTTGTGATGAGCCCTGAACTCAACATTTATGCAGCAGACAAAAAAATGTATATTTGCAGTGATGACATTGGTTGTAGAACTTACCATATCTTCTCGACGTAAATTTCAAACCGCCTTGCCAATTCTGGTGTAAGCGGAATCGTCATGAGCTTCCCGAACCTAAACATTGAATAACAGATACCAAAATGTTACTTGTAAATACACACAGATTCTCTGATCGAAATACGACATGGCCGAAATTAGAGTATGTGGAGAGTATGTCAGAGTATGTGGAGAAGTTCCAGAATATAACGTTCCACCGCAACTAAAAGTCAAAACAGTTTGGTTTTAAGAGTCATGAACTTGAAGTATACTCATTCATTAAACGTAATCAAAATAATCTGTGTTATATAAAAACATCACAAAATATTATTTTATGTTTAGGTCATCCTGTTAACTGTAACACACAACAAATTTGCTGATACTTTATTACACTAAAATCAATGTTAAACTTAGGATTTCACAAATATGGAAATATTACGAAACATTAATTTCATGAACGCAGGATTTGAATTATCAGTATATGCAGGGTCAGTCATGATATTTGGTCATGATACGTCATGACCAATCTCTGCGCCAAGGACCTTCTGTATGAGTCAGGGTCAGTCATGATGTTTGGTCATGATACGTCATGACCAATCTTTGCGCCAAGGACCTTCTGTATGAGTCAGGGGTCAGTCATGATGTTTGGTCATGATACGTCATGACCAATCTCCGTGCCAAGGACCTTCTGTATGAGTCATCACATTGTTTGAGGCATTATTGCATAGAAGTGCAAGTACTGTGTGTCTTTGTTAAACCACCCAACAATTTTCTTGGGCCAATTCCGCTCATGCAGACTTATTCCATTTTATTCCGAATATGGCAAAATCAATTCCAAGTCGATTTTTCTGTATCAAGTTGCCTATGAATATCTATATAGCCAATGGCGGTAAGTTGTGGTTCTGCTTACCTGGGCTAGTAATTTTGTAAGTTTTCAATAAGTTTTGCCCTTGTAGCTTCTATTGACTTTGATCCTTTTGAGCTGTACTGTTGTGTGTTTGGAACTTTTGAAAGCTTTGATGGTTTGACTCGTCTGCGGTTGATTATGAGGAGTCCATCACTGTCCGCATTATTCTGTCTGTTTTTAATAAGTTGACCAAACAGTTCCTTTTGATTTTTGGTTAATGGCCCACTGGCACTTCAGTCTTTGGTTTAAGAGCATCCCTTTCCAACTTCACACGTTCATATTTCTTTGACAGCTCATTGTGAAAATATGTCTATATTTTAATTGGCCGCACAGTGGCGTTCTATATTATCAAGGTTGGTGGTACTTTCCAATGAAATGTCCTATTGTCGATGGGTCACCATCCATGGGTGGACACAGTGCCATTTCATGGGCATAACCGCGCCATTTCAGTTTGGTGTATACAACTGTTTAAGGAAACAGTTTCCCATTTCTTTAACTCTTCGAACATTGGTTTTGAATTGTAAAGCCTTTTATCTATGCGATCAGGACTTCCCATCTGATTTCTTCTGACGGGCGTAATAGTTGGGTATCTATTTGCATACCCCTTGCCCCCCCCCCCCCCCCCCCCAGGAGACAGAGACGATAATCCCCTGAAAAATCAAGTGCTTGACGAAAAAAGCTGATTTCTATCATTATTATTTTTTAAAATTACAAACAGAAATTTCGCTTGAAAATAACACCTCATCATATTGTGTCCCTTATATTAGTCAAACCATAAGGATGCGCTTTATAAAATACAGATTATTATTATTATTATTATTATTATTATTACGGAACAATAAGGGAATACTGTTTGGCCATAATATTTCACATGGACAATGAGAAAAATATGGGCCATCTTTTGATACCAAAATCTCAAAAAGTTTGAAAAAAAAGAAGCTGCACAAATCGGACTGGGCACATTTAAGGCCCAGTGTTGCTGAACTTTCCTCTTGCTGGGTCTACTCCATGCTGAAGCCAGTTACCTGCTTCCGCATGATACCAACTATAGCATCCATAAATTCAATTAATGACTTGCTGGGTCTACTCCATGCTGAAGCCAGTTACCTGCTTCCGCATGATACCAACTATAGCATCCATAAATTCAATTAACGACTTGCTGGGTCTACTCCATGCTGTAGCCAGTTACCTGCTTCAGCATGATACCAACTATAGCATCCATAAATTCAATTAACGACTTGCTGGGTCTACTCCATGCTGAACTATAGCATCCATAAATTCAATTAACGACTTGCTGGGTCTACTCCATGCTGAAGCCAGTTACCTGCTTCAGCATAATACCAACTATAGCATCCATAAATTCAATTAACAACTTGATGGGTCTACTCCATGCTGAAGCCAGTTACCTGCTTCAGCATGATACCAACTATACCATCCATAAATTCAATAACGACTTGCTGGGTCTACTCCATGCTGAAGCCAGTTACCTGCTTCCGCATGATACCAACTATAGCATCCATAAATTCAATTAACGACTTGCTGGGTCTACTCCATGCTGAAGCCAGTTACCTGCTTCCGCATGATACCAACTATAGCATCCATAAATTCAATTAACGACTTGCTGGGTCTACTCCATGCTGAAGCCAGTTTCCAGCTTCAGCATGATACCAACTATAGCATCCATAAATTCAATTAACGACTTGCTGGGTCTACTCCATGCTGAAGCCAGTTACCTGCGTCAGCGTGATACCAACTATAGCATCCATAAATTCAATTAACGACTGAGTTTGAAATTTGAACACATTATGACCATCACGTTTGGTTGATTTATCAATGAATGTTTTTGATTTTGTACCCAATCTCTTGTACTCCTTCCCATCCCTTGATTCAACATGCAGCTCAAGAATGATCCCTTTAGGCCAAACAAAGAAGACGGTCTGTCTCAAAAACATTGTGCAAATAAGCTAAGTGCGATGCTTTTTTTGTGTGTAGAAAATAGGCTATGAGGTATGCAAAAAAAAAAAAAAAAGCATTTTTTTTGCTTATCCAAGCTTACGGAGAACTTTTTTTAATTTTTTTTTTTTTAAATTAAAAAAAAATCAAAATCAAAATCAAAAAAATCCAAAAAATCAAATCCAAAAAAAAGAAGAAGTTTTTTAGCCCCCAGCGCATAGACCTACGCGCCGTAGCTCATTTCACATACCAATGCGGGCAGGCTTCTGAGACAGACCTTCTTTGTTTGGCCTTAGTTGGTCTCATCAATACATATCGTCAGCCTGCTTCGATAATTGCCTAACTCACTTTTCAGCAAAATTGAGATTTTTGCATAAATCATGACTTCATTACATTATGCACATGCTGTTATAATATCTAAGTCATTGACCAATCAAAAGTGTTGATAAATGAAGAGATTTGTTGCAAAAGGGCCACCAGACCACTCCAACATGTTACTCATTTTGCATTATTGAATTTGCATTGACAAATCCATGGAATTAATCAAATTATTGTATGGCTGTGTTCATCTGTTTCTATGACTTGGATTAGTGCATCCATGCACGCCAATCGAGGCCATCAACAATGCATGTCACATTCCACATAATGAAAAACCATACATCAATAATGCAAAATGAGTAACAGGTACAAAGGTAAGAGGTTTCCTACTTTTGTTGTTTTCTAAGAACTAAAAAAAATGAGTTAGGCAATTATCGAAGCAGGCTGACGATATGTTGTTGTTTCGCTGTAGTTGAGGCCAATCAATGCTTGTAACCAAGCCTGAAGAATGTCTGATGTTTGATTATAAACATCACTCTTGACTTCTCCTGTTAGGTAACATCCTGCTCTTATTACTGACCACTTTGTGCATACCTGTGCATCAGGTATATGCTCCGTAACATTTTTTGGCCCCTTACTACCAGATTTATGATCAGGCAATTTCCTTTCACCTAAGCATATACATCAGGTATATGCTCTGTAACATTTTTGGCCCCTTACTACTAGATTTATGATCAGGCAATTTCCTTTCACCTAAGTACTTCAGAGCTGCAACCTCTGATCGGTCTTGCTTATCATAGTAAGTTGCAATAACAGAGCTACCTGTGAAACCTAGTGCACTACCACAGGTATTTATGACTACCTGGCTAAAGGGCAAAGCTTTATCATCAGGATACAGCTTGTACATGGTCTTACGGCAGATTTTAAGTACGTTTTCCAAAGCTTTTCTTCCTACACCATTGGCTAGGAGGTAGGTGAGGTTTTGCACCAGGATTCACAAAGCCGTGTTTGATGGCATCAATGGCTTTCACGTCTTCCACATCAAGTGAATTGGTTAACATGGCATTATCTGTAAACAACATGTACAACAATATACAAAATTGAATGTTAAAGTATGACAAAACCTACATGTACAATATATAATGTTATACGTGTCAGACCATCGTGACTTTTGCAGTAACAATAGATAGGAGTCATTTAATTCATAGTTTAGCATCATTTAATCTGTCAAAATGAGCCCTTTCAAAATGGCGTCAACGCTTTGCCAACATATTTCGCAGTTTTTTGTTAAAAAGCTCCAAATTTGGTGCAATTTAGAGTGCACACTCAATCTCGTCTAAATGAAGAATTGCCGTGTGAGCTTACAAAAGTGTCATATCCGGTGGTAATATCACATTTTAGCGAGCACAAGAGTTCCAAAAATGAACTGATTTAACGAAATAAATCTATTTCAAATGAATCCCGCTATATATTTGCATTAAATAATCACGATTTAGCCGACAAGGTGTTTTTTTTATGTAAGCTTATTTTTTTCTTCATTTTTCTTCATTTTTTTTTCTTCCTTCAATTATTTTGTTAAAAAATATCGGGAATCCTGGGTTACGCCCGAAAAATCAAAACCGTCCCCCACAGTCTATTCAGGGCATGATGATCGCCGACCAAATTAACTTGACCTCTGGCAGTATTTGTATACAATGAGAAATCAATCCTTTGACTATTAAATGAAAGCCTAATGTTAATGTTTTGAACAAATCATTACACCCCAAATGAAAAATTATAATGGCAGTCACTGTCAGGTGGGCACCCACATTCGGCCAGATATATGTCTAAGTTGTGGCTTGCCTCACTCAGGTGACCTCCTCTCATCCCTTTCCATGTGATTTGGATGTTTAAGTCTTCTTACCCTAAACTGCCCTCCCATATTACTATTCAGTACATGCTGTGCCAGCCAATATATGTATCGCCTATGATCCACACACTTGTGTTGACCCTGTGACATCCGTATATGAATTATATATCAAAGTGAAACAAAATGAACATTAATATAATGTAAAAGCTAAATTCAATAAATATATTAGAGGATACAACATGCACAACATATATATATATATATATAGCGAAAGAAACGGGCGAAGTTCAGTACACATTGGTGTTTTCATAGTGCGTAGAAATATATAGACGAAAGAAATTGGCACTATAGAAAGCGGACGTAGCAGTTTACACAATATTTAATAGCAAATTTTCGGACACATGTCCTTCATCAGGCCGTACCTGGAACACATAAATGAAACAAATGAAACCCAGCATAAATATATGAAACAATAGAAACAGTATGTGTCCTTTAAATGTGTAAATAAGACCAAGAGCTGTTTGGTATTTACTTTAATGGCCCGTATATTCGTCGTGTGTCCTTGTAAGACCGACAAATGAGAGCTTTACGGAATGACCGTTACGGAATGACGTTTTGTCCACAATGCAAAATTCATAATAAAATACATAAGAAAAAACAAAATCATGTTAAACGTGTAAATTTATGAAAATTTAAGTGGTAAGTTAGCAACTTATAGCAACAAAATGTATATAAAAGCATAAGAAGGAGTCAGAGAAGAGTGCTACAAATGGGCATTTTTCTGATTTTTTTTTTTATATACCAAAAATCAGGTTTAAAAAAAAATCATACTTAATGTATATCAATTAAAAGAAAAATAGCTCATTTGAAAGAGCTTTAAAATATCTTTCATTTGATACTAAATATGTGATGGTATTACTTTAAATTGTAAATTTACAGCAATTTTCCAATTAATTTGTAATGTCCTGTTTTGCTTGGAACTGCCCTTAGGCTATACTAGTAAAATACAGTTTTGAAGATTGCATAAGTTGAGCATAGCTTTCTTCTCCTGAGACTCCAATTCAAGATGCGCATTTCTGTCCTCTTGCTCTGCCTCGTACCGCTCTTTTTCAAATTGTAGGCGCTGCTGCTGTAGCTCTATTTCCTTTGCTCTGAGACCTGCATCTGTAACATGTCTCCCTCATGAACAGCAACATCTCATCATCTTGTCTTGCCTTCTTTTTTTTGGATTCTGTACATTTATGTTTGATGTCAAAGTTGATCAGTCGGCAGCCTCGCAGTGTTTCCATGAATATGTTGAACTCAACAATCTATTCTTATGATGAATTAGGCTGTATAGTAAAATACAGTTTTGAAGATTGCATAAGTTGACTGTAAATGCTGCAACACATACTGTTAGATTGTAACATTGTATAAGGGGTGGGTTTGTTGGGGTGGGCAGGGTGGGGCTATATGTACAAGACGCATTCTACATGTGAAGTTTCAAGGTCAATGCAAGCCTCCAAACAAAGACTGATAGGTGTGTGAAAGTTTTATCTAATAATACACACGTAAGGGTCATTTCCCCTCTAAAATGCAGAGAGTATAAATGAGGTATAATGTATAGAGCTTTGAATTTCTTTTAGCCTTAAATGCTGAAAAGAGAAGTAATTTTGTTTTATCTATTACATTTTGTCTTACCACTGTTCTTTGCTCCAACAAAGAAGAAAAATCTGTTTCTAACTGGTTTTGGTTTTGGTACACATATTCCAATCCCTTTGGAGTTCCCTGCCTGTCTATTCCAATAGTTGGATTGGCAACAACAACAAAGCCTTCTGAGCCCATCTCTTCATTCAGCATAATCTGTTTCCAACTGGTTTTGGTTTTGGTACACATATTCCAATCCCTTTGGAGTTCCCTGCCTGTCTATTCCAATAGTTGGATTGGCAACAACAACAAAGCCTTCTGAGCCCATCTCTTCATTCAGCATAATCTGTTTCCAACTGGTTTTGGTTTTGGTACACATATTCCAATCCCTTTGGAGTTCCCTGCCTGTCTATTCCAATAGTTGGATTGGCAACAACAACATAGCCTTCTGAGCCCATCTCTTCATTCAGCATAATCTGTTTCCAACTGGTTTTGGTTTTGGTACACATGCCAATCCCTTTGGAGTTCCCTGCCTGTCTATTCCAATAGTTGGATTGGCAACTAGAACAAACGCTTCTGAACCCATCTCTTCATTCAGCATATATGCAACTAGAGAATATTAAATGTGAGGAATAATTGGTTTTGGTATACATATTCCAATCCCTTTGGAGTCCCCTGCCTGTCTATTCCAATAGTTGGATTGGCAACAACAACAAATGCTTCTGAACCCATCTCTTCATTCAGTATAATCTGTTTCCAACTGGTTTTGATTTTGGCACACATATGCCAATCCCTTCGGAGTCCCCTGCCTGTCTATTCCAATAGTTGGATTGGCAACTACAACAAAGCCTTCTGAGCCCATCTCTTCATTCAGCATAATCTTGTTTCTAACTGGTTTTGGTTTTGGCACACATATGCCAATCCCTTTGGAGTCCCCTGCCTGTCTATTCCAATAGTTGGATTGGCAACAACAACAAAGCCTTCTGAGCCCATCTCTTCATTCAGCATAATCGGTTTCTATCTGATTTTGATTTTGGCATACATATGCCAATCTCTTCGGAGTCCCCTGCCTGTCTATTCCAATAGTTGGATGGGCAACAACAACAAAAGATTTTGAGCCCATCTCTTCATTCAGCATAATCTGTTTCCAACTGGTTTTGGTACACATATGCCAATCCCTTTGGAGTTCCCCATCTCTTCATTCAGCATATGCAATTAGAGAATATTGAATGTCAGGAATAAATAGGCATTATATAAACAGTGATATGCTATGACTTGAATTACTTTGTGTTATACATTAGGTTACACTTATAAAGCTATGCATTATTAAGGTCCGCGTTCATACTCATGCCGCTGCATGCGCAAATCCTGCCATAGAGGAAATAAGCACATTAGACTTGCGAAACAGTCCGAAGAATAGGATTAGAGCCGCTGCCCAGAAGACGGCATTAGTAACCAGCGACAAATCTATCAATTCATGAATAGCAAGGAGCATAAACGGCGTAATAGGCTCTTTGTGTTTCACATGATTTCCTTCATGATTTGGCGGGTTCTTGCAATTTGTTGACGCTCACTAAGATCAGTAAAGTCTTTTACAAGCGTCCCACCCCGTCTTTTCCTCTCCTCTGTTAGTTGGTTGATGATTACGGGATTCAGTTTATCCTTCTGCCAGGAGGCCCCAACTGACTTGAAGAGTTTTACTTTGATCATCTTTTGATGATTGTCCTGTTTTCCTGTTATCGTGAATTGATGATGTATCCCGCTGCATTTAATAGTAACTCAGGGCCAAGCACATAGTCACCATTTCCCTGTTTCCCAACAGTGGCCACTAGTTGGAACGGCCCTAGAGCTAACTCCTCTTCACTGGCACTGTAAAACAATAAAACACAAATAAAAGACAATTTAGATTTGATTCTTACCAGCTATCAGAACGATCTTACAGAAGTGTTCTTCTGACAGGTTTTTTCTCATGATCCTGAAGAGTTATGGCAATCCGTCATCTGAGAGGGGCAGACTTATCACTGGAATTTGTTGGTGCATATGGACCACATGGTCATACATATCTTGAATTGATGAGGTCTCCCGCTGCATTTAATACTAACTCAGGGCCAAGCACATAGTCACCATTTCCCTGTTTCCCAACAGTGGCCACTAGTTGGAACGGCCCTAGAGCCAACTCCTCTTCACTGGCACTGTAAAACAATAAAACACAAATAAAAGACGATTTAGATTTGATTCTTAGCAGCTATCAGAACGATCTTACAGAAGTGTTCTTCTGACAGGTTTTTTCTCATGACTCTGAAGAGTTATGGCAATCCGTCATCTGAGAGGGGCAGACTTATCACTGGAATTGTTGGTGCATATGTACCACATGGCCATACGTATCGTGAATTGATGAGGTCTCCCGCTGCATTTGATACTAACTCAGGGCCAAGAACATAATCGCCATTTCCCTGTTTCCCAACAGTGGCCACTAGTTGGAACGCCCCTAGAGCTAACTCCTCTTCACTGGCACTGTAAAACAATAAAACACAAATAAAAGACAATTTAGATTTGATTCTTACCAGCTATCAGAACGATCTTACTTATCGTGAATTGATGATGTATCCCGCTGCATTTAATAGTAACTCAGGGCCAAGCACATAGTCACCATTTCCCTGTTTCCCAACAGTGGCCACTAGTTGGAACGGCCCTAGAGCTAACTCCTCTTCACTGGCACTGTAAAACAATAAAACACAAATAAAAGACAATTTAGATTTGATTCTTACCAGCTATCAGAACGATCTTACAGAAGTGTTCTTCTGACAGGTTTTTTCTCATGATCCTGAAGAGTTATGGCAATCCGTCATCTGAGAGGGGCAGACTTATCACTGGAATTTGTTGGTGCATATGGACCACATGGTCATACATATCTTGAATTGATGAGGTCTCCCGCTGCATTTAATACTAACTCAGGGCCAAGCACATAGTCACCATTTCCCTGTTTCCCAACAGTGGCCACTAGTTGGAACGGCCCTAGAGCCAACTCCTCTTCACTGGCACTGTAAAACAATAAAACACAAATAAAAGACGATTTAGATTTGATTCTTAGCAGCTATCAGAACGATCTTACAGAAGTGTTCTTCTGACAGGTTTTTTCTCATGACTCTGAAGAGTTATGGCAATCCGTCATCTGAGAGGGGCAGACTTATCACTGGAATTGTTGGTGCATATGTACCACATGGCCATACGTATCGTGAATTGATGAGGTCTCCCGCTGCATTTGATACTAACTCAGGGCCAAGAACATAATCGCCATTTCCCTGTTTCCCAACAGTGGCCACTAGTTGGAACGCCCCTAGAGCTAACTCCTCTTCACTGGCACTGTAAAACAATAAAACACAAATAAAAGACAATTTAGATTTGATTCTTACCAGCTATCAGAACGATCTTACTTATCGTGAATTGATGATGTATCCCGCTGCATTTAATACTAACTCAGGGCCAAGCACATAGTCACCATTTCCCTGTTTCCCAACAGGGCCACTAGTTGGAACGGCCCTAGAGCTAACTCCTCTTCACTGGCACTGTAAAACAATAAAACACAAATAAAAGACAATTTAGATTTGATTCTTACCAGCTATCAGAACGATCTTACAGAAGTGTTCTTCTGACAGGTTTTTTCTCATGATCCTGAAGAGTTATGGCAATCCGTCATCTGAGAGGGGCAGACTTATCACTGGAATTTGTTGGTGCATATGTACCACATGGTCATACATATCTTGAATTTATGAGGTCTCCCGCTGCATTTAATACTAACTCAGGGCCAAGCACATAGTCACCATTTCCTTGTTTCCCAACAGTTGCAACAAGTTGGAAAGGCCCTAAAGCCAACTCCTCTTCACTGGAAAACATGAAAATTCGCACAGTATTTTTGGAGGTAGCTGATGGTATTTCATTTCATTTTTATTAATAATGTGTCACGGCCAAATTGTACATTATTGACAGATTTAAAAATACATTAATAGCGGCTACATTATTAGCGGCTACATTAATAGAGGCTCATCTTTGCCGAGGTGATATTTATGTTGTCTTCTGTTGCCTCAATTCACGTTTCAATCAAGCAAGCATTGATATTGGTTGGTGAACCAAGGCGATGTCCTCCTGTGTTATAAATCTTTAAGTTTTCACCATCATCTTCAGCCATTATAGTTGCGGCATGGCCAGGGGGCGGGGAAAAATGTCCCGCCTTCAGTAAAGCCTCTTGTTTTTTCTTGGACATTTTCCCCTTCTTGGAAGCAAAACTAACATAAAGAATAAAATACATGTATTGTATGCTCTACAAGCACCCAATACCTAGCTCTCTCTGAATTGTAAAGCCTTTTATCTATGCGATCAGGACCTCGCATCTGATTTCTCCTGAAGGGAGTATTGATTGGATACCTATTTGCTTATCCCTTGTCCCCCCCAGGAGACAACAATAATACCTAGCTCTCTCTGAATTGTAAAGCCTTTTATCTATGCGATCAGGACCTCACATCTGATTTCTCCTGAAGGGAGTAATGATTGGATACCTGTTTGCTTATCCCTTGTCCCCCCAGGAGACAACAATAATACCTAGCTCTCTCTGAATTGTAAAGCCTTTTATCTATGCGATCAGGACCTCACATCTGATTTCTCCTGAATGGAGTAATGATTGGATACCTATTTGCTTATCCCTTGTCCCCCAGGAGACAACAATCCCCTTGAAAATCAAGTGCATACCAGGGTCCAATTAGTGGGATCTGCAAAAACTGTCCCAGGTCGTTATTGCACTCCTCAAAGCCCGATTGGATGTATCTGATCTTTCCAAACGCATCGATGATGACTTGAGAGCTGAGTGAATGATAATGTCGGTGGCCACTATAAAAATTGTGTTCCCTTTCTGCTGGAGGGTTGATCTCATGCAGGGTACCATCGATGCACCCATACAGCTTGGGGAACATAGATGTCTCCATCCCTGTCAATTCCATAGAATGTGTATTTAGAGCCGTATTTGTTGGTTTTCTTCTGCTGCATTCATTTTTATTTTGAATAAGGGTTAAAGTTTGTGGAAATGGAAAATATAGTGTGATGAACGCGGGTGCTACTCAAGGCGACACTGTGTATTTATTTTATAAACAGCGCCCTCGTAAACACCCAATATCTTATCAGGATGACGTCACACGAAACCGAGCTTAATAGGCATTGGAACCGTTGGTGAACCATATATTCACCTCTTAGCAACAACAAACACAAAATGAACAAGCTAGCACTTTGTTTCTATATTAAAATATTTGTACATTTATTTTCACTTTCCTCGTCTGATTATTATTACAACATAATCACAAAATATGGTAGGTTTTGATTTCTCTTCATGGAAGTGTCACACCAAATATAACTTTCTGGTATTTATGAAAGGGGAGAATCTTCAACATCTTTAATAAAACTCTTAATCAGCACAACTTCATACGTCTCAAAATTATATTAAACTACTAGGGAAACCAGGAAATACCATGCAAGTCTTATTTGGCACAAAACTTCCACTCCATGAACTTAAGATTAACTCTCTTATAAATCTGCAACATCAGCTCTTGGAAGTCGTGAATATATGAAGTCGTGAATATCTAGTATTCACCCAATGGAGCAACTACGATATCCACAAGTGATTCACAACAAAATCACCGATACCGTTCTGCATATAACGTAAATAACTTTCCTTACCACTTTGATGATGTGTAGGTGGTCGCTTTGCTTTCTCTAACCTGTCAAAAATATAAATCTACAATCTACAGGAGGATCATAATCCCAATTGTAATCTGCTTCTGTGGTAGTGGTACAGCGCTTCCTTCAAGTGGGACACTCTGAGAGGTATAACAGAAGTGTACCATGTATAACTATGTGATACAACAATTAACCCAATATATAATGAGTAGTAATTTAATGTATGTGTGTTATAATCTAGCATGTACACAGAGTAGAATTTTGAAACCTTTACACAGTTGAATTTATCGTAGATCTCAAACATTATCACAAATCAGGGTAATTTGCGGACTGTATTAAATCTGAACTTAACTCGTTTGAAATCGAAGTTTTGACAACATTATTTTGCTTACCATGGCCTTTTCACTAGGAAGTATTACACACACAGCGTTTTGTTCGTTCTTGATACGCTAAACTTTCCACGGATATTGAGCCGATTTGTTTACCCGGGGCAACCATGACCTTTTCACTAGGAAGTATGACACACGGCGTTTCATTCGTTCTTGATACGCTAAACTTTCCACGGATGATGAGTCGATTTGTTTACCCGGGGGAACCATGACCTTTTCACAAGGTAGTATTACACACAGCGTTTTGTTCGTTCTTGATACGCTAAACTTTCCACGGATGATGAGTCGATTTGTTTACCCGGGGGAACCATGACCTTTTCACTAGGAAGTATGACACACAGTGTTTCATTCGTTCTTGATACGCTAAACTTTACACGGATGATGAGTCGATTTGTTTACCCGGGGAACCATGACCTTTTCACAAGGAAGTATTACACACAGCGTTTTGTTCGTTCTTGATACGCTAAACTTTCCACGGATGATGAGTCGATTTGTTTACCCGGGGGAACCATGACCTTTTCACTAGGAAGTATGACACACGGCGTTTCATTCGTTCTTGATACGCTAAACTTTCCACGGATGATGAGTCGATTTGTTTACCCGGGGGAACCATGACCTTTTCACTAGGAAGTATGACACACGGCGTTTCATTCGTTCTTGATACGCTAAACTTTACACGGATGAGTAGATTTGTTTACCCCGGGGAACCATGACCTTTTCACTAGGAAGTATGACACACAGCGTTTTGTTCGTTCTTGATACGCTAAACTTTACACGGATGATGAGTCGATTGTTTACCCGGGGGGAACCATGACCTTTTCACTAGGAAGTATGACACACAGCGTTGCGTTTGCTCTGGCAACGCTGAATTTGCCATGGATAACATAATAATTTCTGTGTCTAACCGATGCTGCCAACGTAGATGACGTGGACGTATTTCCTTTGCTTGCTATAATAGAACATTCATAGACGTCTCCATCCCTGTCGATTCCATAAAATGTGTATTCAGAGCCGCATTTGTTGGTTGGGCTACTCATTTGGTTTTTCTTACCATGACCTTTTCACTATGAAGCGTGACACACAGCGCTGCGTTTGCTCTGGTAACACTGAATTTGCCATGGATAACGTAATAATATCCTTGTCTAACAGATGCTGTCAACGTAGATGCCATGGACGTACCTATCTGCTTTCTATAATCAAACATTCATAGACGTCTCCATCCCTGTCGATTCCATAGAATGTGTATCTAGAGCCGCATTTGTTGGTTGGGCTACTCATTTGGTTATCTTACCAGAGACTAATTTATACGCCCAATGATGACAAGATGACAAGTCCTAAAATGTATCTAACCGATACAACTGTAGCCTCTACGGTTACTTCAGTATCAGCTTTGATGCTATCTAGGGTAACCAATGCTGTTTCTTCAAGGTGTACAAGGTTTTTTTGCTTGCTGTATCAGTGTGTCTGGGATATCCATTGCCCTTGTCTTCGAAATTGTTGTCCTCCGACTAGCAAACAGACATAAAATTCCTCTGGTGAAATTAATTATGACAATCAAGTCACTGATATAGCTGTTAAGTTCAGTTGCATTGCAAATGAGCTTGATACATCCAGTTTTATCAGCCAGAGCCACATGTAGTCTGTTTATTCCATCTGGCCCTTCAGCATGTATAAAGTGGTACTTTCAATGTATAACCTCTGGGCAGTCTGCTCTCAACTTAACCCTTTGTGCAGGAAGACCTGGAGGCATGGGTTGGGTTCTGTAAGTGGTGGAAGCACATTGACACCCAGTGCTGCGCCTTATAAGAACCATCTATTATTATTATTATTTTGAGGACTGTATATTATGATTATCTCGCTATGTGGTCAAGTATGGCATGGCAAGTATGGCAAGTATGGTATGGCATGGCAAGTATGGTATGGCAAGTATAGCAAGGCACTTCCGTAACTGTCGCTACCGATGACTGGTTTAGTGTATGGTTTATAATGGACAACCCTTCGAATGTGCGCATACCGGCAGGCAAGCTTTTTATGCGACGTGTGAACGCAGTATATTATTTTCGTTAGCCTAAATTTGGTAACATTTGCTCCGCATAGAAAGCACAGGGGTTGATTTTAACTTTTTTAACAACTTGTCCGTTGAAAAATCTTGGGCCAGTTGTTGTATTTTACAACTTGCCTGCCAGCATTTCAGCCTTCAATTTTTCTGAGTTTCAAGGTATTCAGAGTTACATTTTTTTCCCTCATAATAAATCCAAAATCCGTGAATAATAAGGCTGTCAAATCTTTTAATCAATCAACTTGGTGCCCCCCCCCCCGCCGCAAATAACTGGCATAAATATACGTTTGAACGGTTTTTTTAAATACTTTAAACAGATAGTTCATTAAACAGAAATTTACAACATTATAAGTAAGGGTGTGAAGGTAGATTACTTTTGTGACCGTTTAAGCTCTGAATTTGCGGTCATGTAACCGTGTAAACGATCGCCATGTTTACTTACAGTTTATGTTATTTTTAACGTCAATAGGATAATGCACATTTGGATACAAAACCAGCCCTTGTTAATACTTAACAAACAAAAAAACAGACAGAAATACCTCCCTCTGTGTCCTAGTATATTAAATACAGAAGGCTCATAATTACCACGTGGGATACAGTCACTAATACTTAAAGTCATTTACATACATGTAATGCTAACGGTGTCGGCCCGCTAGTCCGGCGGACCGCTAATCCGACGGTCCGCTAGTCTGAACAGTGATTTTGCTATACCTTGAGGTCCGCTAGTCCGAAAATAAAATACGGTCCGCTAGTCCGAATATACGGTCCGCTAGTCCGAATTTTAAAAAAGGTCCGCTAATTCGAAAAAGAAATAAGCAGGCATGAATATTGTTCAGGCTTTTGCCTGAATTCAGGCTATTTTGTTTTCCAAATTTCCGCACTTTCTTTTATTTTCAGCCTGTTTTTTGCCTTTATAAGCTGATTGCACGCACCTTTTCAGGCTAATCAGGTTTTTTCGTGCAAATTCATAATCATGCCTGAATAAGGTCCGCTAGTCCGATTTTTAAAGGGTTCGCTAGTCCGAATGTAAAATACGGTCTGCTTGTCCGAATTTAAAAAACGGTCCGCTAGTCCGAATTTTAAATAAGTTCCGCTAGTCCGAATTAAAAATACGGTTCGCTAGTCCGAATTTGAAATACGGTCCGCTAGTCCGAATAATAAAAAAAACCGGTCCGCTACATGTAGTCCGAATTTGAAATACGGTCCGCTAGTCCGAATTCTTGAATTTCTAGTTTTGAATTATTTTAAGAAGATCTACATTAAATTATTTATAATAACTATAGCCAAATTGACCACCCCTACCCCCCCCCCCCCCACCCCCCACCACACACCAAGGTGTTACATACACTATAAACAAACTATAAATAAATAAATCAAGGAGATAAACGGACAACTTAAGAAATAGCTAATTAGTTATTAAAGAAATAGCTAATTGGTTATCAGATATTATCTTTGCTTTATTTCTTGAGCAGGATACAGGGAGTAGCTTGGAGCCCAGCCCCCCCCCCCCCCCCCCCCCCCCCCCACCCACCCCCCTCGGTAAAAAGAGGGGGAGAAGGGAAGGGAGAGAAAGAAGAGAGAAGGTAAACCGGATCAGAGTGGAGAAAAAGCCCAAATTGGCTAGCGTGCGAGTTGAGTCAGCTTGGCCTACTGGTGTTTTGTTTTTTATAGTCAGGGGAGTACTATACCCGGTCACGGTCAAGGGCGGATTATTTTAGAATTATTTTGGTACCAAACTTAGAATGACAGCTATCTGTAATGCTACAGTTCGAGTGCAAATTGTCAGAACAGTTAACTGGAAGTTTCATATAAACGCGTATAAAATTAGCTAAATAACGTGCTGAGAGAGGGATTGGGTATAGGCTAGATTAAAGAGGTTGTCCACAACGATTCCATTGAATTTTAGATCAAATATTATATAACAAAAAATTAATGTATAGGCCTAAGAGCTCTTCGCAAATGGGTTCATGTTTGGTATCGAAGTAATTCTACAATTTTTGTCTTTCTAAATATGTTTTCATTTCGGTACAGAAAGCTTTAAACACATTTTGCGTTTGTGACTGATACGGCGGTTGCTATCTACTGAAGATAGGATCAAAAACACAATTTCCAATAACATGACTTCTACGGCACGGCGCTAGTCGTTTATCGGAGAAAAATCACACCACAATTAGCTTTCAACTTAAAGATTGATAGGTTTATACACGATAAATATATTTCAAATACAATTATTAATAAGAAATTTTACTTACGCAAAACTTTGCCTAACGGTGATCGTTGGTAGATAGCCAAGTGCCATGAAGTGTCGAATACACTTTTGCAGCCTAGCATCACCTTGATATTGGACACCAAGGCCAACCTGCTTGACCTTTCTAAACAAGCTTTGGCATAGATGGAAATAAAAATTCCATTAAAATGGAAAGTTGGCGGTCAAAAGGAAATTGCGATATAAGGCAAATAGAAAGAGCAAAAATAGCAACATTTGTAAATACGGCTTTTAGTTCCTAAAATTATGTGGCAAAGGAAGCAAGCGCATAGATGATAATTGTGCAAGATTCTTGCATGGCATTACTAGAAAGCAATATAAATTACAGCCATAGTTTAGTGATAAACACGGTTTTAACATTCAATTTAAGTTTTAAATATATGTCATATGTATTCAATTTATTTGATCAATACATAAATAAATGTAGAAATAAATAAATGAGTTTTTTTTCTTAAAAACTTTTAAATAAATAGTTGAATCATTTTGTTAATAAATAATAATATAAATCGAAAATTACATTTTTAATCGAAAATAAATGATATGAATCAATAAACTAATGAATCAATACATAAATACACGCATATTAAAAATTAAAATATTAAAAATTACTTATAAAATAAAGAAATTAAAACAAATAAACATGAGAAAACATTAATAAATAAATAAATGAATAATTATGTAGATAATTAATAATATAAAAAGTAAATATACAAATATACAAATGAATACATTTTACATTCAATTTAAGTTTTAAATATGTCATATATATTCAATTAATTTGATTAGAATTATATTCAATTTAATATGGCCAATATTCGTTAGTAAAACTATGGTTGAAGTAGAATTTATTTGTTTATTATAGAAAAAATTCCATTGAAATGGAATGGAGGCGATCCAAGAGAAAGAATCATGTTTTGTAACCATTTTCTGAAGCATCTGTTCATTCTGTTGCATACCAAAATACCAGGGATATGGTGTATGTATCTTTCAAACAAAAAACCCACCCCAAATCAAAACACAACAGTCTAAAAATAGTACAGGAAACCAATAAAGTTGATGTTTGTGCATGGAGGGGGGAGGTATCATCTGAAGAACAATCTAGGTATATATGACTTCCGCAACTCATTAAGGGACGCACCATTTGATTTACAGGGGGGGGGCGTAGGAAGTTGGGTTGGGTGGTGATTTTTTTGGTTTTTTTTGGCCGCTTCAAGGGGTGAATCTTTTTTTTTGCGAATTTTTTTTTATAAATGTATCCATTCATATATTGAGTTGGGTGGGGGTAGAATTTTTTTTTTTTTTTTTTACTCATCAGGGGGTGAATTTTCTTTTTTGGGCCTGCATAGTGGGTGAATTTTTTTTTCTCCGAAAACTTCCTACCCCCCCCCCCCCCCCCCCCCCCTGAAAATCTAATGGTGCGTCCCTAAAGCCCCAACTAAAAAATTCCCATGGAAATGGAGTGATCACCAGAACCAATTCTAAAGCAATTACTATTTTTTCGCAGCATTTAATGTTCGTGATGCAGAAGAACCCACATTTTTCATCATGAAATGTTTACAAATGTACACCTTTCTAATAATGTCTAATAAGAATACTAAAAGCTTGTGAGCATGACAATTTCACCAATCCTAGCCAGTCGCGAAATTTTTCATACACATAGATATTTCATGCAAACCTTGACCATGTTTTATGACACAGTTGCACAGTTGACACTCTGAGCTTTTCAGTAGTATCTGAGACCACAATTGTAATGTGTATAACATCTGGACAGTTTTGGGAGATTTCTCTTTAGTCAAACAAGATAAGGTATTATGTCTCTCTGTTGGGAGTCTAATAACATCTCTCTGATTGAACCATCAAGGCTAAACAAATATAGCTTTGACTCCATCACAGACTGCAGGACTGTTAAAATAAACTGCATAGGTACATGTAATTTACAAAGACTGCAAAATAATTTAGACAATTTTCCATATACTAAAAACAAAATGGCAGCCTCCATGTATATGTAGAAAGACCTACATGTCCAAGAATATGCAATCTGATGCTATAAGGTTGGCGGTTGCCCCGCCAACCAAAAACAGCCTCTCACCCTGGCTAGTGGTATTTCTAGGTGAATAGCCCTGATCAGGCTCGCCTCAAAGTCTGTAATAATCTCAGTGGGCCGAAGGTTCTGACCAGTTGATGCGATGCACCCTTGGTTCAATGCGCTCAGTATAGTCCGGTAATGAAGAAGTGTTTTCCCAGTTGCTAGGCACATGGCCACGGGAATTGTCCACCCGTCTTCGTGTGCGTGAACGGTAACAATCTGGGAATAAGGGTGTGGCGCGGTTCTAAATGTTCCATCAATGAACAAAATGTCGGCAGTGACCAAAGATCTTAGTTGTCTTCTATCTGAAAACATGGCTACACCGATGGCGTTGTCGATATGCAGCAGGTGCCGCTGGCCACCCCAGTTCTCGGCCCAAACACCTTGGATGTTAACACCGGCGATGGTCACTGGTATACCGGGCCAGAGTGATGATTGGAAGCGATGAAGGCTTGACTTAAGCTCGGAAAATTCCGGTGGAATGAACATGGCATTATTGGCCATGACAATGCCGACAACAGTATTTTACGCTCTCCGCGTTGGTAAGGAAGGGTCTCTGGAAATGTCTACCTTCACGTTTTCAACAAAGGCTGCTCTACAAATCTGCGTAACTTCACGATCATGCATATGCTGCGGGTTCAGTGTCATAACATTTATGTGTGGTGCAATTGCATTGGTATCAAACCAGTTTGTCTGGAGGGGTGCACGACATCCTGTTAATGCGCATCTCCAATATATCTTGGCATTTACGCCCTTTTTTTTGGTAATGATAGCCATCGTAAGCGAGTACCGTGCCCCCACGCCGGTTATCCGCCATTAAAACAGGGCCAGGTGGCCCGGCCATCGTTACAACTCGTTATTCCGTAAATATCTGCTGCTTATTTATTGGAGATCAATTTCGAAGACTGACTGAAAAGCCAGGGGGTTCCTTCTTATATTAGAAAGCCCAGGAGAAATTTGGGTTGTGAAACAGACAGATAATGAAGTCTAACACCTTAAGCGTCACTGACAATCCCACTAAGCATGATAAGTGAGTAAACATAAGCTTAAATGAAATGTGGACTGACACAATTCGCGATCCTATTGTGAAAAAGTCGTTTCAACGCGAACGTAATTTATTCTGTCAAATGTGTCCCAGATTGACCAGTTCGATAAAAAAAACCTTATACGTAACTCAAAATGTGAAATAATATCCAAAAAAAGCAATCGGGGTTCGCATATTAGGATATTCAGCCTTTTGAGCCTAGCACGCTGTGAAAAAGAGTTTTTTCGTTGCGGTTTCGTGTCTCTGCCTGTTTTCTTCTCCATCTCCTCCGTCAATACCTTGCTGCTTTTCCATGTCTCTGCCTGTATTATCCTCCATCTCCTTTGTCAATACCTTGCTCCGTTTCGTGCCTCTGCCTGTATTCTTCTCCATCTCCTCTGTCAATACCCTGCTCCTTTTTTTGCCTCTTCCTGCATTATCCTCCATCTCCTTTGTCAATACCTTGTTCCGTTTCGTGTCTGTGCCTGTATTCTTCTCAATCCCCTCCATCAATACCCTGCTCCTTGTGCCTCTGTCTGTATTCTTCCCATCTCCTTCGTCGATACCTTGCTTATTTTACTGCTTTGGCCTTTGCTAAGAAGGAAATATTTGGATGCCTTTCTGCCCCTCCTTTTTGGTGTCCACACTTCCTCGAGAACAGTCTCATCAATTTTTGCAGGACATTTTGACTTTGGTGTGGTGACGCTCCCGTCCATTCACAGATGTGTAGAGTTTTCCTATGGCCCAATACGGTCTCATTTGTGATTTTCTGGCCCAGATCCTTTGTTTCACTTGACCCATCCACTGTTCTATTTCGCAATTAGTCAAACACGGTTCCTCCTCGCATTGTTGGTGTCATCATTGCAGACCATAGAGGTGCATATGGCAAGTAGTTTTTGAGAAGCATGTCAACGAATTGGGGATGAACAGGGGATTGTCTTCATGACCATGATGACTCCGCTACGCTTTCTTGTAAGGCCAAAAAAAAAAAAGTTTGTCTCAGATGACCCGCGCGCATTCCCGAAACCGCCCGCGTAAGCTTTTTTTTTTGTTCAATTTTTTTCCCCCCCCCCAATTTTTTTCCAATTTTTTTTCCAATTTTTTTTTTCTTTTTCAATTTTCTCAAAAAAATCTTGCAAAATCCAACTTTTTGACCAAACAAATGACGATCAGGTCTAAATTGAAAAAAAAATCAAAAAAAAAATCCGCAGACCGCATTAGATTTTCAGTCTCTCATGTCATCTGAGACAAACCTTTTTCTTTTTTTTTTGGCCTAAGCAAAGTACAGAGACCATCCTGTGGTTTTACACCCAGCTGCCCCGACATGTCACTACCACCTATTCCCTAACAGACAGGCCTATAACTATCGGATAACCGTTTACCTTCTGTAGGAGTGTGTATAGTGCTGCGGCAATGAGCCCTTGCGCAAACATGCACACGACGCGTTATCACGGTATAGGAATCTCGCTTGAGGAATGTGCAACTTGCCAGTGGATAGCAATTCGCATCCCATCCTCTCTGGCTTGCCCGCATGTCACCTCAGCACCATAGCCTTTGGCGCTGTTGGCTGTTCCTTTGTACACCGGCTCATCTATGACGTCATCAGTGCCTCGTTGATAAATATGAGCCGCATACAGTAAAGAGTTGGTCAAATAGTTCCTTATTGTAAAACTTGCATTTTTATTGTGGAATCCTCTAGTCTGCCACACACCATCACTGCTTGTAACAGCTCGTGTAAAGCTGCCAAGCTGTTCTGCTGGGAGCTGTTGCATCTCCTTCTTGCCAGTTTCGCAACACTCGTCAAGCATGTCTTGGATGTGCGGGTGGAGAAGCTTGATGACGTCATAAAAATGGTTCTCTGCTGCCGGTGTCCATCCCAAGATATAGTTTGAACATGCGTTTATAGTCCACATATATCCATCCGGCACAGATGCAGGCCACAATCAGACACAATGAAACAGTCCCTCGTCGTCCTGTGAAGGAGCTGTAATCAACTGTGATTCTCCTCTCTTTGCATTTAGTGCAGGCATACACAATGGAGATTGCACGTCCCTTGCCCTTCGAAACAACTCGTTCTGGTTGCAGTGTTCCTATGTAGCGATGGGTTGCTCACCTCGACGTTAGGTTGATATCTTCAAAAAAAAAGTGTGAATGAATATAAGATTGATAAATAAAATAGAAATAATATGCAGCGTACGTTGCACTCATTGATGGTTTCAATACATAAAAACATCAACACAAATGATCAGTAGAACTTGGGGGCTTGACATTTTGGCCGCTTCTCATTGGGTCGACGACCTCGTTCATAAGGCTGCGGTGGGTTGTCTGAAAGGGCCATGTGCACATTATGGGCACACCCTTTGACATGGGTGTAGTGGTTACAGTGGCTGTTGGGGCATCTTGTCCTCTTTGGTTGATTTGTGCAAACCCAGCACCTTAAAAAGGAGGCAATGCTTGCATTGGGTCTATATGTGTTCGCTCTAGACCTATCATTGATATTGTTCCCAAGTTGAGTCAGGCGGTTCAACGTCGCATTAAGATCTGAAATGTAATTGCCTATCTTTTTCAGGGGTGTTACAAAAATTACAACTATCTATTTGTTTCTGTCTATCTGGATTATTTTGAGGTTTGTCTAAACAATGAGTACATGTCCATCGTACAACTACCAAGTTTGGCACTTGTACACCGGTATCCTGCTGACATTCAAAGTCGTAGAAAATATATTTCTCAGGAATTCAGGTCTATCAGGATCACCGTCAGGCAAATCGGCCTGTTTCATGAAACTGATAATAAGTGTACTTTTGAAATATTTGTCTCTTTAACCTGACCAAATGCTCTGAAAAAATTCAGTTAACTAAGCCAATTTCTGCAGGATCCATCAACGAAGGTCTTATATCTCCCTACTATACCACCACCCCTGTGGATATAAAAGAACAGCCTAACAGTTTAATCTTCAAAAACAAAAAGTTATCATAGGAAAAGCTATTCGCAAACAGCCGTCTGTCTAGCTATCCAAAGACGCAGGTTATAACATATATCTCGTCAATTACCTTGTCATCTTGAATTTATCTCGTCATCTCAACTACCTGAATCGCGCGTTTGTGTTCTGTGAGTTGTTTCTGATGTTTTCACACCGCTAAATGCGACTGCTCCGAGCATGTAAATAAACTTATTCTCTTACAAGCTTTTACATTTTGTTATATTTCTCCTTATTTCCCATGTGAAGCTTCCCTATCTTCCGTAGTTGGACACTTCACGACTATCTGAATTTCCCATGTGAAGCTTCCCTATCTTCCGTAGTTGGACACTTCACGACTATCTGAATTTCACATGTGAAGCTTCCCTATCTTCCGTAGTTGGACACTTCACGACTATCTGAATTTCCCATGTGAAGCTTCCCTATCTTCCGTAGTTGGACACTTCACGACTATCTGAATTTCCCATGTGAAGCTTCCCTATCTTCCGTAGTTGGACACTTCACGACTATCTGAATTTCCCATGTGAAGCCTTCCTATCTTCCGTAGTTGGACACTTCACGACTATCTGAATTTCCCATGTGAAGCTTCCCTATCTTCCGTAGTTGGACACTTCACGACTATCTGAATTTCCCATGTGAAGCTTCCCTATCTTCCGTAGTTGGACACTTCACGACTATCTGAATTTCCCATATGAAGCTTCCCTATCTTCCGTAGTTGGACACTTCACGACTATCTGAAATTTCCCATGTGAAGCTTCCCTATCTTCCGTAGTTGGACACTTCACGACTATCTGAATTTCCCATGTGAAGCTTCCCTATCTTCCGTAGTTGGACACTTCACGACTATCTGAATTTCCCATGTGAAGCTTCCCTATCTTCCGTAGTTGGACACTTCACGACTATCTGAATTTCCCATGTGAAGCCTTCCTATCTTCCGTAGTTGGACACTTCACGACTATCTGAATTTCCCATGTGAAGCTTCCCTATCTTCCGTAGTTGGACACTTCACGACTATCTGAATTTCCCATGTGAAGCTTCCCTATCTTCCGTAGTTGGACACTTCACGACTATCTGAATTTCCCATGTGAAGCTTCCCTATCTTCCGTAGTTGGACACTTCACGACTATCTGAATTTCCCATGTGAAGCTTCCCTATCTTCCGTAGTTGGACACTTCACGACTATCTGAATTTCCCATGTGAAGCCTCCCTATCTTCCATAGTTGGACACTTCACGACTACCTGAATCGCTCGTTTGTGTTCCGTGAGTTGTTTCTGATGTTTTCACACAGCTAAATGAGACTGCTTCGAGCATGTAAATAAACTTACTCTCTTACAAGCTTTTACATTGTTTTTACATTTCTCCTTATTTCCCATGTGAAGCTTCCCTATCTTCCGTATTTGGACACTTCACGACTACCTGAATCGCATGTTTGTGTTTGGTGAGCTTCATAGTTACTTCAACTCTACCAAATGTACACAACAGACCATATGTGCAAAAATATAAAGGCATTCCAGCACACTTGTATTCCATTGACGAAATAGACCAAGCACAAGACAGCATGTACGAAACTGGGTTGTCTTTATCTCTTTGATTCTGAGTCATTTCTGATATTTTCACACCGCTGAATGCAATTGCTCCGAGCAAGTACATAAACTTATTCTCTGCTGATATTATCCGTTGCTCTATCTGTATGTAAGTGAAGATGTCGGTGATATTGGACAACCTCCAATGGCTTTATCTTGATATGTTTCTTGAATGCCTGAAACGTAGACAAGGATCTGTTCTCTTCTCTGGTTTAATATGGAGAAAATATTAACACACACATAAAGATAATTATTTATTTAAAAAAAAAAATCAACTATTAACTATTACATCATACCTTCTCCCATCACTACAGTAGTGAAAATGTGCCATAGCACCTTGACGCTGTGCTGTCTAAACTGTTGATTTGAAACAAATCCTTAACCGTTGTGGCAATCTCCACTGGCGTAACTAGACTTTTTCATTTGGGGCGGGGGGCAAGAAGGGGCAGTGACTTGAAATATGGGGGGGGGGGGGGGGGGGGGGGGCTCCATTCCACACCCACACCGATAAATTTCATTTGGGGGGGGGGAGAATATAAATATGAAAATATGATCACCCTTATAACACAAATGCTCAAGTCATTTTGCAGTCCAGAGGGAAACAAAAAAATAGATGCCCCTAATTACTAAATCATGAACATCATCTATTATCAGTACAACATTAGCGGCTTTTAAATGAAAAAATTAGAGAGCCTTTTGTGCATTCATACAGTCACATACAACATTACATGAATTATAGTGAGATAGTTATGATAATCAAATTCACCTTGGGAATAACAATATCTCTATGTTCCGATCTCCTTAGTTGTAAAAATGAGTCATGCTGCATACATCCTCGTCAGCTTCAGATGCCATCCTTTCATACATGTCTTTCCGTGGAAGATGGTGTATTTGCTGACTGTCTGGCATCTTGTTCCAAAATTCTGACGCAAAATTCTCCAACCATGCCATTGACATGACAACTTTCCTGGAGCGAACCCCGGTTCTACCGCTCTCCCCACAATAGCCTCCAGGGTCTGTTCCTGTTTATATTTAACAGGTTTGGCTTCCCGGCGGTAACTAACTTGAATTTTAAGGCTTGTATGGCTGATAGAAGATCCCTGTTATGGTAGAAAATTAAATTAAATGCATCAAACATTAAAATCCCTCTTGTTTATATTCACAGTAACATTTGCTTTGTATGCCTTTCTGGTATTGGAGTGTTTTCAAAAATTAACATGATCTTCATAAGTGTTACTAGCTTTTACATTTTTTTAATTTTTTAAAATAATTTTCAAAGAAGAATTTCTACTTATTTCCCATGTTAATCTTCACACTTAACGACTACCTGGACACTTAACGACTACCTGAATCGCGCGTTTGTGTTCCGTGAGTTGTTTCTGATGTTTTCACACAGCTAAATGAGACTGCTTCGAGCATGTAAATAAACTTACTCTCTACAAGCTTTTACATTGTTTTTACATTTCTCCTTATTTCCCATGTGAAGCTTCCCTATCTTCCGTAGTTGGACACTTCACGACTATCTGAATTTCCCATGTGAAGCCTCCCTATCTTCCATAGTTGGACACTTCACGACTACCTGAATCGCTCGTTTGTGTTCCGTGAGTTGTTTCTGATGTTTTTACACCGCTAAATGTGACAGCTCCGAGCAAATGTAAATTAACTTATTCTCTTATAAGCTTTTACATTTTTTTAAAATATTTTTCCTTATTTCCCATGTGAAGCTTCCCTATCTTCCATAGTTGGACACTTCACAACTACCTGAATTGCGCTTTTGTGTTTGGTGAGCTTCATAGTTACTTCAACTACAGTCATCACAATAAGTAACTGACCAGGTAATAAATGTGCTGATAACTCTAAAAGTATAACTCCAACATAAACATATTAAATTATAAACATGTTGAGAAATTTCTCTTCTTGAATTTGAGATATTACACGCTAAGAATGGCTGATTATTAAGGAAGTTACAATCCTAAATGCACTGTCAAGTCTGATTTTCATTTTCACATTTTCATTTTCAACACGGGGACTCAGACCGGCAAATTATTGATTACTGGTAGTGGTAGTGCCAATTCACCCGTCGATGGCCTGGTTGTTGGATAGTCGGCCGGTGGCATTGTTACGGTTAATCAATACGGCACACACGCTTTACCTGTCGTACTCTCCCCGTGTGGAAAAAAATGTTAAAATGAAAATCAGACTTGCCCTAACGTTTGGGATCATAAATTCCTTATTAATCAACCATTCTTAGCGTGTAATATCTCAAATTCAAGAAGAGAAATTTCTCAACAACTTTATAATTACATATGTTTATGTAGGAGTTATACTTTTAGAGTTATCAGCATGTTTATTACCTGGTCAGTTACTTATTGTGATGACTGTATACCAAATGTACACAACAGACCACACAGGTGCAAAAATATGAAGGCAAGCTTTTAAAAAATTTTGTAAATAATTTTCAAAGAAGCATTTCTGCTTTCTGTGCATCTTTCATATCTTCCGTAGTTGGACACTTCACAACTACCTGAATTGCGCGTTTGTGTTCCGTGAGTTATTTCTGATGTTTTCACACCGCTAAATGCGACTGCTTCGAGCATGTAAATAAACTTACTCTCTCAAAAAGCTTTTACATTTTTTCATATTTCTGCTTATTTCCCATGTGAAGCTTCCCTATCTTTCGTAGTTGGACACTTCACAACTACCTGAATCGCGCTTTTGTGTTTGGTGAGCTTCATAGTTACTTCAACTATACCAAATGTACACAACAGACCACACAGGTGCAAAAATATGAAGGCAAGCTTTTTAAATTTTTTGTAAATAATTTTCAAAGAAGCATTTCTGCTTTCTGTGCATCTTTCATATCTTCCGTAGTTGGACACTTCACAACTACCTGAATTGCGCGTTTGTGTTCCGTGAGTTATTTCTGATGTTTTCACACCGCTAAATGCGACTGCTTCGAGCATGTAAATAAACTTACTCTCTCAAAAAGCTTTTACATTTTTTCATATTTCTGCTTATTTCCCATGTGAAGCTTCCCTATCTTTCGTAGTTGGACACTTCACAACTACCTGAATCGCGTGTTTGTGTTTGGTAAGCTTCATAGTTACTTCAACTCTACCAAATGTACACAACAGACCATACATTTGCATAAATATATGAAGGCAAGCTTTTTTAAATGTGGAATATAAATATGGTCACCCTTTTAACACAAATGCATTATTATAAAATAATTATATACAAACAATAAATTCGTCGGTCTCATCACATACAGATCTATTCCATGCACCGTAAAAAACACATCACATACAGATCTATTCGACGCACCACTTGGATTTGGCTTATATATCATTCATTTCTTGATGAATTTGTCTGAAACAGTTTTTATATCAAGAAAACACTTTAAACAATTTATCTTAGTGAATTATTTACGCTAATCTTTTAATGAACATTAATTTATATGGTATTTACACTTAAAAAGCAAGGACATGAGTTAAGGCGTGTTATATTTGTTTGAGTTGTGGAACTTTGCGGTAGTTATCTGCCTCGCTCTTATAGATAGGGATGTTCATATCATTGACTATAGAGGGCGACATTTCTTTTGGAAAAAAATTGTAGAAATATGTAGAAAACTCCATGTTTACCTCTTTTAAATACAGCGATGTAGTGCGCTGTGGCTAGGGTGTATTCACTGATGTCTAAATAACCCCACACAAGCAACTAGTCACCATGAAAGTAAACCCTTAATTACCTAAAATGGTTTTAAAATGTGCATGACTTTTTTATTGTTCTGCCTGCAGACAAGGTTGAACCATAATTTTTATTGTAAAGTACTTTGTTTCCATGTAATCCATTTTCAAAGAGATAATTTTAAATTATTTTCAAAATTTTATGAACATGCCTATTATAGAAGCTCATAATAATAAGAATAAAATAATATTCTTCATTTAGACCAGATCTAGATTGTTTGTTTGTGCTAACTAATTTTGAAGTCTTATGCATCCTCAAGAACAGCAAACACCCAAAAGTCTTCTACAGTGCACAGTTCATTTTGCTTCCATGTCATATCGCAGTTCTTTAATGAAGTTATGAGTGAATAAATTACAGCTACGTGACAAACAGTAGAAGCAAAAATGGGCTATGTAAATAAAGAGAGTTGGTTGTTTGCTGCCCCGAATACAAGATATAAATGAATAATAGTTTACTAGTTTTAAACAACACCGCTTAGAATGTTATGTTGTCTCTTCGTCAACTGCTGGCGACGAGCGATATCTTGAGTGGAAGCAAACATCCGTTCCAATTTGTTGACGTATGGATGGATTAAAGCCCCACTATGGTAAACTACTCGCTTCAGCTTCAGTGCATCCATAACATCATTAAATTCAGTTTTGAATGGACCTTTTTTACTTTCAATCTCCACGACAATCTTTTCCAATTGCTGTTCTGTATCAGCTGCTTCTTTGTCTGATTCTTTCAACTTAGTGTTATCAGCCTTTTTAAGTTGATTGATCCTTTTCAGATCACTACGCGACCGAATAGCATTTTGCGACTTATCAACATATTGGCGATTCTCTCGTTGAAAGTGACCCAGGGGAAGATTATCCTGCTGTTCAATTAAGTCGGCTAGGTGGCTCTCCAAATCGGCCCGATCATCCGCGATTTTCTGAAGTGCATGTATCAGGTGTCCAGGGGTGTACTTTCGGCGCGAATCCGCGAATCGATTCGCGTAAAGATTCGCGTAAAATCACTACCGCGCGAATCTAGGTGGATTCTCGCCAAAAAAACAAAAACAAAAAATTAACTTTTTTTTATTTTTTAAACTTTTTTCTGCTTCTTTTTTAAGTCCATAACAGGACCTTAGATGACTGGTATTCAACAAACATGCCGAATTTGGAAGTTATGCAAGCTTATAGCTTTATTCTTGATATTATTTTAATTAATTTTAAGAAGTGTTTGATTCAATTTGTGTACTATTATTTTCTAAGTATACAATAGTACAATAACTGTTTAAAATGCGGAATTTAAATTCAGTAAAAAGGATTCTCGCAAAAATATTCTGCGAGAATCCATTTGCGAGAATCCATGGATTCTCGCAAAATTCCTCTGCGAGAATCCATTTGGATTCTCGCAGGATGTCGCGAAAGTACACCCCTGGGTGTCTTCTTTGTCCCACAAGGACTTTAATAGAGTCTGATGTGGCGACGTCATCTTGCCTTACCTGATGATCCAATTCAATGGCCATGTTCTCAATGATGTTAACATTATGCAGCCCTACCCCGAGGCTGACATGAATGAAGTGGGGCTGTGCTGATACTGTCAATTATCTGACCTATATCCCAGTTTAATGGAGCCGCCTTACAGTTATGGAAATCCATTACCTTTTCGCTTTCATCCGCAGCATTAAAGGCAGCGTTAGATGTGTGGCATCCGTCATAAGTCCTAAGCGAACATACACCCGACGATAGCAAATCGCTCTGTGGCTGATCTAGCCTACCGTTATCATGTTCGTGAAGTCCATAAGATGACCCCTTGCCACCTATCAAGTTTTGCCTAATCTCCAAGCAATGTATGCAAAAGTGTTTGCCACTCGGTCCCGATAAGCCTACCACTCTGGCTAGCCATTCCCAATCTCCTCCGTGTGTCAACTTGAGATGTTAATATTTCCCATCTGTATAATGAGACAAATGACATATTATTAATAAAACATCTTGTATTAATTTAAAGATAAATGCAAAATGCATTAGATTTATTTTGCAAAATATATTTTAAAAAATCAAGCTATTTTACTACAATACAAGCCTCCAAATAAGAGTGCATGGACCAGCAGCTACTTTTTGTTGTTGTTGACAAAAATAGCTCCTGGTCCTATACCGTCTGTACTGTGCAAAATTTGGAAAACAATAGGAGCTAGAACTTGGCAACCAGGGAGTCAAAAAACCCTGGTCCGGGTGTTCGCTTATTTGGAGGCCTGTGCGCAAACAGCATAATTTTATTACGCTCTTCTGATATATATGTGATGCGATCTGTGAAAACCCGTCGGATGTCGCAAAATGTGAACTAGGGATTATGGGTAAAATAAAAAAAAATAAAAAATAAAAAATAAAAAAACTTTTTTCTTTTTTTTAGATTTGTTTAAAGAAAATTAGTTTCCAATACTTTGTGTCATCATCTTTCATGAAATTTAACCTTCAAAAACTTACTTAAGTCACTTTTATTATTAACCTTATAATGTTATTATATTGAATTATGTATCTTTTTTGGCCTGTTTTCATGATTTCTTGTTTTGTAGCTTTTGATGACATCACAATCATCATTCACTCATAACTTTATTTGTAGTGATCGTAGAAAAATGATCGAAACAGTTCTGTAATCAGCACAGTTTTAGCTTTCTCATGATATAAATATCTTCGATATGAAAAATGCCACCATGTGGCAGGTTTTCACAGATCGCATCACATATTTTTTGTTGCTACAAACTAAAAAGCAGATGAGAGTAAAGCGACAAATCTTAAAAATCTGTCTTGCTGTTTACGTACAGGCATGACTGATACAGAATGTGTGTGTGTGTGGTGGGGGGGGGGTAGCAGTCATTTTTCCAAATATTGTTTTTTCAATGTGTGATTTAAAATGGCCTTTACAAAAATCACACAATAATACAGAAGAAATAAAATTATAGAAAAATAAATACCATGGTTATTATTGTAACAAAAAAGTGGCCTAACCGATCATGTATAAAAGGTTCTTCCGGCCATAGAACAGATTTTTAGTTTGTGTTACCCTTATAACACAAATGCACAAGTATTTTTGCAGTCCAGAGGGGGAAATAAACAAAAGAATAGCCCTAATTACTTCAAAATCATGGTTTTAGAGTATGCTCCCTCCGACAGCTAATTTTTACTCTTGAACTAAAACCATGAGCGTCCAAATTAAGAGGAAAAAACCTGGTTGTCCAGTGGACAACCAAGCAGGACATTCTGGTTGTCAACCATCATTTTTGGTTGTCCGTATTTTATGTGTTTATTTGGTTTAATTGCAATGCATACCGTTAGACACAGATATTTATGCGATTTACTACATGTACGGCATTGTATTACTGCTGCTGCTGATACCGACAATGGGGAGCTTTCGATTTGGACGAGGGACGCTTTTACGACGGTAAGATGACACCTCGAGTCATGTGTGCATGCGTCGACTTAGCAATCCGTCCAATTTCTGGGACCTGTCTTCAGCTTTCGAATTGCACGACGGACTCTTTTACGATGGTAAAACACAAAACATTGCCATCGTAACCACAGCGATTGTTAGTCCCTTTACGCGTTGTAGCATTATGAGGACAAACGGATGACAAAATTGACGCATGCGCACATGACTCAAAAGTGGCATTCAACCGTCCTAGATTCATCTGTCGTGCAAATCGAAAGCTCCCCAATGACTACCGTGGGCATGGTATGATTATGATACATGTACAAATAACAATTAACATGAATAAAGGCCCAAATTAGGTCATGGAAATACGATAAATGTAGATGATTATGCTTGAGTTTAAAAATGCTTAAACCAATGGGCAACAAAAGAGTACCAGGCGATATAGCCCTGGTTTGAATACTTTTTATAATAATCAGTATTTACGCAACTCTTTTCTTTCTACTTTAGTTGAAGCTTGAAATATTTTTTCCTTCAGCATAGTGCATTGGTCCCATATTGAGTACTGCGATATAGCCCTGGTTTAAATACTTTGTATAATAATCAGTATTTACGCAACTCTTTTATTTCTGCTTTAGTTGAAGCTCAAAATATTTTTTCTTTCAGCATAGTGCATTGGTCCCATATTGAGTACCAGGCGATATAGCCCTGGTTTAAATACTTTTTTTATACTATTCTTACTTCTGGTGACGAAGGTGTGCATCTCTTTCTTTACGCAACTCTTTTCTTTCTGCTTTAGTTGAAGCTCGAAATATTTTTTCTTTCAGCATAGTGCATTGGTTGGTCACACTTGGAAAACCTATTAATCTGTGGGTAAAATGAAGTAAGATGGGTCAATATATTATTCTAAGAACATGTTTGGCTGACATTGAGCTATTGGATTTATTTCTATTTAATACTGATATAAAGATGACAACAATACACATGAGTAAATTTAATGCAGGGCTATGTTCTGACCTGAAATTGAATGCTTCCCCTCATAACATCAAGCTATTTCCCTTGATTTATAATTGTATACCTCTCCCGTATATTTCTCCATTAGTTGCCCTCCAGCGTTTTAAGGGGTGCGAGAAGAGGGGCGGGGGTCGTGTGCGTAGTACCGCATCAGATCATCAATTATCCATACAAAATTAGCAGCTTTTAAATGAAAAATTAGAGAGCCTTTTGTGCGTTCATACAGTCACATACAGCATTACATGAATTATAGTGAGATAGTTATGATAAACATAGTTCACCTTGGGAATAACAATGTCTCTATGTTCGGATCTCCATAGTTGTAAAAAATGAGTCATGCTGCATACATCCTCGTCAGCTTCAGATGCCATCCTTTCATACACATCTTTCCGTGGAAGATGGCAGGTGTATCTGTTGGCTATCTGGCATCTTGTCCCAAAATTCTGACGCAAACTTCTCCAACCGTGCCATTGACATGACAACTTTCCTGGAGATAACACCAGTTCTACCGCTCTCCTCACAATAGCCTCCATTAACGGGATCTGAAAATTTGTACCATGGGGTGGAAATGTAACAACCCACACCTTTTATTGGTACCCGAGTTTTAAAAAATGACCCTAAACACTGTTTGACATTTTATAACGAACCTTTTTCTCTTTGCTTTGCTTCAGCCTCTATGGTGTAATGATTATCATATCAATCTTGTGCCGCTCTTTGTGTCTTGCCTGGTGTGACACAAATAGAACATGGGTACTGGATACCTTGAACTTTAATGCAGAAAGTAAAATCAAAATCCAACATTCATTTCATAAGTCATTGAATAACGAGAAGATGCAAATAAGTCAGATCAACATCAGATCTTAAGGAAGAGGAGTCCACAAATATTGTTTCCTTGGCTGATTTTGTTTGCTGTGGCCATATAAAGTGAAACTTTGTAAACTTTGTAAAGGGTCCATATAGTGTCCCATGTATTTGTTCTTGTCTGGTATTTTTTTCCATGGAACAATTTACTATGTCGACCTTAAAAAGTGGATAAAAATAAACATTTCCAAAACAAATTAGTAAAAGCTATAACAAAACACACACACCAGGCGTGGAGAATTACGTTTGAAAGTTGATGCATGGAAAGACAAGTTTTCACTTAAAAAGAATTTTTCTCATAAATGTCCTGGCATTGACCAAAGTCATCCCCTCCCACAACCTTTCCAAGTTCAGTGATAGTTGTACTGTTCCAAGTTCCAACCCATGTTACATCCTAGCTGTCTTTAGAATATGTTGAGCTGTACGCTGAATGTGGCTGCCGCCGATGATCCAGATATTCTGAGTCAGATATTGCGCTGGATGTGATGTAGAGTATACCGGCGGAGGTAATGGTGCTGCCTGCACTGGGACTGATGGTGGCACTGCCACTGGATTCTGAAATGGTGGGGGAACATTTTATCCAGGGAGAATCGCTCGGCGGAGGATAGCGATGGGGGCTTTTCATCGGACGCGAGGGAATGGTTTGAAAATGATCAATAATTATTTGCTTTGATTTAGACCCCACTCTTGCTTATTTTTAACAACTACGGACGAAAAAAAGATTATAAAAATAAGGCATAATTATTTTATAAGCTGATTTATAGTGTACATTACCTTGTCCAAGGATTGGCATTAACAGATCTACTTCTGTCTCTTTTTTACCTTCCCCAAACTGTTTTTTTAAGTATTTGATCTTGGTAATTAGTTGAGTCTTTGTGCATGGAAAGTTATGCACCGTATACATCCGTGTTGTCATGAGCTGGTATGTCATCTGGTTTCTTTTAGATTTGCCGTCCAAAAAACATGTATGCCCCCTGCAGCAGCGACACCTACGAATCAGTTCAGACAGGTGCCTTGTCCCTACGTTCCGTGACAGAAAGTCATAGGCGACTAGCCTTATCGCACCTGTGTACCGTCCATCACCAAAAGTTGTTTTAGTAGGCTGATTTAATGTTTCCTGTAGCTTGACACCTTAAGTCATTGTTATCTAATGTCAGACAGGACACTTGTTTTAATCAGTCGTGAATTTGAACGTCTTTATGGGAATGAAGTGGACTAGTTTTGTTTTTGTACCACCATACTCTTTTCTGCTCTTTCCTCTTCTTTCCCTTTTCAATCTTCAAATCTTCCTCTACTTTTCTGAAATTATCTGACATTGTTGTTCTTCCCGTTGCCATATCATGTGTATATCTTTTTACAGTTTCATTCAATTAAACTACTTTCTTATCTTTCATCTCCAGTGGTTTTGGTCCAAGTCCCAAAGGATGAAACAATGTCTAAAAAAGGATGCAAGCAAAATACTTGACCTACCATTTCTATCTCCTCCAGCTACATGGAAGGCTAATACTTCTGATTGGTTGATGCCTGCCGCATACTCGCATCCAAAAGAGGATCTAGTGTGAGTCACACCATATGTCCGATGGGAGGCTAAAAATAGTGACTGAAATTCAGTCTTCGCTTCCAGTTGTAACACTGCATTAATAGTGGACAACATGCGTTTATGTTTTGTGGCATGGATACAGGTACATACCACTATTATAGTAGTGACAACTTGCTGTAGTAATATGGCAAAAATATCTTTGGGACGTTAACCAATCACAGTTCAGTATTCATGGCTACTTAATGAATCTTCAGTGGCATCTTGCAGTTCGCTATCTGACAATTGTTTCACTGAATTGTATTCCTTCAAAAATGTCAATTGTGGTCTATAGCTGACCTTTCCTGTAACAACTTTCATTCATACACCTGTCATACAGTTTAAATCGTTTTCGTCAATGAGCTGTGTGACAAGCTTTACATGAGCCGGAACGAGCCCAATTGCCAATGACATCCATCATTTTTATCAAGTACCTCCTTTACACTGACAAAACTGCATTGTTTCACCTCATCGGTTATACTCTTCTGCAACATCATAGTCCCACCATTTCCAGGCCAATCTAAAGATTTTAAAAAGATGCTTTATGTGAATCTGACATGAACTTTTTTAACCCTGAATCTGATCTGGTACCCATGCAAATGTGCTAAGGAAATGATCAGAGTTACAAAACCATACTAATAAGTAGCCTTGTAGTAGCCCAATTGCCAATTACATGCATCATTTTTATCAAGTACCACCTCTACACTGACAAAACTGCATTGTTTCACCTCATTGGTTATACTCTTCTGCAACATCATAGTCCCACCATTTCCAGGCCAATCTAAAGATTAACCAAATATGCTTTATGTGAATCTGACATGAACTGTTTTAACCCTGAATCTGATCTGGTACCCATGCAAATGTGCTAAGGAAATGATCAGAGTTACAAAACCATACTAATAAGTAGCCTTGTAGTAGCCCAATTGCCAATTACATGCAGCATTTTTATCAAGCACCTCCTTTACACTGACAAAACTGCATTGTTTCACCTCATCGGTTATACTCTTCTGCACAATCATAGTCCCACCATTTCCAGGCCAATCTAAAGATTTAAAAAAAGATTCTTTATGTGAATCTGACATGAACTTTTTTTTAACCCTGAATCTGATCTGGTAGCCTTGATCATGTTTGAAGGCTACACCAACTCTCTTACTCTTCCCAATGTTAATTATTAAACAATATAAAAGATGCTTTGTGTGAATCTGACATGAACTTTTTTAAACCCTGAATCTGATCTGGTAGCCTTGATCATGTTTAAAGGCTACACCAGCTCTCTTACTCTTCCCAATGTCTAGCCTTTCTGTCTTTGTAGATGTCTAACTGCATATTGCAGCATTTGTCCAACTCCACTCAATTCGTCTATGGTCAGTTTGACTGGTTCTCCTCATCTTTTTAGATGTCCTCATCATCATCTCATTATACCAGTATAAAGCAGAAAACAATAGGGATGAAAATTAATGTTAAAATACAAAATTGTTTTCCAAAGGTTTTTTCAACAAGGGCATCAATGATGCTGGATACTAAAGCTAGGGCTCCATGCAAATGTGCAAAGGAAATGATCAGAGTTACAAAACCATACTAATAAGTAGCCTTGTAGTAGCCCAATTGCCAATTACATGCATCATTTTTATCAAGTACCTCCGCTACACTGACAAAACTGCACTGTTTCACCTCATTGGTTATACTCTTCTGCAACATCATAGTCCCACCATTTCCAGGCAAATATAAAGATTTAAAAAAGATGCTTTATGTGAATCTGACATGAACTTTTTTTTAACCCTGAATCTGATCTGGTAGCCTTGGTCATGTGTTAATGCAGGGATCAATGTGCAGCTTGAACCTACCCTCAAGCATTCACCTGTATTCACCTTTCTTCAGGATAAATTAGGTCAAGATTAGGTCTATCCTGCAATTTGTAGGGTGAGAAATCACCTTAGTGCACCATGTTCGTTCAATAGTAATATGTGGGAGATGCTGAAATATAGGTGAAGATTCACCATAGATTCACCTGTCCAATGTATAAATTAGTTCAAGATTCACCTCTCCAAAAATATTACTAGGCAAAGATAAGGCGTCTTATCTTTGACTAACCTTGAGGAGGGTAGGTGCAAGATGCACATTGATGCCTGCATAAGGCTACACCCACTCTCTTACTCTTCCCCATGTCTAGCCTTTCTGTCCTTGTAGAGATGTCTAACTGCGTATTGCAGCATTTGTTCATATTGTCAATCCTCTGTCAGTGTTGTGATGTTGACTTGTGGAGCCATCAGCATTATTTCAAACATACTTTATTTTAATGTAGTTTTTAATAATGACATATCACCCAACGGAACCCTAGCAAGGGTTTCGCCCACCAAAACCAACCTCTGATGCGTGGTCGAGGTGAAAGGGAAGTTAATTATGAACGGCATTGAATGGTGGGTAGGATGCCACGATTGGAAACCAGAAAAAAGAATCCAATGCCTGCTTAATAATAAAGCTGAAATAATCTTGAGCATGTTTCATCAGCCTACCCAACATGGTTATAGCATCTAACCTCAAAATCTGCACGCACCAACAGTTCTGATACAAAAACTGATGATGCAGGAAATTTGCATATGACAGTGTTCAAAAGCTCCTGAGGATGTCTTGTAAACCGTGTCAATAATCCGCACGATGCCAGGGAATTTGTCCCAATATGAAGGACCACACAATCAGGAAACGTAGTAATGTCATGGTGCCTTATAAAATTTGTAAGCGATGTGATATGCGCGCCAGGCTTACAGAATGTTCTGTATTGAACGTCACTGTGGGAAAGATCGGTCGGTAGATATTTAGTAAGGGAATCGCCATAAATGTAGGACAAAGGCGATGCCGGCAACGATCCACCACGATCAGGTGGTTGCCCGGGGGGGGGGGGGGGGGGTACTCGGATTTGGTTTGGTAGGGGGTGTGCCGCTGGAGATTCAAAACCCATACCCATTTCTAAGGGTGATTTTTCGATTTCTAAGGGTGATTTTTCGCGAAAATAGACCTAATTTTGGCAAATTTTCGCGAAAATAGGACCCATGTCGAAGGATTTTTCGCGAAAATATACCTACTTTTGGCAAATTTTCGCGAAAATCGCGAAAACAGGACCCATGTCTAAGGATTTTTCACTGAAAAGCCTACCCATGGCTAAGGATGTCTCATGAAAAAACGACCCACTGGAGAGGCACATCCCCGTATACCTAACATACGTGAGTACTCCCCCCCCCCCCCCCCCCCCCCGGGTGGTTGCCTGTGTTAAAAAGAAGACAAAAAGTACATCTACCTTCTTTTTCCACCTCTTACACCTGCTTTTCAAAAAATTGTTTGACCTGCTCAGCATTTTTTTTCTTTTTCTTTTTTACTACACAAATATTTATTGACACAATCATACTTACTGCTTACTTTCTCTAACTAAACTTGGAACTGATCAAACTTTTTCAGTAGTTCTGAAATTTGTTTTGTTGGTCTATAATTACTTTATCCTTTTGGGCAAGTTCATGATTTATGAGTTATCACTTTCACTAATAAGTTCTTTGGGTGAGAGTCATACTTGGTAGCCAAAATGTCCTGGAGCACTGGCTCTTCAATTTCAACCTCATCATTCTCAGTGGAAGTTGCAGCTGATGTCCATTGTCGATTCTGTGTTATTTCTTTCGCTTTGGGTGGAGAGTAGACTGGGTCCATGCATCCCTCTATATGGCCGCCACCTTTAATATAGGGAAGACATGAGGATCCAGTCTAGGTGGAGAGTAGGCTTTACATTAGAAAGGGTTCTCACCTTTCTTGCCACTCAAGTTGAGAGCACATTGTTCTAATTTTACCCAGTTAGTGGCTATTGTGGTCAGTGGCATGCTGCCCCAACTTTGATTTGGGAAACGGCAACATGTCCATTCTTTAGCATTGGTCTACTGTATGTTGTTTTTACGGAGATAGCGCACCAACTTAATTATGAGGTCTTGCACAGTTTTCTTCAGCATAGCTCGCTCCATCTTTACCTCAGCTACAAATGTATCATAGGTTAGGCAACAACAAAAAAGAAGTTGTGTTGCCCTCACAAGCCTAAAATCGGGAAGGACGGCCGGACGGATTTTTTTATTTTTTTTTAATTTAAATTTTAAATTTTACCAAATCAATGATTTTATACCTATTATTTCAGTCAACATGTGTGAAGATACTAAGGAAAACGCTTACTGGATGTAATTTCAACCCAATGGTGAATATTTCGGTTTCTTGCCCATCTCTTTACACAGATTGGAAGATCTTGAGAAAAAAATCTTGAAACAAAATCTTGAAAGAAAAAAAAATCTTGGAAAAAAAAGGGAAAATCTTGAAAAAAAATCTTGAAATTTTTTTATTTATAAAAATACCCGGCCCACATTCTCAGAATTTTGACCCGGCCGGATGAGGGCAACACAACTATTTTTTGTTGTTGGCCTTATTAATAATGATAATACCATAAATTAAGCCCTTACCTTTGCAATTCACGTACGCAAATTCATTTTCACCAAGAGCATGACCCCGTACAGCCTGATGTGTGTGCAGTCTATGGCTCCTACAATCCGTGGGAAACCTTGTATGTTCACGAATTGCTCCTGCTTCTTCCGTATCTCTTCCCCTGTCAATGGGTACTTAATAAAGTCAGCCTGGACACGGCATAAAGCTTTTGTGACACGTGACACTACTCTGCAGGCGGACGCTATACTGACTCCATGGGGCTCCGCCCCAGAGTCGTCCAACACTGACCCGTGGCCAAAAAACGTAGAGCAATAAAAACCTGTAGAGATGGTGGGATGGCATGATTCCTCCTTGTTGGATGTTGCAGCTGATCATGCAGCAAATCAATGATCTGCAGGCACAAAAGCCTGCTAAATAAATTACCTTCGAGACTTTTAGTTTTGTTGAATTTCCTTGCCTCTGTGTCCCGAGTTATCCTACACGCAGGTGCATAATCACTGTCTGCTGAAGATATACCACTTAAAGGAAATGGCCTTAAACATACCTGATTGTTTGAAGAACTCTGAAATAAAGATGCTCCGTGCAGACACACGTTTTGGATTAAGTTTGATGGATTTCTTCCTTGTCCATAATCCCTGTGTGAGTTTCTCCTTCTTCCTTTGATTGTTAATCCATGTCTAAAAATAAAACATCGGTCATTGTTGGAAATATTAGTATACAAGAATGAATCAATGTTGGTTGTTTTCAGATGAAAATATTTAATATTGACATTTCCTTCACATATAAAGCAAGGCCCACAAAAAGATTTATGACACGTCTTACAAGGAAACACTTTGTTGGGAAGAATAAGACAGCATGCACTTCGTCTTCTTCTTTTAGGCTCCTGGAAGATAGGTTTATTTCCCGTATCATGTTTTCCGGGAGATCGCCTTAGAAGAGGAGGAAATGGAGGGCGGGAAACATTGTCATTTTTGCGCTTTTTGGGAGCGGATGAATGTTTGCGTGGTGATCTTCTAAGAACCCCAACGCTGTTACATGTAGCAGAAGCATTCACCCCTTCATCAAATTTTACCCAGGTCTGTATTGCCTCACACATTTATATATTCAACTGACTCAACCTTACTACTACTAGCGATCTGGTGGAGTATCTCCGGGTACTGTTGGAGGCGCTGTCTCTCCTCTGCCGTCAACACTGTCAGGTGGTCCCTCTCCTTCTGGCTGCTGATGTGGTGGCCAATTGTTGTTCTCTTCAAATTCATACAAGGTTAGGAAGATTAATTCAAGGTGATACTAATTTGTTATCTCATTAAAGCTGGGATAAGTCTTATTGGAAATTGAAAGTTGCATGTAGTTAATAATAATGGTTATAAATATAAGTTTTGACAAATATTGAAACATCAACTTACTTTGGTGACCTTTCCTCTCAGATTAACTTTGGTTTTCTTGGGAGACCGTTTAGCTTGTTCCACTGTTGCAGGCATCTGAAGAGCTGCTGCACTCATGGTCCAGTGTTGTTCTGGAATTGGTTCCCATTGTTTGGTTGCCTTGGCATCAATTGCTACTGATGAGAACAGGTTAATGTGAAGGTTGCCATTAGTCACGAGGAAATCTGAAATTCTGAAACGTATTGATAAACAAATTAGTTGCGATTCTTACATTGAATGAAATAAACATTTGGATGTAATTACCATTGTGCATTGTAGTCTACATGCCTGCTCGAGACACCAGTCCGGTGAAAATTTAGTCATCTTTTGAAGTGAAGGCCATCATTTGCAAACAGCTCTTCTTCAACAAGATTATCACTGAAATCAGTGAATTGACAGCCTATTTTATTGCATAAGTCCGATAGGCAAATGTTAAATTGTTGGCTCTTTCGGTACAAGAATTCAGAACCCCACCTGGGCAGAACTGGACTGAAGACTATCTTTGCAAAGCTGCATTGAAACACTGTCCTTGCGCATTCAGCGAGCTGGTGGAATTGGGCGCTGGCTTTTCGGGTAGAACATTTGATTAGAGAGTTTGTGCCAACATGTAACACAACTTTGTTGGGCAATGGCAATCGTTGTGTACGCAATGATGAAATAAATTGTCGCAAACTTTCAATTGTGGCCCCTGGGCGACAAAATACTTGAATGTCATCTGTGCAAAACAAAACTTTTGGGACACTGTGTATCAACATTATGACTGATTGACCCAAAGGCTACACACAAATATGACATACGGTTGATGACTTACTCTGTATGACTCCATAACAGAAACTTCAGGGTCCTTCCTGTTGTGAATTCGTTCCCATAAGAAAAGCAGCTGATGCACCAATATGGTCTGTAAAATAGACAAAATTACCCTGATATTAACAGGAGCTTATACCGACTAAATACATCTATAATGCTTAATACATAATTGTAAGTGTTATCACCCACAATATCCGCCCGAGATTTTAAGTCAACGAGGTCAATCTGGTTATGTTCCATGACATTCCGCGCCTTGATGGGTATCAGTGTTGCCTAAATAAAGTCAAGTGTATTATAAATATATTTACCTTTCCTTGGGACTGAGGTGTGTACGGGGAACTGTTAATGATCTTGACTCCACGCTTTCTCATCAGTTTCCTCACTGCACCTTTGAATTCTGATCCTTGGTCGTGCTGTAATATGTGTGGAGGCCCAATTTCGTAATATAACTCAGCTAGAATGTTAGCAATATCTTGTGCCGATTTCGATGTGAGTGGCCTTAAGAAAATATACCGACTAAATACATCTATAATGCTTAATACATAATTGTAAGTGTTATCACCCACAATATCCGCCCAAGATCTTAAGTCAACGAGGTCAATCTGGTTACGTTCCATCACATTCCGTGCCTTGATGGGTATGAGAGGTGCCTTGTTAGTGAACAATGGCCTGTTACGTTGAACGCCTTGACGTTTGTTCAACCATTTCTGTGTCTTTTTCTCATTCAGTCCAACGAAGAACCTGCTGATGCGGTAAAGTAGCTTCCTTGCCCCTTCTCCCATGGATTCCTCAAAAAACTTGGTCAGCACTCCATCGATCTCGCTTATTTTAAGGAGAATCAATATCTTATCTTTCCCCAGTTCTAGGCAGTATATGCCGGAAAAATGAAAAAACGTGAGGGATTTGCTGCCGTAGCAGCAAAGTACTAGTTGAAAATATATCGTTAGTCCCTTAACAAATATTTCCTGAATCATGGAATAAATATAGTCAAATGCATTATAAATATAGTCAAGTGCATTATAAATATATTTACCTTCAACGAGGTCAATCTGGTTATGTTCCATCACATTCCGTGCCTTGATGGGTATGAGAGGTGCCTTGTTAGTGAACAATGGCCTGTTACGTTGAACGCCTTGACGTTTGTTCAACCATTTCTGTATCTTTTTCTCATTCAGTCCAACGAAGAACCTGCCAATGCGGTAAAGTAGCTTCTACGCTCCTCTCCCATGTATTCCTCAAAAAACTTGGTCAGCACTCCATCGATCTCGCTTATTTTAAGGAGAATCAATTCCATTTCTTTCCCCAGTTCCGATGTGCAGTATATGATGTGTTCTTCGGATTCGCCCGTCACTGGATTGTGTACTTCAGGGATGTACTTTCGGCACGAATCCGCGAATCGATTCGCACAAAATCACTTCCGCGTGAATCCAAAACTTTTTGTTTTTTTAAACTTTTTTCTTCTTCTTTTTTCTAAGTTCAAAACAGGACCTCAGATGACTGGTATTTGACTCTAAACTGTTCAAGTTGAAATTAAAATGATGATTGTTCTTAACAAAAGTACAATAAATGTTTAAAATGCGGAATTTAAATTCAGTAAAAAGGATTCTCGCAAAAATATTCTGCGAGAATCCATGGATTCTCGCAAAATTCCTCTGCGAGAATCCATCGCAGGATGTCGCGAAAGTACATCCCTGTACTTCACCCGAGTTTAACCGTCCACTTGTGTAGTTTTCGACGTGCTTTGATCCAATCATTGTGGTCTTTGCATGTTGGTCTGCCAGGTCTCGGTGCATCCACAAGTTATGCATACATGCTGTCATCCATTGCTTCAGGTGTGCAACTGTGTCTCTGTGGTTGCTGAAATGAATGGAAGTAAATTGAGATAGTTACGGTATTCAGTGTATATACACTATAGACTGCTAGTACATGTATATGAAGAGTCCTATATTTTATACACCACATAAGAGCTTTTCTCAGAAAATAAACCTAACACCACCAGTACAATTTACAGAAATTGGAGAAAAAAGTTGTGTACAAACCAATTAAGTTGTCATGAAAAACTATGTAACTGGAAATCAATTTTCATCAGCCTAATCGGGGAGTTTTGTTGTACTTACTGTTGAGCTTATGATTGATGCAATAATAGGCATCTTGCACATGCCCATACAGCCCCGTTTTAAGTATCTGCTGAGTCTTGCATTCACCAACTTGGTAGATGATGACAAGGGTGAAGTCTGGTTTTCCACTTTCCCTAGCTAGGGAAGGGACCCAAACCACTGAAGTGGTCGGTCTTTCTACTGATGAGGCGATATGTATTCAGGAATCCCAAGGTATGGCGGAGACTATCGTTGGGCATTGCCGTATAAAACTCGCCCCAAAACAGATAAGGGTGCCACATGTTGCTTCTCTGCGGATATCTAGCTCGGTGATCACCAATGCAACCAAGGCCAATGACCACACGTGCAGATGAACGAGGTTCCTCAACACGCCTTGCTCGTTGAGGAGGTCTAACAGGCTGACCAAGTCGGCTGTTTGTTTGTCTTCCAGGTGAACGGATAGCACCGACTGCAGCTTGTTTGCAGTTAGCCTGCATTCTGTTGCCAAGAAATTGACTGCCTCGTCAAGACGTTGTCGCCTACCTCTTGGTATAACTGTGCACCATTTATTCCTACGACAACGAGGGCCCAAAGGTGGCAGGATAGGCCATGAGTTAACCCCCATAGCTAAGAGAATTCCTTCTGTCTTCTCGCGCTTTTGTGCGCCACTCATTGCTGGGCTCATGTTTGAATATATCACATGTGCAAGAGCACGGGGTCCCTTGGTTTTCGATGTATGGTTCAATGTGTCAATGATTTGATCACTGTCAATTACCTTCTGAATCAAACGTGGAGGCCTAATTGGATTCAGAGCAGTGTTATACGCCATGTGTATGTTCATATGTTGTTTCGCCCATGTTGATATCATTCTTAAGATGAAATTGATCCAAAATTGGAACTGGGCATCGTCATCATCCCCGGTGCAGCACATCATGTCAATATTTTCAAAAAAGTACAGTATGTCTGTGTGCGGCAGATTCAAATGGTATCCTAGCGCCTTCAGGTCAGCATCCCCTATGTCACCTGCGTGTTCGTGGCGCACATGGTCAAAATCCAAGGAAAGAGGCATGATGCGACGGGAGAACATGTGTTCGTACAGATTCATATTCTGGCTGATGGTGCCGCCAAGCGCTGTTTTCAGAAAATGGTACAGTAACCTCAGGGTACCCCCATCGACCACGTAGGCCAGGTATGATTCAGCGCAAGTTTCTTCATCACGCAACTGTCTTCAAGGACATCCAGTATGGGAAGTACATGGCCAAACTCCATGTCAACGGTGGGGACTTCCAACAAATTATCGCTCCGTATCCACGCTTCGATAAGCCCATCAAAATCCAGGTTTGTGTCCAAGGTGTTCTTTAATACACATTGAAGACGCAGATCTTCATGTTGATAAAAAATGTTAATTTTGCACCAACCGCAAGTTCTATTAGAGGAATGTTATCATCAGGGTCTTCGTCTTCATCGACTTGTTCTTCTTCTCCTTGTATTTCTTCTCCTTCGCCTTCTTCTCCTCCACCCCCTTCTCCTTCTCCTTAAGTAATTTGAATTTTGGCGCCAAATTCGAATTTTCCCACAACATAAACTTTTAGTTTTATTACTTACTTCTGTCTGACGTCAGCATATCTATGGACTCCTCAAACTTAATTTCCAGTTGTTGTCGAAGTTCTAGCGACTTCAGCCGAGGCGTGTGAATATATTAGAATGTTCATGCTCTTGAATAACAACACTCCCAACGGGGTCCATAAAACTATAAAACATGGATCCCTTTGATCTGCAAAACGTTCCACCAGTTTCTATGCTGTCTTTGAGTTTTTGCGCCATTTTCTTTGCCGGTCAGGTCGTTTGTAACCTGCCATTTTGATTTGTCCGATGAGATTCTAATATACGAGCTCTGAACGCCAACTCCACTGGTACACGAGCCAGCGTGACCTTCGCTCAAGCGACACAGAAGGTGACACCCCGGCAACTGTAGAACCTGAAACTGCAGGATAATATTAATTGTATCATATTTTCAACAATGCCGGCTAAAGTGACACAGGTGATGACACCACAACAACTGCTTAAACTGAAACTGCAAGACAATTGAAAAATGTGGTCACGGACCGAGAGGAGTTGAGGCTCAGATCAATGAGCTGATAAATAGATGGATCAGAACTGCAAGACAACATTAAATGTATCATAGTTTCAGCAACACAGGCTAAAGCAATATCAGCAAAGTATGGTAGATATGTGTTTGATGTGGAGAGTTGTAAGGAGAGTTGACACTTTTGGATGTTAAATCCTTCTCTTCCAATCGTTTAACAGCTGTTCTTTGAAACTCCAGAGTTCCTGTGCTTCGTACAATGTAAGATAAAAAAATTGGTGTAACTTATAGGTCTCCAAAAATGTAATTGTCCATGCTTAAACAGCCAGTAAATGACAAAAATGTCAATATAAAGAACTGTTTGATTATCATCTTTTTCATTTTGTCGGTACCTGCCTTGGAAATCAATCCATCAATGTTTGGGACAAATAATAATGGCCGTTACAAACCGGTATTACTGTGCCTTCCGACTCCTCTGTAAGATGAACCAGTGTGAAGCATTCGAAAACCCCAACAGAGTGTCATAATTAGAGCTAGCGAGTTTGGGGGCGATAACCTGGACTTCCTTCCCCCTTTTTAATACATTCATCATGATTACAATTGTTAACTCCCTCCTGTGCTACCCCCACCCCTAACCCTAACCCCACCTCTACTACCACTACTCCCACCCGTACTCCCACCCTTTTTTGATTCCTCGTCATCAGTTGTCTCCTCGTCATCAGTTGTCTCCTCGTCATCAGTTGTCTCCTCGTCATCAGTTGTCTCCTCGTCATCAGCATCAGTGATGGACTCCTCGGCGTCAGTCTGGGACGTCTGCGAGGGTGAACTATCCTGGCTATCATTCTGGCTATCATCCAAGAGAGGGTCCACCTCTGTCTCTTGTCCCAGGACCCCTTCCCTCTGCTCTTTCTCCATATGGTCTAGGACAATCTCGTAGATGTCATTGTATGGGAGCTGCGGCCCACCTCCTGAATTAAGTTTAATAAATGAATCAAAGAGAAATATAAAGCATTCGTAAAGTTTGTATAGAGCAAGCCAATAAACAGGAAAGTAGAATGCGGTATGCGGAGTGCACTATAGAAAATGTTTAAATCCACTCTTTGTGTGCTCCGGACAATTCACACACCATTATTGTTTTGATGTTCAGGCAGTCCTTTTACTAAAATTTGCGAAGTCGTTTTACAGCACGAACGTGTAGCAAAGATGTTAACTCTCAATTTAGCAAAGCAAACTTTGAATTCAGGTCTACCCGTCTACTATTTTATACTTCACTGAACATGAAGCTAGTGCACAGAAACACATGATTACAATAGACGCAGTTTAGGCGACCAATCGCCGTAGTATATATGTAGGCCAATTGAACATGCTGTTAATCACTACCTTTGTGTCGAACCGCGCTATAATACGTCACTGGGATAGAACGATCAGTGATTGGCTGTAAGTTCATACATTTGATTGACGATGCTGCTGACAACGTTTTCACAAACAAACAATTGATAGGCTGGTTTGTGAAATATCACTTCTGGGCCTTTGGTCATTTTATTTAAACGAGCCGTTTTGTTACAGCTGCTCTTTGAAATTCCAGAATTCATATGCTTCGTTCGTAAGATATTAAAAAAAAGGTCTAACCTATCAGTCTCCAAAAAATGTAATTGTCCATGCTTAAACAGTCAGCAAATGACAATGTCAATATAAAGAACTGTTTGATTATCATCTTTGGAAATCAATCCATCAATGTCTGTGACAAATAATGATGGCCGTTACAAACCGGTATTACTGTGCCTTCCGACTTTTCTAGAAGATACCCAGTAGTACGAGGCGTTCAAAAACTCTTAACAGAGTGTGGTTGGAAACCAATGAGTCATCTCTCACATTCCGTTGCCTTAAGTTAGTTTCAAAAATGAATTCAATTGAGGATATACACACCTGTTTATATTTCTAGTGATCTTTGCAACGGTCGCCTTGTGGAGGCTTGCGTATGCTTGCTGCCCAAACATAGAAAGGGCCATCTCTGCTCCCATTGACTTGCTGGAGTTACATTTTCCAAAAGCACACGTAATTGGGAAGAGTAAGGAGATTCAGTCTTTCAGTGTCAAGTAGAAAAGAGTGGGGTTTAGGTGAAGGTTATAAGGGTTTTGGTGACAGCTATGAAATAGGCAAGTCTTGATTTCCAAGATAAATTATCACTGCTCTGTATTAAATACTAAGTTGAGTATATGAACATCAAATTAAGTAAATGATGTGTGACTTGAAAGAAATCTTAGCCTTATAAACTGGTTATGCCATGGTCAGTCAGTATGGGCACACTACAATCCGGCAAGACCAAGTTGTCATGAGAGGCGTATCATGTTGAAATAACACTCTTTGACTATAAATTTGTAAGTCACACACTAGGGCTTGGTGCCCTGTCACCTCTAAGGAGTAATGGGCAAATGCAATCATTTTCATGGCTGCATCCCCAGTGGTGACCACCACCTTTCCAATGTTGTTTACCACCTTCTCCCATAGCCCTTCAAGGTGTTCTTCAATTGCGAAGTAGCTCCAGTCGTCAGGAACACTTGCTTCCTGCACAAACATCAAGAATGCTGGAATGACACTGTATGATAGAAATTGGTGAAATGCATCCCCTCAAGACTGAATTTTTATCCCCCTGGCTAAAATATCCAGAGGAGGGTTTTTTGTCATCACGCAAATGTTTTTTGTTGAATCTTGTGAGTGCTGTAATGAGTGCTGTAATTACTGTGACTCATATGAATATAAAGTATACTTTTTTGGAAAGGAAATGGATCAGAGAATCCAAATTTGGCATCAATTCCAACCAAAAATTTTGAGTAAAAAATGCCCAAATCGCTTGATGATGATGTTAAGATTAGTAACTTACGAAGGGACGATGTTTTTTTTAATCTACATTTTGAAATTTTGACTAAAAAGTGTAAAAAAAACCCTTTTTCAACAAACTATGATGTGGGGCACAGTACGAACCGGTATTACTGTGCCGTCCGACTCCTCGAGAAGATAGACCCAATAGTATGAGGCGTTCAAAACAACCCAACAGAGTGTGGTAGGAAACCAATGAGTCATGGCGATGGTAGGTAAAGTTTTATCAAACATCATGGACGGTAGGTAAATTTATAAAACTCTGAACCGTCCAACGGTTTGGGTTTCTTGGGTGATGGTGTGTAGCTGATCTTGATGGGGAACGACTCTGTTAGTGAATCAGATAGCTCCCGGGGGGGGGGGGGGGGGGCACTGACATTTGAAAAGGGTATAGGTATGTGCCGCGCTGAAGACCCCCCTTTTCACCCTCAGCTGCTAGTTCTTATGACCCCCCTTTTGAGCCTGCATCAGTTCTTAAGACCCCAATTTTATTGAAAATTCAAAAATCGAGAAATTTTGCGTTCCAAAGCCCCAGTTTTGTGTTCCAAAGCCCCAATTCTTCGAAAATGTTGCGTTCTTAAACCAAAATAAATCGAAAATTGAACTAAAGGCCAGTTCTCAAGACCTATTTTTTTGAAAAAATCAGTTCCTAAGACCCTATTTTTCGTCATAAAATCCACTCAGTTCAGTTCTGTAGACCCCCTTTTTGAGACCCTGGGCGGCACACCCCTACCCAAAAAAAAGTTGAGTGCCCCCCCCCCCCCCCCCCCCGGGATAGCTCATCTGCTGTATGAGGCATTGCGGGATTATTTGTTGAAGTTGGTTATTGAAGAGCTTGATGGTTGTAGGCTCTTCGTCTTCTTCTTCAACTAATACTTCAGCGATGAACCCGTTTGGTATTTTGTTAGTGTCGTAATGTTTGTTACACTTAGGGCAGGTAGATGTTTGCAATTTTGTAGTGTTCTTACACGACATGCACATAGGATAGGCATGTATCGACTGTATAGGTAGATGTTTGCAATTTTGTAGTGTTCTTACACGACATGCACATAGGATAGGCATGTATCGACTGTATAGGTAGATGTTTGCAATTTTGTAGTGTTCTTACACGACATGCACATAGGATAGGCATGTATCGACTGTATAGGTAGATGTTTGCAATTTTGTAGTGTTCTTACACGACATGCACATAGGATAGGCATGTATCGACTGTATAGGTAGATGTTTGCAATTTTGTAGTGTTCTTACACGACATGCACATAGGATAGGCATGTATCGACTGTATAGGTAGATGTTTGCAATTTTGTAGTGTTCTTACACGACATGCACATAGGATAGGCATGTATCGACTGTATAGGTAGATGTTTGCAATTTTGTAGTGTTCTTACACGACATGCACATAGGATAGGCATGTATCGACTGTATACCCATCAGGTTGCCAATGTCTGTATAGGTTGTCCCTGGCAGCGGTTCAGTCGATATTTCTGTTATTGTGTCGTCTGGGATAATCTGTGAAATATATAATAGAAACTGATAATTTGCTACTGAGATAGCAGAGAGTTTGTTCGTCCAAGTTTACAAATTACTTCAGACATTTTTTTTGAATAAGATGAAACAACTGTAAACAATAAGTGTAAAATGGATTGTGTGTGTAATAAGTGAATGAAAAATGTATGGATGGAAATCACTAATGAGTGAGTTAAATTTGTGTGGTAGCTTTATAACAAAATTATTTTTTGGGATGTCAGGGTGCAGCGTATATTTGTTGATGTTGTCCAATAGTGCGTCACGGCGGCCAATCATTATGGTAATTGGGTGACTTTGTCCAACTATGGGTCCCAGTGTTTAGTTGCTTTTGCATCGACTGCCACGGATGTGAATTTGTTAATGTGGATGTTGCCATTGGTTACGAGGAAATCTGAAATTCTGAAATGTATAGTGATAAACAAATTATTTTTCATGAAAAAGTGTGTAACAGGAAACTGGGAATCAATTTTCATCAGCCTAGTTGGGGAGTTTTGTTGTACTTACGGTTTAGCTGATGATTGATGCAGTAATAGGCACATGCCCATACAGCCCCTTGGCAGATGATGACAAGGGTGAAGTCTGGTTTTCCACTTTCCCTAGCTAGGGAAGAGACCCAAATCACTACTTCCCCTAACTCTTCAGAGGTCCATTCCTAGTAAAAAATAAAGAACATATGCTAAACAATGCTTTTAAATTGCGGGCACCAAGGGATGTCTGGATGGTTAGATCTCCTCTCTTCTCCAAGCTTCCACACATTCATTTTCCCTTCCTTATCAACACTCTTTCCTTCCTACCCTTCGTTTTTCTCTTTCCTTTCCCCTTTTGCTTTTCCGCTCGCGGGAATGCATATATTGCATATAAGTGTTAAAAAAAACCCCTTTTTCAACAAACTATGATGTGGGGTATGATGTGGGGCACAGTACGAACCGGTATTACTGTGCCGTCCGACTCCTCGAGAAGGTGGACCCAATAGTATGAGGCATTCAAAACAACCCAACAGAGTGTGGTTGGAAACCAATGAGTCATGGCGATGGCAGCGGCCTTACGGTAAGCCTCGATCTTGTCCCAGAAGGGGTTACATTTCATCCTCCTGATGATGACATGTAGATCTTAATAGTCATAACCATCTCCAGGACCCATGAGGCTTATGAATTCACACCACCAAATGGTTTTCCTATGCGTTTACATGTAAAATGGTAGTTACAAAAAGCCCATTTTCTCGCTTATAAAGCGACTGGAATTTTCAATTTGACATTTTCCTTAAATTTCATGATATATTTGATCATTTAATCAAAACAAATATATATGGTATCCCCGAAAGTTCTGAGATATAAGACCCCAAAGTTGGACAATTGATGTAGCGCCCTCATTTATCAGAAAAAGTTGAGAAATGTTGCCAGATCATTTACAATCAAAATACATCCAAAAAACCTACAAAATGCATTGAAAATATGTCTTTTTCCACTGTGGTATTAGGTAGTAGTCCTAAAATCAGGATTAAACTACAACTTTAATCATTTGGGAGCAATAAATACCATTTCTGATTAATTCTATAATCAATGGGCCACAGGATGAAAGCTAAGAAAAAACTTTTGATTGTCGTCTCTACAAGGACTGAAATTATTTACTGGCGTGGAATCTTATTAGCATCCAGTCTGCCGGTATTAACACTGGTGCGATGAATGTAGCAGGCCGAGTGGTACTTTTTTCAAGCGTTTCGCTCTTCCCTCTAGAGACTTGCCTGATCTTACCTTTCCTTTTTTTCTGCAGGGGCTTACCTGGTCTTACCTTTCCATTAATTTTCTCTGCTGAAGAGCTGTTATTACAACTTGCCAAACTGTAGTATTGGAATTCAGATATACACTCGTCAAAAGAAGTTCCTGGACACTCATTGAAGTTCAAATATTTCACATAAATATTTAATATAAATTAAACAATTGCTTGTCAAAATAAGCAGACAATAATTCTCTATCATGTCTGTATGAAATTTACGCATTCATGCATGGCTGAGCACATTCATTAAGCAATGGTAAGGTGTGTAAAAGGAAATTGCAAGAAATGAGCATTTACAGTCATTTGAATGGAGGGATTATCCATTTTTTTGCAATCTTCTTGCCATTGTCAAGTGAATGGGATCTGCCATGCATGAGTGATCATGTCTACATTCCATGTTAAGCTGTTAGAGGATTACTTTCTGCTTATTTTGATATACAATTATGTATATATAATCATATATATAATTATATATATTCTATTAAATATTAATTTAATTTAAGTGTCCAAGAACTTCTTTTGCCGAGTGTATGATAGCTAAGTAATAGAGTTGGAATGTTATGTGAACTGGAGTTTTCCTAATGATTTGAAAGACCCTTTTCATTTTCAGACCTTTTCGGCAAATAACTCCACAGTGCTGTTCTCCATCTCCTCTGCCGACATTCCCGTGTTAAATTTGAAGCGGTTTACAATACGACCATTTTGATACAGGTCGCTATGGTCCGTAGGGATGGATGTCATTCCCTTGTCCAGGAGAAAGACTTTTTTGGTCAGTGTCCTCTCTGAAGAAAAAAAACATGAAAGAAGAATGTGATCATGAAAAGAAGAAAGAAAGCCCAGTTGCCGTATTGCCGTTGGGGAAACGAGCTTCCATGAGGTCCCTATGCACTCCACTTTGATCGCTCTTTTCCCTATCTTCGAAGTTCCTCAGTCTGATCCAGCTAACCTCGCCCCCTCTTCTTTTATTAAAAACCGTTACCATTACGAATATGGTCTTACATAAGGCGCGCCAATTGTGTTCACACGGCTCTTCCTTCATCTTCAGAAACTCCTCATTGAGACAGGCAGTGGTGTATATATGGAGCTTCTGGATGTCTTCAGTGGTTGGAAGTGTCTCTTTCTTCTTGTATTCCCTCTCCTTTAACACCTGAAGCGCTGGACTAGAAATCTTGTCCGTCCATTCTTGTTGGAATAGGGACTTGAAGTTGTCAGCAGCATCTTTTTTCATAACATCGCCTGTGCGTATTGCTTGGCCTATTTTAATATGGCAGCATTTCAAAATGCTGTGTCCAAGTTGTAAACCCAAGGATGGGGTAGCTGTAGCTTCGACTCCGTTGCTCGTCTTATTTCCTGTCAGAACACATAGGTGTTTTGTCGCTTCGATGACTGTATCGAAGTGTTTACCACTTATACAGTCATCTAGGCTCATCTTCCTTTCCCTATCTTCGTTAATTGAAACGATCAATCTACCGAGTTGCCGCATACGTGTCGCAATCTCATTCTTTTTCTTATCTTTTTTTCTTTCCAGTAGAACGCTTCCAAAGTCGAGTATAAGATGATCACTTTCGACAGCTTTTTTTGTTTCTTCGAACGCCCTTTCCCGCATACCTGATACGACTACTTCTTTGACCCTAGATAGCCTCGCTACCTGCCCCTTGCCTGCATAAATGTTGCCACCGCCCAACAGCATGCGACATTGTGAAGTATAGGACTTCACCTCCTTTGGATCTTCATCTTCATCTCCTTTATGATTATGATTGCACCGACGTGCATGTGCCCACATTTCCCGGGATTCAACAAACCCATAGCAATATATGCACGGCAGATAGTCTTCACTGACTTTGGGCTTTAATGGCCAAAAACAAAATCAGAGATTTATTGTAGGAGCAGCTGCTGCAGTGTGAGCTACCAACTGCATAAAAAATGATATCCGTGCAGCAGATTACATGCATCTCAGTTTCCTAAGTGTTGATAGATACATAGTTCAATAGAATAACATTATAACGCTAATTAGAAAAGTGACTTAAGGTCATGTTTTTTATACTGGGTACCCAAAAAAGGTGGATCTGTTACATTTGCACTACATGTTATTACTTTGCATGCATATATTTTGGCTATTTTTTATCACACATACTCAAATTTGGTCTTATTTTGATTAGAAAGTATTTGGCCTTTATTTTAAGAAGAAAAATATAAACTACCATGGTTCTGTTAATTACAATAGTTCGTTAAACCTAATTAGTCAGGGGTGGAGGAGTATGCGGAGGAGGAGGAGTGCATAGTTGAACAAGTATGGTGCAATATACATTGGGCAAACATAAAATGCACTGGTTTCACTCTTGGTACAATTCTATATTGAAAACATAACATTATTGAAGCATATTTGAATTAAAAATATAATTAGTTAATTAAGGAATCATTAATTAGCATTAAATAAGAAGCTCAAAAAATTGTTGAGAAACATAAGTTGGTCACAGTTTTCGAATGTATGCAAACATTTGCCTGCACCAAACTGTCCATTTTAAAAGTATAGAAAGGTTGAGGTACCCTTTTGAATAAATAAATTTAACTATTTAACTAAAAATTAAAAGAAGATATGTAATTAACCTCATGTATTCTGTATTGTCTGGATGTTAATTAGCACATTTTGTTGAATGCGTTTGTGTGGTGTTATTACTTGTTTTTAACTGTGTTACCAAATAAGTAAAAAACTGCTGGTTTTCATCAAGCTTGTAAACTCAGGAGAATTATTAAATTCTTAGGAATGCAACTGATCTGACCTAGTATAGGATGACCAGCATAAGCAGTTTGCCAATCAACATTGGATCACCCTATATGTTGAATACAACTTAAAACGAAAACATTTTATAATTCAATCTTAAATCAGACTCTTGAAATTTGAATACTGGGTTCAAACATTATGGAAACTAACCTAATTTGTTCATTTGAATGTGCTTTGCACATCATGAAGGTGCAAGAAGGATGAACGCAATTAATTGTATGCCACTAAACATGTGCCATTGGGAAATTTGAGTCATCCTGTAGTTATAGGGCCCCTTTTAATTGAACATTATTTGAATCTCATACTACTTTAAACATTTGCCACTTCAAATTGGAATGTAAAATCATGTTTCAGATGCAAATTTAAATTCATTCAATTTAATGATTTGTGGATAATCATGTATACCTAAATTAATGTTTTAAACACCCTATATATTTAAAATTAACAATTTTACATAAGAAAAGGGTGACTTTCAAAATCAATCAATGTTAATGTACATGTAATTGATGCATTTTTATTTGAAATCTACTTGAATTTTGTTAAACTATGTATGTATGTAGTAATAGAAGCATTTTTCCGGAACTAAATAAACAAATTTTTAGACACCCTGTATGTCAAATTTCAGATTCATAATGAAATTTAATTTGCATATGTCTGGATGGGTATTTTATTAAACTACTTTAAATCTGTACTGAACTTTTCTCTCATCACTTCATATACATAGTGGAAGTAATTATTGAAACCCTTCTTTTTTAGAAGATTTTGCTTGTTACATCCTGTACAATTTTGGGCCACCCTGTATAATCAACTTCATTGTATGCTATTTGCATCCGTTACAGTATATGCTTTCAGAATATGTATACTTTTACCAACTTTAAATGTAAACTTTTTCAGATATAATGCATTAACTGAAAAAGGAACCTAATTTATGGAAAAAGGGACATGTAACACAAATTGTACCCAGTATAAAAAACATGACCTTAAGTAAGTTTTTGAAGGAGAAATTCCATGGAAGATGATGACACAAAATATTGGAAACTAATTTTCTTTAAAAAAATCTTTAATTTTACCCATAATCCCTATTTCACATTTTGCGACATCCGACGGGTTTTCACAGATCGCATCACATATATGTTGCCACCGCCCAACAGCATTCGGCATTGTGAAATATATGACTTCACCTCCTTGAGATCATCATCTACATCTTCTTTCTTAGGTTTATGTCTGCACCGACTTGCATGCGCCCAAATTTCACGGGAATCAACAAAACCATAACAATAGATGCATGGAAGATAATCTTCACAGACTTAGTGCTTTAATGGCCTCCGCAACACTTTCAGTTCCTCCTCACCCTTTTCATAAATGTTCATGTATAATTAAAATCGCCCATATTGCGCAACTTCTTGAATCCCAGGTTTTGTTCCTGTTTGTTTTTACATGCTAGCAAACGTGCCACTATGGGCTCATTGGAGTGTTGTGGATTTGCCAAGTGGCGAGGCATTTTCCCAGCTTATTCTGCTTGACAGAAATAGCATGCATTTGTTTTATCGTAGCAACGACGGCCATCAGGTTTTTTTTGCGATATTGAGGTATTGTGATGTTGGGATTGCCAGTGACGTAATCCTGAGTGCTGTCATTCTGATGAGTTAAAAATAAACAGTTCCAACTATCAATAATAAATATAAATAACATAATTTAATAGGAAACAAAATCAGAATGCCGCAATTAATATAATTTCATCTCCCCCATGTACCATCTTTACTCATGTGATCTAAATAATCCTGCCATGTTGCATAACCTGTCAAATTCAACATATGTACTCCATTGGCTGTCTCTTCATCATCAGTCGAATACTGAATAAGCTGCTCATGAAGCTCCACAAATGTTGTTTGTTCTACTCCGGCAAACTCTAGCTGGTCTGAAAGGGCATGAAAGAGACCGTTACCGTTATTTGCTGTCTGTGGTTCTCTGTACACCAAAACCTGCTTCTGCAATGTGCCTGTCCAAATTGTCTTCTTGGATCCGGGGTGATTGCTTCAAAGACAGAGAAATGCCTAGGGCAATATCCATACAAAATCGGGCAGCTTGGGACATGGTGTACTTCTTAGCTTCTGAGTTAGCGTTGCGAATCTGAAATAAGACTTGGCCGAGACACATGGTGTTGGCTGGTCTTGGGACGAGATCGTTGTTGGGTGCCTTCACCGGTTCAGGACAAACTATCAACGGGTGTCTGTCATTCCAGCCCTTGCACTTGTCGAAGTTCAGCATGGCCACTGCCTCCGTTGAAGCTCCACAAATGTTTGTTCTACTCCGGCTACCTCTAGCTGGTCTGAAAGGGCATGAAAGAGACCGTTACCGTCTTTTGCTGTCCGTGGTTCTCTGTACACCAATATCTGCTTCTGCAATGTACCTGTCCAAATTGTCTTCTTGGATCTGGGGTGACTGCTTCAAAGACGGAGAAATGCCTAGGGCAATGTCCATACAAAATCGTTGAATTTCAGAAGGGTCCGACATATTGTACATATTCTTTTCAGCAACACATGGTTTTTGTAAATTTGTAATTTTACCAGGTATTTTTTTAACAGTTTTTTTTGCTATTACCTGACGGCGCAGCTCATCTGCCCTGGTCAATGATGTTATCTCATTAACCGGGACTATCTATCTGTATGACTTTGGTAGCATCCTGGTCATGCCATACCTCCTTATACCTGTAAGTATCAGGGAATACCTCTGAAATGGTTGCCAGGTAAACTAAAGGTTTCCCAAAGGATCGACCTCCACGGTTTATGCCTTTTTGTTGCTTCACCCGGAGAAGAAACACCTTTCCCCCTTAACTTGAGGGAGGATTCCGCTTTAAGTTCCTTCTGATCATCTTAGCAGCCTCCTTGTCATTACTTGCTTCTGCCTTCTTGTGTATATTTGCAATGCACAGTCTGTTTTCTTCCAAATCATTCACAACCGTGTTCTACGCTCTTCGCGTTGGCTGGGACGGATCTCTGGCAATTTCTGCCTGAACGTTCTCAATAAATGCTGCTCGGCAAATTTGAGTGAATTCTCTAGCGTGCATATGCTGTGGGGGATTTCTTGAAATGACGTTTATGTTTGGTGCAGGTGCATTTACGTCAAACCAGTTAGTGTGAAGGGGTGCACGACATCCCGTTATAGTGAACATCTCTAATATATTTTGGCATTCATGTACAGGTTTTTCTGGTATCGATATCCATCGTAAACTAGTACCATCCCCCTGCGCCGGTTACCCGCCATTAAAACGGGGCCAATGCTCTTTTATCGGAGATCAGTTTCAAAAGACTGAATGAAAAACGAGGGGTTCCTTATTATTCTGTGTCCTCACCACACTGAGCAGACATTGCCTGGTGTGAGGTTTCCCCTCTCCACAAGCCCCCGTGATGCCAGATGCCTAGCACTTCCCTTAACCATTTTTGTTGATAAGGCTCATCATTCAAACTATTTGCCTTCTTTCCATTTACAACAGTGAATTTACAACCAGTGCCTCCAGTACCTTCCTGGAGAATTCACCTCCATTGCCGCTCTGTAATATGACAGGTTAACCCAGATAGGGGAAAAATAACCCTTTGTTTCAGATTTTTTTGTACCACCTCTGCCATTGTATTCTGCTTCAGCTATCGAGCGACTGGTTTGTTCAAGTCGTGTTTTGCTTTGAAGATACTGATGTCTTCTATAAAAAATAAAAACATTTTGAGGGGTTGACCAGCATTTTCCCCCGCAACAGTACGTCGAATACTAGTCTACTCTCAAAATCGCTCTCTGCTAGCTATATTCAGTGCATTTGTCCTAGAAGAAGTGAAAAGAGAAAAGTTGTGTCAAATGTTACTAAGATGAAAACACTACATTCATGAGATGCAAACTTTACTTACCGTACTAGTGAGGGGTGCACGGCTGTATCTGATGTTTCTTCGGAATATTTTGTCCTCACATTCTCCCAGCTCTTCTCATTGAGAACCTCCTGCACCACCATTCAAACTTTCACCATGTACTTCAACTTATGTCATTTCTGCGTTCGCCCTGGCCCTCTGAAAGGCTTCCAGAATCACTAGACCAACTGCCATATAGGCGCACTTCTCCTTCAGATAGGCTTCCAGTATCAGACATTCTCCCAGCTCCTCTCATTCAAAACCTCCCACACCACCATCCGAACTTTTACCATATATTTTCACCTTGAACATTCCGCTTGGACATCAAGCGATAACTGCAAGAATAATCATGAGGATCACAGTTACCAAACAAAGTATGGTAACTCACATCCAAAGACACATGTTGCTCTCTTTTAGAACTGTCTTGCCACACACCTCTTAAATACCAGGCTTTTAAAGCCCCATATTTTTTGTCCTGAGGTGGTTCATCTTTGGTGATGTCCAATTAAAAAGACTCATATAAGAGTTGTCTCATGCGGCGAATCTCTTCCCGGAAAGTTGACTTCCTTGTGTTGTGGGTGTCAGCATTGTGCTGCGCAGCGACCCGTAGTGCTTCCACTGAGGAGGATCCTTGTTATACTTATGGTAACAAAAAAACCACTATTTGTCAGAACCTCCCACACCACCATTCAAATTGTCACCATGTACTTCCTCCTCGAACATTCTACTTTTACAGCTATCGAGCTACTGGTTTGTTCAAGTCTTGGTTTGCTTTGAAGCTAAAAATTAAGATGAAAACACTACATTCATGAGATGCAAACTTTACTTACCGTACTAGTGAAGGGTGCACGGCTGCATCTGATGTTTCTTCGGGATATTTCGTCCTCACATTCTCCCAGCTCTTCTCATTGAGAACCTCCCACACCACCATCCTGACTTTTACCATATATTTCCGCCTTGGACATTCCGCTTGGACATCAAGCGATAACTGCAAGAATAATCATGAGGATCACAGTTACCAAACAAAGTATGGTAACTCACATCCAAAGACACATGTTGCTCTCTTTTAGAACTGTCTTGCCACACACCTCTTTATTACCAGGCTTTTAAGGCCCCATATTTTTTATCCCGAGGGGGTTCATCTTTGGTGATGTCCAATTGAAATGAATCGTACAAGAGGTGTCTCATGCGGCGAATCTCTTCCCGGCAAGTGGACTTCCAATTAAATATATATATATCTTTTTTTTTTAATCTTTTTTTTTTAAATGGTACACTACACACAGTGATCAAGAATTGTTTGTAGGTAAACCTATGAATAAGATAATTAAAATCAAACAATAATATTTAAAAAATTAGGCCAATAATTAACTGTCTATTCCTCTGCCATTCTCTTGACTTCCTCATACACAATCTGGTAAACCACGCCATCAATTGTTGCCGTTTCTGTAATCCGTCTGTAAATGATGTCTTTCACAATCTGTTTCTGTAATCCATCTGTAAATGACCTCTTTCACAATCTCTTTAGGATTATCTGGGGACTGGTAGGGGTGATGTCATCTGGTTCGGGAAATATTGGCCTATTTTTATTTATTTTTGTCCATCAATTGGCACAATAAAACAATCATTTATTCAATCATCATTCCGGTATATACAAAATCATGTTTGTTATAATTACATATAATGAATAAAACCTGATATTTATACTGTACGTGTGTCTACGTGAAATCCATTTCTCACCTTGAATTTGTTTCGTCAGTGCTTTTACTCAACTCGTCTCACTCAAGTCAAAACCGCAAGTGAGCAAGCAGACGATTCAAACCCAAAATCCCAACAAAATTAACCCTACCAAAACCAACCCGTCATTCGTGATCAAAACAACTTAAACCAATCACAGAGCTTTGAAAAAGGGTAACACGATTTAAAAAAAATGGTACTACACAGTGATCAAGAATTGTTTGTATAGGTGAGCCTAAGGAAATAATTGACATAATCAATCAAATAATATTAAATTCATAACTGGCAGGAGTCTGTTTCAGTACCAGTACAAAGAAACGAGACCCAATATCCATATTTCTTGCTATGGTACAATTTACCAAAGTTGGAGACAAAATCAGCGAATGAGACAACATTACCAGTGATTGGAAAAACAATAAAACAGGGTCTTCTAATTACATTACCTTTGATTCTATGCTCTTCTTCAGCCTGGTTAAACTTGTTTTTGCCTTATATTCTTCTGGATTCCAGGGACTCTATTAACAAGTCATAGCCACACTGTTGGCATTTGGTTCATCTGTTATGGTTACTCATATAACACACTCTGGGCATGGCCCCACACCCCCGAGTTAATTAGAATGAGACATGAGAACTCATTAACAGCCTTTGATGCAAAGCTCCCTCAACCAATGTTGGATGGTGCTTTGACCGTACAGAATCTTTCAGTTGGAGAGACAGCTCTTCCATTATTTTCTTCCAATCAAACAGTTTATGACCATGACTATGACTTCCCTTTTCCTCTTTGAAACAGATGTCGTTGATGAAAGTTAGGTTACCGATTAGGTTGATAGCCTCAATTTCCATTCAAGCATTCTTTCCAATTCTAGAAAAGATGGTCTGTTATGAGAATCTCTCTGCCAGCAGTTGTCTTTCCCACATCCCAAAGGAAAATGTTGAAAACCGTTTCTCCTCCTAGCAACAAACAATCCTTGAAAATGTCTGCTGAACCCTAAAATGTTGTCTTGGCAAGAAATTGCCACAGTTTTGACCATGGCCTACATAGGCTTTATGTCCGTAAAAGGTGCCTGGCACTCTGGACAGCGGCTTCTCCTGATTGTTCCGTCATTGATTTTATGTGGTACAGTCACGCACAACAGAAAGTGTGATCACATGTCACCAGTATTGCATCTTTTTCCCGGGAAAAGCACACCTTACAGATGTATCTTTCCAGGGCACTGGTGGGATTGAATGTCACCCTAGATGTATCTTTCCAGGGCACTGGTGGGATTGAATGTCACCCTAGATGTATCTTTCCAGGGCACTGGTGGGATTGAATGTCACCCTAGATGTATCTTTCCAGGGCACTGGTGGGATTGAATGTCACCCTAGATGTATCTTTCCAGGGCACTGGTGGGATTGAATGTCACCCTAGATGTATCTTTCCAGGGCACTGGTGGGATTGAATGTCACCCTAGATGTATCTTTCCAGGGCACTGGTGGGATTGAATGTCACCCTAGATGTATCTTTCCAGGGCACTGGTGGGATTGAATGTCACCCTAGATGTATCTTTCCAGGGCACTGGTGGGATTGAATGTCACCCTAGATGTATCTTTCCAGGGCACTGGTGGGATTGAATGTCACCCTAGATGTATCTTTCCAGGGCACTGGTGGGATTGAATGTCACCCTAGATGTATCTTTCCAGGGCACTGGTGGGATTGAATGTCACCCTAGATGTATCTTTCCAGGGCACTGGTGGGATTGAATGTCACCCTAGATGTATCTTTCCAGGGCACTGGTGGGATTGAATGTCACCCTAGATGTATCTTTCCAGGGCACTGGTGGGATTGAATGTCACCCTAGATGTATCTTTCCAGGGCACTGGTGGGATTGAATGTCACCCTAGATGTATCTTTCCAGGGCACTGGTGGGATTGAATGTCACCCTAGATGTATCTTTCCAGGGCACTGGTGGGATTGAATGTCACCCTAGATGTATCTTTCCAGGGCACTGGTGGGATTGAATGTCACCCTAGATGTATCTTTCCAGGGCGCTGGTGGGATTGAATGTCACCCTAGATGTATCTTTCCAGGGCACTGGTGGGATTAAATGTCACCCTAGATGTATCTTTCCAGGGCGCTGGTGGGATTAAATGTCACCCTAGATGTATCTTTCCAGGGCACTGGTGGGATTGAATGTCACCCTAGATGTATCTTTCCAGGGCACTGGTGGGATTAAATGTCACCCTAGATGTATCTTTCCAGGGCACTGGTGGGATTGAATGTCACCCTAGATGTATCTTTCCAGGGCGCTGGTGGGATTAAATGTCACCCTAGATGTATCTTTCCAGGGCACTGGTGGGATTGAATGTCACCCTAGATGTATCTTTCCAGGGCACTGGTGGGATTAAATGTCACCCTAGATGTATCTTTCCAGGGCGCTGGTGGGATTAAATGTCACCCTAGATGTATCTTTCCAGGGCACTGGTGGGATTGAATGTCACCCTAGATGTATCTTTCCAGGGCACTGGTGGGATTAAATGTCACCCTAGATGTATCTTTCCAGGGCGCTGGTGGGATTGAATGTCACCCTAGATGTATCTTTCCAGGGCGCTGGTGGGATTGAATGTCACCCTAGATGTATCTTTCCAGGGCACTGGTGGGATTGAATGTCACCCTAGATGTATCTTTCCAGGGCACTGGTGGGATTGAATGTCACCCTAGATGTATCTTTCCAGGGCACTGGTGGGATTGAATGTCACCTGCAAGAGAGAAGAAAGAATACAAATGTCATAATCATGTGACTGAAGCAAACCAAAATATGGTTGTAATTTGAATACAGTGTGATATAGGCCATAGGCCATGGCAAGGAAAAAGACAGGAATACCCCCCAAAAAAGGTGTTTAGTTCAAAGCACGTGATATTTAATCGAAATCCGTACCTCCATAGTTGATTCTCCAGGTCTTCAATTTGTGAAGAAATATATGGCATTGTTCTTGACAAATTCTCGTATGAGTCGTCACCGTTGAAAAACAAAACCATCGTCGTGTTGGATTTTTTATTTGGTCTATTAACATTGGCTACTTGGTAGCAAAACTTAAAGGAGCCACCGCCTTTATCGCCTCCAACTTTGACCCAAACCTCATTTTCTGGAATTTCCCCATTATGCCAAGTGAGCTTACCGGTCCTGCATGAAGAAAATCCAAAGTGCATTAATAGTCACATTTTCCAAGCAAAACTACGGTAAATGCAAATTTACTAACTTAATTTACTAACAAAATATCTAAATCTAATCTAAATTGATACTCAATAAAATTGCTTAAAGCAACATCTAATTGAGAAAAACAAAATGGCGAATGATGAAACAGACTGATCTTAATCCACGTTACATGCAGATGAAGGGAGGTTGTTCCACTCGGATATGGTGTTAGCAATAAAACTGTATTTATAAAACAAGCATTACATACTTCCATAGAGTGGCATTGATGTGTCGAGGTATATTTTGTAGTCCTTCAGTAATCCTCGATTGCCCCTTCTTGCTCTGGAAGGTGCATTACTTCGGTCTTCATTAAAGAGTATCCCCGATTATTTCAAAACCTTCCTCACTCCCTTTCCAACAAGCTCCATATTTAAGGCATGCTTCAACCCCTGTATAAGAAGAATTGTGAAATTTGTCAGGATGTTACGTCTTATTTCAGAGATGTAACTCGCTCTGGGCAAACGTTCCTGAAATTCTTTCCTATTCTTTTGTACAGGTTGCACTGATATGTGAACAAACATTTCCTGAAATGAGAAAGTTTCATGCACAATTTCCTAGAATCAGGACATTTGCTGAAAAGTTACAAAGTTACATCTCTGTTATTTCTGACATTCAATTTACATAAGTTTTTGTTTCATAAAGTGTGGTTTTCTATTTAGAAAAGAAATCTAATTTATTAAACAAGAAAAAGTTTATATAAGAACATAACATTATCTTCACAAATGGTCAAGTACACCATTAAAGTGCAAAAATCAAGATTTAAATTGTTTGTTTATAGAAACACTCTTCTGAATTAAATTGTCTCCGGAGACAAATAAACTCTGATCGGATAGAATTGTCTCTATTTCCCACATTTTGTAATTTCTGCGAAAACCTTTGCAGTGGTAAGTTAGTTTCGGAAAGGTGTCTCTATACATGTAAAAACCCCATCTAGTGTGGCAAAAAGTGAAATTTGAAATTCAGGATGATGGGTAGTCAGTCCCTTTAAGATAAATTAGATGATGATAATCTTACTCGTCCAAGGCATCAAGGAGATGAAACAGAAGCTCCTTGATATATTTGATATAAAGACAAGGTCTGTCTTCTTCAAGAAACCCATCTATCGCAAACGGGTCTTGAGATCTGACTTGAAGTTTGGTCTGGCCCACATGCAGGTCTACCCGTCTATCGCAAACGGGTCTTAAGATCTGACTTGAAGCTTGGTCTGGCCCACATGCAGGTCTACATGTACTACTAGTTTAAACTTGCCACGTTGCATATTCCAACCAATATGCTGGTAACATGTGTTGCTTGTCAAAATCACTCCTGAATGTAAAATCAACTACAATTGCAGACATTTTTACTATGATTCATTGCATAATAATAATGATAATAATAATAATAATAATAAACGGTACTTATATAGCGCAATTCCAAAATTGATCATTGCGCTTTACAGCAATTACATATAATGGATAACAATAATACAAAGCAAAATAAATTATACAAATACAACATCAGCAAGAGGAATCACAAGAATAAATGAGTTTTGAGGCTGCGTTTGAATGCATCAGTAAGGGGTGACAAGCGAATTGATTGTGGCAACTTGTTCCAGAGGGTTGGGCCACAGACGCCGAAAGATCCATCGCCAATTTGTCTTTTAGGTTTTTAGAATTGGATATAACATCAAAACACGCCAAATAGTTTATACACCTAGCTATCATTAATTTTACTTTAACGCTATTGGACTCCACCTTTGTTTAAACAACTTTAACACTGGCTGAGCTTCAGCATCATTGATGCTCTCGTTGAAAAAATGGAGAGGGGGCCTTTTGTTTATGAGCCCTTGACATACTGATAGGTCTATTCTTAATCATAAAATTCAAATTTGGTCAAGTATTGGACCTTTAGTTGCAATTTTTTATGTCACGCTGAACTCAAAAATTCATGAAAATAAAGAGATAAAGAGGTTTTTCGTTTTCGTATATATACTCCAATGATTTGTTAACTAAACCAAAAGACTATTGTTATACATGGCTGTCAACTATCACGCATTGGGCATGATTTCTCACGTCTTGACCCCATTTCTCAAGCTGTCACCCCACCTCCCTAACCATCTCCCCTCCCATCTTATAACTGCTGTAGTATACCATCGATCCCCCTTAGCACAAGTACAATACGTCCGTACGAGAATATATCAGATTGCACTGTGAAAAACTATTCGACTCAATGATTTCTGGAGCAATTTGGGTGCAATTCTGGTAAACCCAGTCATTATCAATTTGATCTATAAAGGCTTCCACATCGGAAGGGCTTACAATACGTCCGTACGAGAATATATCAGATTGCACTGTGAAAAAACTATTCGACTCAATGATTTCTGGAGCTGTTTTCCCCTGTTGTTTTTTCTGTACCTTTTCTGTCTTGGTGGGAGACAGCTGCAGTGCTCAACGACTTCTCGTCCTTAACATCATCATGTCCTCTTTGGCCTTTTGTCTCGCCTAGATATTTGACAAAATTAACAAAGAATAAATAAATAAATATTCTAAACAAATACAAAATCAAATTCCATCAATAAAATACCTATGTTTACATCTGGTGTTGTTATGACAACTTCAATCGTAGAAGTTGCGGTTATGTAGATTGGAAAAGCATAAATTCGCCTTTGTTTGTATACAATTCTGCACAGCACATGTGATTAGCAATATGTTGAGTTTTCACTCCCCACCCCCATCATAATATTCTCTGTAAACCTAACTGTTTTCCCCTGTTGTTTTTTCTGTACCTTTTCTGTCTTGGTGGGAGACAGCTGCAGTGCTCGACGACTTCTCGTCCTTACCATCATCATGTCCTCTTTGGCCTTTTGTCTCGCCTAGATATTTGACAAAATTAACAAAGAATAAATAAATACATAGTTAAAACAAATACAAAATCAAATTCCATCAATAAAATACCTATGTTTACATCTGGTGTTGTTATGACAACTTCAATCGTAGAAGTTGCGGTTATGTAGATTGGAAAAGCATAAATTAGCCTTTGTTTGTATACAATTCTGCACAGCACATGTGATTAGCAATATGTTGAGTTTTCACCCCCCCCCCCCCTCCCCACCCCCATCATAATATTCTCTGTAAACCTAACTGTTTTCCCCTGTTGTTTTTCTGTACCTTTTCTGTCTTGGTGGGAGACAGCTGCAGTGCTCAACGACTTCTCGTCCTTACCATCATCATGTCCTCTTTGGCCGCTTGTCTCGCCTGGATATTTGACAAAATTAACAAAGAATAAATAAATAAATATTCTAAACAAATACAAAATCAAATCAAATTCCATCAATAAAATACCTATGTTTACATCTGGTGTTGTTATGACAACTTCAATCGTAGAAGTTGCGGTTATGTAGATTGGAAAAGCATAAATTAACCTTTGTTTGTATACAATTCTGCACAGCACATGTGATTAGCAATATGTTGAGTTTTCACCCCCCCCCCCCCCCCCCCCCTCCCCATCCCCATCATAATATTCTCTGTAAACCTAACTGTTTTCCCCTGTTGTTTTTTCTGTACCTTTTCTGTCTTGGTGGGAGACAGCTGCAGTGCTCAACGACTTCTCGTCCTTACCATCATCATGTCCTCTTTGGCCTTTTGTCTCGCCTAGATATTTGACAAAATTAACAAAGAATAAATAAATACATAGTTAAAACAAATACAAAATCAAATTCCATCAATAAAATACCTATGTTTACATCTGGTGTTGTTATGACAACTTCAATCGTAGAAGTTGCGGTTATGTAGATTGGAAAAGCATAAATTAGCCTTTGTTTGTATACAATTCTGCACAGCACATGTGATTAGCAATATGTTGAGTTTTCACTCCCCACCCCCATCATAATATTCTCTGTAAACCTAACTGTTTTCCCCTGTTGTTTTTCTGTACCTTTTCTGTCTTGGTGGGAGACAGCTGCAGTGCTCAACGACTTCTCGTCCTTACCATCATCATGTCCTCTTTGGCCGCTTGTCTCGCCTGGATATTTGACAAAATTAACAAAGAATAAATAAATAAATATTCTAAACAAATACAAAATCAAATCAAATTCCATCAATAAAATACCTATGTTTACATCTGGTGTTGTTATGACAACTTCAACCGTAGAAGTTGCGTTTATGTAGATTGGAAAAGCATAAATTAGCCTTTGTTTGTATATAATTCTGCACAGCACATGCGATTAGCAATATGTTGAGTTTTCACCCCCCCCCCCCCCCAACATTATATTCTCTGTAAACCTAACTGTTTTCCCCTGTTGTTTTTCTGTACCTTTTCTGTCTTGGTGGGAGACAGCTGCAGTGCTCAACGACTTCTCGTCCTTACCATCATCATGTCCTCTTTGGCTTCTTGTCTCGCCTGGATATTTGACAAAATTAACAAAGAATAAATAAATAAATATTCTAAACAAATACAAAATCAAATTCCATCAATAAAATACCTATGTTTACATCTGGTGTTGTTATGACAACTTCAATCGTAGAAGTTGCGGTTATGTAGATTCTGATAAACCAGTCTTTATCGATTTGATCTATAAAGGCTCCCACATCGGAAGGGCTTATAATACGTCCGTACGAGAATATATCAGATTGCACCGTGAAAAAACTATTTGACTCAATGATTTCTGAAGCTATTTGGGTGCAATTCTGGTAAACCCAGCCTTCATCAATTTGATCGATAAAGGCGCCCACATTGGAAGGGTTTGTTTGTTCTACCGCGTTCCCTAGGTCAATTATTTTCTCCTGTGGTCGATCATCCTTTGGCCTTTTGGAGATTTGTAAATTTATACGTAAGTCACAGTGCAAAGCTTTCAAACCCTTGCCGACATCCTGTAGTAACATCAGCCAGTGTTCTGTAGTGATATCGTTTTTCGAAAGTTGTTTCATAGGTTGCCTTATCCCCTGTGAATTCCATTAGGAATGATGTAATCTGGTAATGTGTGGTCGCTGGGCTACTAATCCTATGACAGGTTCGGAAAGGCCTACAGCTTTTAGGGCCTGCGCCTCCTGGTAGATACAAGCTATGCTTCTGGAATGGTAAATATGAAAGAAAACAACACAAGATTAGTTTATTGATAGCTTTAATATTGTTTTATTATGTTTAACTTCTTAGCATGTGACCGATGGTGCATCTGTCCATGGGGTTACATGCTAAACATTTTATGGAGAACAACAAGAGGTCGTATATCTGGCGATTGGTTGCAATGGCTTCTATACAATTCTTGGTGATGACGATCATGCCTGTACAACTTCTTGTTGGTGACGATCACACCAAAAAATAATAGTTGTAATATCCCCAGTATCCTGAACAGTTATGTGTTAACAATGGAAAACTACCACTCCCTTAGCCACATGCAGTGTTGAGAAATGTAAATCTTCAGCAATAAATCTAAGAGTTAGTTTTGATTTATTGGTGATGGGATAGGAAAAATTGCAGTTCACTAAAAGGGGTAAATTCTTGTAAATTCTTGAACAATAATTTTTCTGAGACTTGTGTTTTCCATATCTATAATGATTCTTGAATGTCTCATCCTCCTCGGGAACATAGTGATTGCCAAATACCTTGTATTCTTTCCCTGTAACGAGTGTAACATCCCCTTATGTCTTACAGGACTCGCTGCAATCTCTTCAAGGTTCTTTTGCTGCCGTGCAATGTTGAGAAATGTAAATCTTCGCCAGTTATTGGTGTTGGGGAAGGAAAAATTGCAGTTCACTAAAAGGGAAAAATTCTTGGAACATTAATATTTCTGAGACTTGTGTTTACCATGATTCACAAATGTTTCATCCTCCTCGGGAACATAGTGATTGCCGAATACCTTGTATTCTTTCCCTGTAACGAGTGTAACATCCCCTTAGATCTTAAATCCCTGGAATAATAGTGACAAGGAAGGTCAGGATTGGGGGGGGGGGGGGGGGGGGGTACTCAGATACTTTTTTGGTAGAAATGTGCTGCTAGCAAAATGACAATTGACCCAAACATTACACATTTCCAGCGGAAAATGGACCCATATATATATTTACCAGAGACCCATAAATTGCCTACATATATTATAATCCCTCGCTGGCGTGCATCATGATATATTTACCCCTTACACCGGGGGTGGGCTACCTTTTTGAATGAATGGGCCAGATATAAGGAGTGAAAAAAACACGTCATTTCAATACAGTACAGTACAGATGCACATTTTCCGAAAAAATAACATCCAAATTCGTACACATGGTGGAAACAAAATGGTGGCGGCATACTGGATCTCCTTTTTTAATCTATGGTAACAACACTATTATGGAAAAATGTGTATCCAGCCTAAGATGTATGTTGCATTACGCAGTTGCTCCAAAAATTGTAGTGTTCTCTAAAAGGAAAACATTAATTTGTGCACAAAGTATGGTATTACATGTCCAAGATTGTTGGTATAAAAATTGTGTTAATAACTTGGGCCAAGAAAAGTGAAAAGTTTGCTATGTAAATGAAATAAATTATGAAATAAAATAAGAACTTATGCCAATTATTGGTTTGAAATTGTGGTTTTAATGACTTCAAAAATGAAATATTGGCTACAAAAATGTTTTGAAATATTATCCAGTGATATGTGTTGGTTAAAACAATGTTTATACATACGCAAAGAAAATGGTGCTGAATTATGTTTTGTTTCAAATTGTATTTTGTATATAAATGTTAAGTCTATGGAAAACGAACCCTGTTGTACAGGCCCGACCTACCCATTTTGTTTAGAAACCAGTGAAAAAAGGAGAAGAAATTCACATGCAAATGAATGCCGACTCAAATAAGTTTGCTGCTTGTCAAATTACGGCAACATTTTAACAGATTTTTTTGATTTTTACAGTCATTTTCAGGGGGAAGGGGAAGGAAAAAAACCAAAAAAACCCACCTGACCGACCGACCCATCCTGAGAGAGAGTTACGTTTGCCTGTAGGACATTGTTTCTTTTTTCGTAACATTAGGCAACCAAAAAGGGAACTTTTTTTCTCTTTCAATGTGGTGAAAGAATTTTATGACCAACTGACCGAAGGGGTCGTCCAAAATTATCGCCATTTTCACACGTACAGACCTTATGTAGCTTATTTACCCTCCACCCTCGATTTATGTACGCAATAAATGGTGACAATTTCATGGCTTGATAAAAAAATGCCCGCCTCTCAAGATCGCCATTTAAGTTTGCTTAAGGGTATATTTTTACCCCCTCCCCTGTTACGTACGCTTTGTACGTATCTGTAAATGGCGAAAATTATGGATGACCCCTAACCTAAGAGGTCTGTTTGCGCTGTACAACATTGTTTTATTTTATTTTTTACCCTGTTGCCTCATATTTCATTCTGTAATAGAGACCTTTTTGAGTATATTGCCTCCATTGGTTAACACTTTCCATGCGGCTATTGGTTTACCATTATACAAAACAGATTCTTCAAAATCCGTTCCCAACTTTTATGGATTACTGAACCAATACTAGGCATGTTTGTTTCTTATTGCAATGCATTTCTCATGGTGATTCCAAATATGGTAATGAAATTCAATAATTTTGACTTTTTTGAAACATTTTGTAAACATTTCGAATGTCGTCTGCAGCCGCCTGCTGCATGGAAAGCGTTAAGCAGTTTGGGGGTTTCAGCGCCGGAAGCAAGGTTGTACCAAAATCCAGTCCCACATTGTTAAGTGACATTATACAATGGTTACGGGCTAGAGATTAATTCATCGGCATTGTTGGATTTAGCTCATTGTATTGTGCGACTGGATTTTGGTACAACTTCCGGTGTGAATGCTTTGATACTAAACTCCTTGCAAAAAGTATCGAGACACTTAAATATGATTCAATACTTAACTTAAACTTAAACTTAGAGGGTATGGAAGAATCGAAGCCATAATTTTGTTCTGCATATTTTGACATCTTGATTGTTGAGATACGATGTTGCGGAGCGGAGTTATTGTCATTTCAATGGTCGTAGGTCCAGTTTCAAAAGTGACAATCATCCGTATAGACAAAAGATTTTTGAAACTGCACCTACGTCCATTGAAATGACAATAACTCTGCTCGGCAACATCGGATCTCAACAATCGAGGTGTCAAAATATGCAGAACAAAATTATGCATTGGGTTATTGGCTTTGATTAATCCATACCCTTTCGAGCTGTTAATCATTGGATCATGTGTAAGTGTCTAGATACTTTTTGTGAGGAGTTTATATGAACGTGCCAAAATGATGATATTTTTGTTTATCCTACCATCGCGACGATTCTCGTGTTCCTATTGGATAAGCGCTGACTAGATATATTCCGTATCCGACCCCCGTATCCCGTATCCGGTCAGTAAGGAACTGCGCATGCGTTAGGGTTGCTACGCCGACGTGACGATCAACAATATGGCGTTTCTGAATGTCGAACTTGCTCGGGTTTTAGGTGACTACTACATTGGCATTTGTTCTTGTTTTGTTTTAATTTTAATAGTGGTTTAGACTTTAGTAGGATAAAATCGTTATTAGGTGAGGTTGGGTCGGATACGGATTATATCTAGCCTCGGAGTCTGTATCAGGACTCGGGCTGCGCCCTCGTCCCGATACAGAATCCTCGGCTAGATATAATCCGTATCCGACCCAACCTCACCTAATAACTAATAGTATCGGGGCTGATGGCCTCATATCTTGGTGATTTGTAACTGAAACAATAGAAAAGGCAATGAGAAGAAGAAAAAAAGATGTTCTACGGGCCCGACCAACCCATTTTTTGCTTCACATTTTGCAAAAGAATATTTGCCAGTTTCTTTTTTCTTCTTTTTGTTGTTGTTGTTCAATTATTTTTTTGAAAATGGCTGAAAATTCACAAAAATCTCCTAAATTACTAGTGTCATAGAATAGATTCATGAGGATCGGTAGTAATAATAATGAATGAAGATTGAACAGAACCAAAATGGTATACTCACTGTGTAAGTTCACTGTCACCGACCAAAGAAGATTTTAAAGACACCACCACAATGCATTGCATTTTTGCAAAATGACCTTAATCTGGTTTCCAATTCGTCTCGGTTCCCATAGACATGCACAAATTCATGGCATCATAGTGCATTCCTCGTTGGAGCTCTAAGATTCAATAATAAATTAGTTCTTAGTGTTCCTTTTTCTTATTTCTAAAACTTAAGAGATGCATCATGTTGTGAAAAAATCACCTTAGTTGGCTGGTGCTCCCGCAATGCATTGTGGGATATCCATAAAATCTTCTTTGGTCACTGACAGTAAATAATAACTCTGCATAATCAAACATGTGTTGGGAAAGGCAACAACGTTTGCCAAAACGTACAAATTGAGGGATACCTTTTTCGATCAGTTCATAAGAACCTTCATACAAACACTCATAGTCGTACCTAGCTTGTAGTCGTATAGTCAATGTCATAAATGCTATGGACAAAATTCAACCTATTTTATGTGAGCTTGATTTGTTGTTGTTCCCCGGTGCGTCCAAATGCATAATACGTGTGAACACCCATGCATGCGTGTGGTAACCAATCAGGACCATCATTTTTTGAATGCTTGCGGTACGCACTTTAGGGATTACCCACATACGCATTGATGAATTTTGTCCATATCATTATGATACTGACTACAATGTCAATTTGTTGGTGGTATAACATAAACAGGTGACTAATTAGTTTTTGATCAGATTTCATTAAAATGTAGAATTTCAAGGGAAAAAGATGACATTGCTGACATTATTAGTCATGTCATTTTCAAATATTTTGCCAATTTTTGTTTTGTATCGTTTATAGTTTTTGTACAAAATTCATATTGCATTTATGTGTACATTTGATTATGTCAGTTTTGTGAACTGAAAATAAAATGAGTTGGTTATATAAAACATAAATGATTTGTGTTTGAGTTTTTGGTTGTGATATTAGGCCAAAAAAAAAAAAAGTTGTGTTGCCCTCACAAGCCTAAAATCGGGAGGGACGGCCGGCCGGATTTTTTTTTTTTTTTTTTTTAATTTTAAATTTTAAATTTTACCAAATCAACGATTTTATACCTATTATTTCAGTCAACATGTGTGAAGATACTAAGGAAAACGCTTACTGGATGTATTTTCAACCCAATGGTGAATATTTTGGTTTCTTGCCCATCTCTTTTCACAGATTGAAAGATCTTGAGAAAAAAAATCTTGAAAAAAAATCTTAAAAAAAAAAATCTTGAAAAAAAATCTTGAAAAAAAGAAGAAAAATCTTAAAAAAAAGAGATAAAAAAAAAAAATCTTGGAAAAAAAAAAAAAAATACCCGGCCCACATTCTCAGAATTTTGACCCGGCCGGATGAGGGCAACACAACTATTTTTTTTTTTGGGCCTTATGGTTGTGCACCTAGCCACAATCATAGAAAAAAGGTGTTCGAACACTGACCATTGTTTGCACCGTTTAATTACCATATATAGGGTGTTCAGTAATTGATGTCCCACCCATTGAAATCCTTACACATAATTTCAAGACATGCTTCAAATTGGATCGGATTTGTTTCAAATTGTTAGGTTTGATAAAAAGAATTTAAAAAAAAAATCATAACCAGGTCAAAGGTCAAGAAGGGGTCACTAGGGGTCATTGACCTTTACAGGGGTAAAATTGAAGATATGCTCCGATTTTGACCGGACTTGTTTCATTTTGTCGAGGAAAACGAACCCTGTTGTACAGGCCCGACCTACCCATTTTGTTTAGAAACCAGTGAAAAAAGGAGAAGAAATTCACATGCAAATGAATGCCGACTCAAATAAGTTTGCTGCTTGTCAAATTACGGCAACATTTTAACAGATTTTTTTGATTTTTACAGTCATTTTCAGGGGGAAGGGGAAGGAAAAAAACCAAAAAAACCCACCTGACCGACCGACCCATCCTGAGAGAGAGTTACGTTTGCCTGTAGGACATTGTTTCTTTTTTCGTAACATTAGGCAACCAAAAAGGGAACTTTTTTTCTCTTTCAATGTGGTGAAAGAATTTTATGACCAACTGACCGAAGGGGTCGTCCAAAATTATCGCCATTTTCACACGTACAGACCTTATGTAGCTTATTTACCCTCCACCCTCGATTTATGTACGCAATAAATGGTGACAATTTCATGGCTTGATAAAAAAATGCCCGCCTCTCAAGATCGCCATTTAAGTTTGCTTAAGGGTATATTTTTACCCCCTCCCCTGTTACGTACGCTTTGTACGTATCTGTAAATGGCGAAAATTATGGATGACCCCTAACCTAAGAGGTCTGTTTGCGCTGTACAACATTGTTTTATTTTATTTTTTACCCTGTTGCCTCATATTTCATTCTGTAATAGAGACCTTTTTGAGTATATTGCCTCCATTGGTTAACACTTTCCATGCGGCTATTGGTTTACCATTATACAAAACAGATTCTTCAAAATCCGTTCCCAACTTTTATGGATTACTGAACCAATACTAGGCATGTTTGTTTCTTATTGCAATGCATTTCTCATGGTGATTCCAAATATGGTAATGAAATTCAATAATTTTGACTTTTTTGAAACATTTTGTAAACATTTCGAATGTCGTCTGCAGCCGCCTGCTGCATGGAAAGCGTTAAGCAGTTTGGGGGTTTCAGCGCCGGAAGCAAGGTTGTACCAAAATCCAGTCCCACATTGTTAAGTGACATTATACAATGGTTACGGGCTAGAGATTAATTCATCGGCATTGTTGGATTTAGCTCATTGTATTGTGCGACTGGATTTTGGTACAACTTCCGGTGTGAATGCTTTGATACTAAACTCCTTGCAAAAAGTATCGAGACACTTAAATATGATTCAATACTTAACTTAAACTTAAACTTAGAGGGTATGGAAGAATCGAAGCCATAATTTTGTTCTGCATATTTTGACATCTTGATTGTTGAGATACGATGTTGCGGAGCGGAGTTATTGTCATTTCAATGGTCGTAGGTCCAGTTTCAAAAGTGACAATCATCCGTATAGACAAAAGATTTTTGAAACTGCACCTACGTCCATTGAAATGACAATAACTCTGCTCGGCAACATCGGATCTCAACAATCGAGGTGTCAAAATATGCAGAACAAAATTATGCATTGGGTTATTGGCTTTGATTAATCCATACCCTTTCGAGCTGTTAATCATTGGATCATGTGTAAGTGTCTAGATACTTTTTGTGAGGAGTTTATATGAACGTGCCAAAATGATGATATTTTTGTTTATCCTACCATCGCGACGATTCTCGTGTTCCTATTGGATAAGCGCTGACTAGATATATTCCGTATCCGACCCCCGTATCCCGTATCCGGTCAGTAAGGAACTGCGCATGCGTTAGGGTTGCTACGCCGACGTGACGATCAACAATATGGCGTTTCTGAATGTCGAACTTGCTCGGGTTTTAGGTGACTACTACATTGGCATTTGTTCTTGTTTTGTTTTAATTTTAATAGTGGTTTAGACTTTAGTAGGATAAAATCGTTATTAGGTGAGGTTGGGTCGGATACGGATTATATCTAGCCTCGGAGTCTGTATCAGGACTCGGGCTGCGCCCTCGTCCCGATACAGAATCCTCGGCTAGATATAATCCGTATCCGACCCAACCTCACCTAATAACTAATAGTATCGGGGCTGATGGCCTCATATCTTGGTGATTTGTAACTGAAACAATAGAAAAGGCAATGAGAAGAAGAAAAAAAGATGTTCTACGGGCCCGACCAACCCATTTTTTGCTTCACATTTTGCAAAAGAATATTTGCCAGTTTCTTTTTTCTTCTTTTTGTTGTTGTTGTTCAATTATTTTTTTGAAAATGGCTGAAAATTCACAAAAATCTCCTAAATTACTAGTGTCATAGAATAGATTCATGAGGATCGGTAGTAATAATAATGAATGAAGATTGAACAGAACCAAAATGGTATACTCACTGTGTAAGTTCACTGTCACCGACCAAAGAAGATTTTAAAGACACCACCACAATGCATTGCATTTTTGCAAAATGACCTTAATCTGGTTTCCAATTCGTCTCGGTTCCCATAGACATGCACAAATTCATGGCATCATAGTGCATTCCTCGTTGGAGCTCTAAGATTCAATAATAAATTAGTTCTTAGTGTTCCTTTTTCTTATTTCTAAAACTTAAGAGATGCATCATGTTGTGAAAAAATCACCTTAGTTGGCTGGTGCTCCCGCAATGCATTGTGGGATATCCATAAAATCTTCTTTGGTCACTGACAGTAAATAATAACTCTGCATAATCAAACATGTGTTGGGAAAGGCAACAACGTTTGCCAAAACGTACAAATTGAGGGATACCTTTTTCGATCAGTTCATAAGAACCTTCATACAAACACTCATAGTCGTACCTAGCTTGTAGTCGTATAGTCAATGTCATAAATGCTATGGACAAAATTCAACCTATTTTATGTGAGCTTGATTTGTTGTTGTTCCCCGGTGCGTCCAAATGCATAATACGTGTGAACACCCATGCATGCGTGTGGTAACCAATCAGGACCATCATTTTTTGAATGCTTGCGGTACGCACTTTAGGGATTACCCACATACGCATTGATGAATTTTGTCCATATCATTATGATACTGACTACAATGTCAATTTGTTGGTGGTATAACATAAACAGGTGACTAATTAGTTTTTGATCAGATTTCATTAAAATGTAGAATTTCAAGGGAAAAAGATGACATTGCTGACATTATTAGTCATGTCATTTTCAAATATTTTGCCAATTTTTGTTTTGTATCGTTTATAGTTTTTGTACAAAATTCATATTGCATTTATGTGTACATTTGATTATGTCAGTTTTGTGAACTGAAAATAAAATGAGTTGGTTATATAAAACATAAATGATTTGTGTTTGAGTTTTTGGTTGTGATATTAGGCCAAAAAAAAAAAAAGTTGTGTTGCCCTCACAAGCCTAAAATCGGGAGGGACGGCCGGCCGGATTTTTTTTTTTTTTTTTTTTAATTTTAAATTTTAAATTTTACCAAATCAACGATTTTATACCTATTATTTCAGTCAACATGTGTGAAGATACTAAGGAAAACGCTTACTGGATGTATTTTCAACCCAATGGTGAATATTTTGGTTTCTTGCCCATCTCTTTTCACAGATTGAAAGATCTTGAGAAAAAAAATCTTGAAAAAAAATCTTAAAAAAAAAAATCTTGAAAAAAAATCTTGAAAAAAAGAAGAAAAATCTTAAAAAAAAGAGATAAAAAAAAAAAATCTTGGAAAAAAAAAAAAAAATACCCGGCCCACATTCTCAGAATTTTGACCCGGCCGGATGAGGGCAACACAACTATTTTTTTTTTTGGGCCTTATGGTTGTGCACCTAGCCACAATCATAGAAAAAAGGTGTTCGAACACTGACCATTGTTTGCACCGTTTAATTACCATATATAGGGTGTTCAGTAATTGATGTCCCACCCATTGAAATCCTTACACATAATTTCAAGACATGCTTCAAATTGGATCGGATTTGTTTCAAATTGTTAGGTTTGATAAAAAGAATTTAAAAAAAAAATCATAACCAGGTCAAAGGTCAAGAAGGGGTCACTAGGGGTCATTGACCTTTACAGGGGTAAAATTGAAGATATGCTCCGATTTTGACCGGACTTGTTTCATTTTGTGCGCATTGATAAGCTAAGCAAAAAAGTCAATAATCATAACTAGGTCAAAGGTCAAATAAGGGTCACTAGGGGTCAAAATGTGTCAACTTCCGGAAGTACAGGTATAATTAATTTCTGCTGATTTACAAAAATACGCATAAAAACACGAAAACTATGTCGATGTTGATGCTTTAAACGCCACTAGCAAGATTTAGCATTCAGACAGCCTATTAAACATGGTTTGTTTACACATTCCCTTCTCTACTCCAGTAATGACCAATATTGCCTCAGGCGGGGTGGGACATCAATTACTGAACACCCTATAGTACGCATTTTTAGAGTCATGTGAAAATACCAATTTGCATCTGCTAGCCTGAAAGCTCCTCTTCAATATACCCCTCCCCTCCCCCACCAATCAATGTTGCTAGGCCACGGGCTGATGTTTGGCAAGTTGGGCGACTCAACATTGATCAGGGGGGAAAGGGGGATGACTTTACATCAGGCCTACTAAGTGTTCAAACACTTTTTTCTAACATTGTCTTGTCTGAGCTATTGAAAACACGCGCTGTCATGCCTCACGTTTTACATCATAACTTGAGAACCACTCGATCGATTTCAATGTGATTTTCACACATTGTAGCGTATACAATGCGCAATACGAACACTTAATATTATTAATAAATATTAAGTACTTTTTACGGAATGATGATTTTTAACCAATATTTCCTTCAAATTTCAACATATTTAGAATGGCGCAATTCGTATATGTACAGATAACGGTTATATAAATGGAACACACATGTAATATTTTGGCATTAATGACAAACAATTTCATCTAAACGTTGATACAAACTCGAATGCGAGCTCATGGGTAATGTTTAAGTCATGTACATACTGTATAGCATATAGGCCCTAACTGCTATCTACGGTAGATAGCAATAACCACTATAGCACCAAATGCCCACGCCACAATGATAGAATATATTGTTATGAACATTAATTAGCATCACGTCATAGCATAAAAAGAAAAAGAAATGAATGTAAAGAATAAATATAAATACATAAATGAAAATATAAGATCTGGAAGAGAATTAAAAAAAAGAAAAAGAATAAGTAATAAAAGTAAGATAGGCCAATGACAGATTCGAACCCACTACCATTAAATATAGGTTTGGTAACAAGCGAGCGATCTATCGACTGAGCTAAACGAGGTGTTGATAGTGAAAGTTTTTCAGAAAAGGTACTATTGCATTCGAGGGAATATATGAAGTGTATCCGTAAAACAGAGCGGAACGGACTACTAAGGTGTTTGTAACATGATTGGCACTCACCTATTCTACATTCCATTGAATTGATACATGACATCAATGACTTGTATGGATTAGGCTATCAGATACACATCCGATAGGAATATCTTGAGTCTTAAAAGACTGAACAAAGTGTAGTGAGAGCAACAACATATCTACAAATACAATGCATTGAGAACCTGAAAGGTGATGGTAAAGGTATACCGTTGGCGATTTCTCATTGGCATAACACACACTGCAACGATTCTCCGTCTTTTAAAAAAGAAACTATAGTATATAATTTTACTTGTTGGTGAATCGTACAAAGTGCGTGTTTGTCTATGAGCATGATTATGGTAAAACGTTATCGGTTTACCATTTACCAAAATCATCAATAGAACCCGTTTGATCAATGTAGGCTATAGTTTTGCGTCATCAGTCTGAGAGAACATTATTTTAATAATGTAAGAGATGATTACTGACCATCATTTGTTATCGGAAAAATAGTATTGCAGAAAAGACGTAGTGACACGCTCAATTATTACGCATATTAATAAAAGTTTGATTAGGCCTAACTCATGATAAAACCATATAATAATTAACACATAGTAAAACATCAATTGAATGTTTAGAAATCCATCAATTTGTTATAGTTAGCACTTGACATGAACAATGTTCTTGACCTTTATTAGTTAGATCATGCCCTACTTTACTGAAATGCACTGAAATAAGTACAAACGTGCCTAGTATTGGTCCAGTAATCCTTGAGATAGACTTTGAAAGTTGAAATGTTTTTGAAAAATCTGCTTTAAGTATACCGCGTGGAAAGCGTTAAATCGTCCCTCTTCAGAAGTTGAAATGTGTTTGGATTAAGTCGTCACATTAATTAAATTAAATACAAACACCTCAGAATTTAACAGTCACAATAATTTATTCACTATGTATTTGGTTTCGGTAATGCTATACATTTCAAGTATATGACAAGATACATAATTATAATGACCTTTACATTTACACACATTTAGATACAGGGTGTCCCAAAAGTCTATGCACGTTTTTGAAGAGTCATATCTCATAAAATATAAATCATATGGTATAAATTTAAACATATTTTAATAGACGAGACTTGGGAAATTATTTTGATACCAAACACAACCCTATTGGTGAACCTAAAACATTATAACACTGGTTGGAAGTTTTTGGCCATGTGCCAGACCCACCCATACCAAATACCACACATTGTTGCTAAAATCAGGTGCTCATAAATTAACAGTATGAAAGTAACGTTGCGCATTAGTCAAAGTTCACATGCTTACCTTGCAACATTAATGTTATTACCAAACTCATAACATAAATAGGCGTAGTAGACAACATTGCACAGTAAAAGTCTTCATTCAAGATGGTAAACAGCATAGGATAAGCGAATACAAATTGTATGGTTCTACGCTGAAACAAATTCAGTTCAACTTACTCAACAAAAGTTCAGAAAACATTTCAAAGTGAAACGCGCACCAGGAAGAATATCCATTTTAAAGTTAGTGGATACATCTTTTAACACAGGAACTGTGCATGGTTTGTATCGATGTGGTAGAAAGACTGGTAGATCAACAAGTCACATTGATGTCATAAGACATGCAGTAGCCAAAGGTCCAAAGAGATCTATTCGCCGACTTTCCGCAGAAAACAAGATTAAAAGATCAATTGTTCACAGAATTTTGCGTAAGGACTTGAAGAAGTTTCCATACAAGATTCAGATCAAACAAAACATTAAAGCAGCGGACAGATATAGTTTGTTATTATGATGGGATCACTGTAATGTAAAATTATAAATATTAATTGACGGATCACTTTCCGTGTAACTAACTCTACCCGTCTTTTGTTAATCTCAATAGGTATGGATTTATGAACTTTATTCCTCCAAAGTATAAAATTACATTTTTGCAGTAATATATATTTTACTTCTAGGGTGGCATTACAACCAGATGTTACTCCAATGTTTGGTATCAAAATTATTTCCCACGTCTCCTCTTTCTAAATATGTATTCATATTTTCAATACGACTTATATTTTGTGAAATACAAAGCTTCAAAGTCGTGCATAGACTTTTGGGACACCCTGTATATTCAACAATTCAATCGTACGAACAATTCCTTAACATTCACCGTTCCCATTCATATTACACACGATGACGGGCCTAAACCATCCTGATAATCATGCCAAATCTCAGAAGAATAGCTTACATACTTTTGGAGTTACACGTTACAAATTTAGATGATTTCCTTAAGCGATTTTATACACAATCATAGAAAAAAAGGTGTTCGAACACTGACCATTGTTTGCACCGTTTAATTACCATATAGTACGCATTTTTAGAGTCATGTGAAAATACCAATTTGCATCTGCTAGCCTGAAAGCTCCTCTTCAATATACCCCTCCCCTCCCCCCACCAATCAATGTTGCTAGGCCACGGGCTGATGTTTGACAAGTTGGGCGACTCAACATTGATCGGGGGAAAGGGGGATGACTTTACATTAGGCCTACTAAGTGTTCGAACACTTTTTTCTAACATTGCAGTTGCCACATAGATGAAGCGAAATTATTGTATTGATTTCGTAATGGCAGCGTTAATAATATTTGGCTATAGCGCCTCGGAGTAGGCTACCTAGATAGAGGGTGTTTTATAAATACCGGGGGAGGGGCACTCAACTTTTTTTTGGTAGGGTCTCAAAAAAGGGGGGCTTTGGAACTGAACTGAGAGAATTTTATGGCAAAAATATAGGGTCTTAAGGCTGGTGTCAACCCTGTTTGGCGCCAAATTGTCAAGCACTGTAACTTTTAAATTATAAATGTGATGTACATAAAAGTATACATTTTTTGTAATGAAATGAGTCAGAGAATCCATTTTTGGTATCAAATTTTACTTAAAATAGTGTTTTTTACATTTTTGCCCAAAAATCACCTTTTTGGCGTCAAAATTTTTCAGACAACCTAACAATATCAGTTTTTGATTAACAATTCCAAAATTTCACCAAAATCATCTGAAGTCAATTATCTAGGAGAGATTTTTTTTTTTGGCTTAAAATTTGTTTGTTTTGAAAATATTGACCAAAAAGTGCCAAAAATGATATTTTTGAGATTAAAAAAAAAAATTGGCACTTTTTAGTCAATATTTTCAAAACAAACAAATTTTAAGCCAAAAAAAAAAATTTGCTCCTAGATAATTGACTTTAGATGATTTTGGTGAAATTTTGGACTTTTTAATCAAAAACTGATATTGTTAGGTTGTCTGAAAAATTTTGACGCCAAAAAGGTGATTTTTGGGCAAAAAAATGTAAAAATCACTAAATTTAGTAAATTTGATACCAAAAATGGATTCTCTGACTCATTTCATTACGAAAAATGTATACTTTTATGTACATCACATTTATAATTTAAAAGTTACAGTGCTTGATAAATTTGGCGCCAAACAGGGTTGACACCAACCTTAACCCTTTCAACCCAAAAGGCCGCACGGAGAAAACGCTATAACCACTTTAGCGGCCTTAGAACAGGTGACACATTGATCATATGACTTTGAGTGGTCATGTGACTTTTAAATCATGTGATGTTTACCCGATGTAAAATACCTTGTTTCACCAGATTTATGTTGTGTTTTGATATAATTTGGCTGAAGAAAACTGTCAAAAATAGCACGAAATGGGATGAATATGATTGCGCAGATGTTTCTCAGGTAGAAAGGCATGCATTGTATTACGGTTATGAATAGCCAATTTGGCGGGGAAAAAAGAATAAAGATCGGATAAAAACAATGTTTTATTACGAATAATGTGTTTACGATGATAGAGGGGCCCCAAAATTCAAATGGCTTCAATTAAGCTATCGAGCATACCAATTTGCTGGGCTGAGCACAAGGATTCCGAAAATGTATAGTTTGCCCCACTTCCGATGTTTGGTTAACGAGTTATCGAGTAAACGTAAAAAGGTCTACCCCGACGGCGAACCTGTTTAAAAATATTTATAATTTGTTTAATACCCGTCGTATATGCCTATTATTTCTATGTAAAAAGGTCGTTGACTATTTCAAGATCTGATGGTCGCATCCATGAAGGTGTCGTGTATAATGCCTGCATTCTGGAGGCAAAACCATTTCTAAGGTAAGTTAAATGATAAACAAAGTCTGATGAAGGGTACATTCTGCTGTGTTATTGTGTAGATAAATTAATCAAATTTGAACATTGGTGTGAAAAGTCACTAATTTTATCAGTTTGGAATCTTATTTTGATAATTTTTGTACAACAACACAGTGCATGTACCTTTCAGTCTTTCAGTCTTTGCATGTACTTTTCAGTCAAACAAACACCTAGACATTCAATTCAACAAGAATTTCTTTAAAAAGGATGAACGCTGTCCTGACAAGTATTTTTTTATTTTTAAATGCTGTCCTCACAAAATGTAATGGTTAACGAGTTATCGAGTAATACTGCTATGTTAATTTTGCTATCTTCAGTATATAGCAGGTATCCATTCCTGACAATTTCCTCTCAAAAATAATTGTAACAACATGATAATATCATTAAAATGATCACAAAATGTTTCAAATGATTCAAGGTAACTAACTATTCCAGCACATTTTAAGTAAATTCAGCACAATATTAATTGAATTAAGGCTGCACTACACTAAATGGGATATCCCATACCCTTGAGAAGTGTTGCTAAACTAGAATTGGAAAGTTTGCATGACATAATCCTCAATTTAAAAGACTTGAATTTGATAAAATATGATTAATGGGACATCACCGACATGCACACTGACTATAAAATGTGAATATCATCTAAGGTAAATGTTGAGAGATCTTTCAAATTTGTGTTTTTCACTGGTAACATTGGCGATTAGGTCAAACAAATTGTTCTGTTGTCCTTCACAACTTTCAGAGAGGAGGGGCGGGTGGGCGGATTATTTTGATTTTTTTTTAATGATTTTTTATTTAATTTTACCAGCGGAAGCTCAAAGTTCAGCAAACAATGAGTTGAAATCACTCTAAGAGTCGCACATAAAGGGTTCAACAAAAGAAAGTATACCACTTTGTTTATGTCATGTTGAGTAACATTCAATTATTTTTGGACCAAACAGGCTAGATAGGCATTTAGATGAATCTTTTAGGCATAATTTGATACCAAATTTGCCCCTAACAACAAAGATAAACCATGATTAGCACCATTTAAAGAAAATTGGTCACTTTTCAATTCAAAGTCACATTTTCAACGCACGCAAGCCGCGAGAAAATGCTGTGCGTGGCACTTTGAATGGCCGGGAATGGATATTGATCACACAGTGCAACTGTGTTGGGTTGTGCCTGAGTGAGCTATTTGATTATGAACAGGTAACATGTGGTCTTTTCTTCCCACGTATGTGTATTGAAAATGTGACTTTTGAAAAATGACTAATTTTCTTTAAATGGTGCTAATCATGGTTTATCTTTGTTGTTAGGGGGCAAATTTGGTATCAAATTTTGTCTAAAAGATTCATCTAAATGCCTATCTAGCCTGTTTGGTCCCAAAAAAATTGAATGTTACTAAAAATGACATAAACAAAGTGGTATACTTTCTTTTGTTGAACCCTTTATATGTTATAAACACTTAATTTAATATTCAATGCCATTTAAACTGTTTTTTAAAAAAATCTGAAAAAAACCTGGAAAAAAAAAATCAGATATATATATATTTTTTAAATCTGAAAAAAAAAAAAAAAAAATCAGATATATTTTTTAACAAATCTGAAAAAATCTGAAAAAAACCTAAAAAAATCAGATCTGAACGTTTTGATTCCACACGAAGTCCAAACTGAATTTTGTGAATTTCTATAAGAAAATCTTAATGAAAACTGATTTACACTCTTATCATTTAGTAGACATGAATCCTGAAATGTGATTGGTTAAGGTAGCACACCCCTAAATAATAGCTAGTCAAATTTAGACACCATTTTTACTTCTTATCTTGATGGATGCGCGTCTCTTTAAACGATGAGATCTCAATGACTAAAGTGATTTAGAAATTGAGTTTGGTGTCAAATTAAACCCGAGACAATATTTAAGAACATGGTTAAAAATGATAGAGAAATTTCAACCATTTGATATTAGTAAAATGTTAGGCCTACGATTATGGTGGAAACCAGACACATACAAAAACCAAGTGTTTAAATTACGACAGACGGGCTTAGTTCTCCGATTGTGGAAAATCTATCTATACTCCCTACATATTTTACGATTTTAATCGAAAGATCTTTATCAAAGCTACAATTTATAACCATGTTTAATGAATTTCTATGTATAAATGTCTATTTATGCCCCCCGAAATATGACGCATTACACATACGGGTCACCTTGATTTCAGATTATTTGATGATTTGAACCATTTTCCGTCAAGAATATATTGAAATTTACACATAGAAAATCATTGAATGTGGTATTAAACTCTAGCTATTTTAATAGACTATCGAATAAAATCGTAAAATATGTGGCGAGTATGGATAGATTTTCTACAATTGGGCATTTGCCCCCTCTATCGTCATTTTACAAGTTGAGTTTTTGCATGACTTCAATCTTACGCCGTGAAATTAGGACTGAGATTTCGTAACAATATGTTGTTAATGTAGAGCGTGTGTGGTCTAGTGGATAAGACGCCGGTCTCACGATGCAAAAGTTGTGAGTTCGAGCCCCGCTGCGGCCAACATGTTTGTATCCTTAGGCAAGGTACTTAGTCTCAATTGCTTCGTCGACCAAGCGATATTTGGGGAGCTGTTAGGATATCAAAATCTAAGTAGTGCTGATAGGCTTGTGCACTTGTCGACTGGTAGCCGCCTAAGTGTAGCGACCAAAGGATTCTGATATCTAAACTGGCAGCGATAATACTAGTTGATTTAAAAAGCGCTTTGGGACTGTGCTTGCATTGTGGAAAGCGCTATATAAGAACGGTAATATTATTATTATTATTAATATTGATTGTGATTGTTATATTATTAAACTGAATATTTTCAGCTTTAATTTGATACCTATCACGGCTGCTAAATCAATTTAGTTACCGATATATCACTATTTCAATCACGCTATTTATAACTTAATATTGCGCAAGAAGAGTTGCCAGTTTTCAATCCGGGACATTTAGAGGACTGCTACCTTAGAACAGGAACTTTAATTTTAATATCATTATTTTATTTCAGTATTTTAGTTATTCATAAACCAAATTTCATTTATTCATAAACCAAATTTCATTTAAAAATCACATTCAAACTTTCATGGATATTGGTTAAATAGTTTTTGAGTTATTTCAATTTTCTAGAACCCCGGTAAACCCCAACATACGCCCGACAAAGAGCGAAAACCTTGTTTTCCATCGTGATAGTCATAGGGGGAATATGGTTTTGTATTAACAGTGTCAAAAGCCATTTTATTCAATCATTTTCATTTTATTTACAATTCGTCATCTTTTCTGACGAAATCCGGATCATTCACCCAAATTGAAGGATGTTTGGTATAGAAAATTACTATCTTCAGAAGATAGCAGTTGACGAGGATCAAGCGTATAAACACGCAAACGCACCCGTAGGCGTTAAATCGCGCCTAGTAACGACGCATGCTGTCTTCTGAGCACGATGCTTTCTGCTGAAAGTAAAATTTAAGGTTAGCTATCTTCTGAAGATAGCATCTAACATGTGCTATCTTCAGAAGATAGTATAGGCTTATATTAACTCCGGCGTGGATGATAATGTACATGTACATGCAATTCGAAAAGGCTACATCGCAGGGTGTGAAAAATTTAGAGTTAAGGTTCGGGTTCGGGTTAGGTTTATGGTTAGAGTTAGGGTTAGGTTAAGGGTTCGGGCAGGGTTAGGGTTTAGGGTTAGGTTTGGGTTAAGGTTAGGGTTAGAGAGAGCCCACGGGCAGGGCGGAGGATGCCACAGGCCACGTGCGATAGGGGGTGGGGCGCCGGCCGTGTATGTCGGGTTAAGAGTGTAGAATGGCGGCTGCCTGCGGCGAGGGGTCAGGTTGATCAGGGGGGGGGGGGGGGGGCATCAATGCAAATAGAAAATAATCATGGCATGTTATAGAAACAACTAATGTCCCAATGAATATTTTCCCGTATTACCAGAGCAATTTATCATTATTCTGTATCTGATGACTGATATGAGCCCGTATTACATGTATTAGTCTAGTAATTTTATCACAGCTCTGATTGGTTACATCAATGTTTGGATTGATCCATTATCATTTTTAGGGGTTAGATGTGGAAAGGGTGGCGGTGTTGGGTTATGGATGTTGGTTGGGGGCTTAGGTGATAGGGGATGTGGGGTTGGCCTGTCTTTTTGTTGGTTCCCGGTATCATTTCTGTGGTTCCCAGTATTTTGGGTTCCAAGTTGTTTAAGTTGTGCTCAATGTATGTTGGGGCTCAGACCCGTAACTATATAGGGAGGCGCACGCCCCATCCCCCACCCCCTTAATCTGACAAAGTCCAATGTACTTTTTGTGAAAACGCCCTCCCTACCCCTTCCCCATTGTGTAAAGCATTTTTCGGGCCGGTTTGGACTAAAAATATGTCCTAACCTTTTACGATTGTTTGGTACAAATGTACTTTTTCAAGAACTTACTTATTTCTTAGAATTCGAATTTCATATTGTACAATTACATGCAAGCTTTTCGATATTTTTAAATAGTTACTCTTCATATTATTACAACCTTCAACTTATCTTTTTTTATAGGTATCCATGTTTCATTTGTATGAGGTGTCAAATCATGGAAAGATATTAAACCTATCATTACCAGTGAGTTGTATCCTGAGCTATTATATAATTTATAAGTATGTTACAAACCATAAAATCAATTAAAATAATATTTTCTTGTTAAAAATGAATGTGTTACAATTAAACTTCTTCACATTAAATATTTAAATTGTGTTGTTTTAAACTTGTAAGGATAGCCACAAAGCAAAATAATGTATACGTCGGCCTTTAAAGTGTAAATCTAACCTCCTTGTGGGTATAATATCCAGGGTACAATGACCCATATTCCGGGCATGTACCATCTCACAATGGGCGGGCTATTTGAGCAAAGAGGTATTAATATGCAGCAATGGAAATACCCACATGACTTTCCACACTGTGTAGACCAACCCTAAGTCGACCAACCCTGGGTGGACCATGGTTAGGGTTAGGGTTAGGGTTAGAAACAGTCCCTGGGTGGACAGTCCCGGGGTTGTTTTAGAATGATCCGTCCTTGTTTTTAATGATCCGTCCTTGTTTTTACCTCCCCGACCGCCAACCCCCTGAGTGTTTTAACATATAATTTAGAATGAATATAGTTTCCAAGGTGTTTTTTTAAACAGTATTATGCGGTTTATTCCGTGAGGGCGCTATTGTAGTCCACCCAGGGTTGGTCGACTTAGGGTTGGTCTACCCCGGGTTGGTCTACCCCGGGTGGAAAGTCATGTGGGTATTTCCATCGCTGCGTATTAATATACAAGTTATTCGCCTCTGCCATACTTTAGTTTGTCTATGCAGGACTGCACCGCATTATATTTCACAGCTGTAGCTAGCAGTGTAGGGATATTTTAGCAAAACCAGTAAGTCTCCGGATGTGATTGGATGTCAGCGTTGTGTGCCAACAGTACACGTTCTCTCAGTGAACCAACTGAATAAAAGTTTACTCGACGTTTTGGGTGGCCTTATCTCACACTATGCTTTTAAAGGGGCATTGAGAGATACGTATGGGAGTGCGCCCTCAATTATCCTGGAAATCAGTTTTTTTGCATCAAAGTAATACTTGGGCATATACTAACTATCATCTGAAACAGTTTACCAACATTCGCCGTTTATCATATCAAATTTCATGATTTTCTTAGTTTCGATATGATCATATCGAAACTCAGGTTCTTATTTCCGAAGTTATGCATTACTCACGGACTTTCGTGGCAAATCTCAACCCGGAAGTACCGTCATTTTCTTATTTTGGCATGAAGGCGATGTCGGAATTGTATGACATGTTGGATTTGGGTTATGTTGATGATTATCTTTACGTTATTTGCTCATTTAGTTTATCGATACACATCTCAATGCCCCTTTAAGTTGCACCAAATACACACTGTATCCATGATGTGACCTTGCTAGAAATTAAGTTGATCTCTGCAACGAGCGTAATGAACATGTAAAAGTACAGGTTTGTTTCATTATGAACAAATAATATCATACATCTTGCAAGCGCGCTGAAAAATAGTCGCGTGACAAACAATTGCTTTATTATTTCATATATTATCGACTCGCGGCTTTTATGTACACTGAGTTGAGCTTAACAACCGAGAACCAATGATATGATGATATCGCATTTACCTCCCAGGAATGACCGTATTTGGCGAAAAGGGGGAAGTGTCGTTTTATCACCAGCATGCAGTGCTAAGTTTGACGTGTTCCACCATTGGTGTAACGACATGCTATAGCTTGTTTGTCGATATTGCAAAGTCATAATCGTCTTCAAATATCTACCGTGTGCAATATCACTGCATCTAACTCGACAAAATCCTTGATACTTTTTGATTCATTCACCAATGATGGAAAGAAACTGAAGGCACTGTATAGCGAGAATATAACACGGTTAGTTATGTGCAACTAGCAAATCGAAGATTCACCTCATCCAGGCTTAGTGTGACGAGTAAAGTAAGCATTTAAGTTACAGCGATGGCATCTGAGAGAAATGCAGATCGTACAACAAACCCGATATATAGGGTACTTGTATTAGCTATCATGTTGACATCTGGTTTGCCCGTTAGCGTTCGCGGGATAGACGACCATCCTATTAATTGTACAGTTGGCTGCGGTTTATCGACAACTTTGGTTTATCGACAGTACCAGATAACTACTATGAGTTTGAGATTCCACTGTCCATTTAGGTGCATCTGTACATTAGGCAATCCAGAATTGACAATTCACTATCCTAATGGAACATCTTCGACATTACAAGTTTTGTATCCATCAAGTTTCTCCTCACGGATTTCCGAAGATTATGACATGACAAAGCACAACACCTCAGATTATGATAATATGAAAAGCCCCTCGATTGTTTTATTATCCTGGCGTAGCACTGGGCTACATGCAATTACACCCACTGGCGTAACAACAGGGGGGGATGGGGGGGGGGGATATATCCCCCCCAGATTTTTACCTGGGGGGGATGCCTAATGTAATCATCCCCCCCCCAGATTTTTCATAACCAATAATTTTAAAAGTGACGTATTTAAACAAATAGGTGGGCGTAAAGATTCACACACTGCACACTGGACACAACCACACTGGGACATTCAATTCATTCATTGCAGTTTGGATTTTATCATTTTAAAATGAAAACAATGACGCGTAACCAGCGGGGGGGGGGGGGGGAGGGGGGGGGGGGGGGGGGGGGGGGGGGCGGGAGCCCCCCCACTTGGAACCCTTGCCCCCCCCCCCCCCGCTCGCCCCCCCAAATGAAATCAAGTACGGCTGTAAATAAAATTTACAAACAAAGTACACACCAAATCCTCCCCAATAATGACATCGTGTCGGTTGAGATTGGCACTGTCGGTTCATTTGACGAAAGGAATCATGGAATTATGATGGTCAAAAGTACATATATGAAAAAATTTCGCGCGCTACGCGCGCATATGTCTTCCTAAACTGATATATTATTTGGTACAAGCTTGTTTAGAGCCAAAATGTAGCTCAATTGTCCAAAAAATAGCTGTAAAGTCGAAAATTTCCGCGCGCTACGCGCGCATCTATTTACTCAACAAATCTTAGGAGCCCCCCCCATTTCAAGTCACTGCCCCTTCTTGCCCCCCCAAATGAAAAAGTCTAGTTACGCCACTTGCAAGGGAAAAGAAAGTCGCAATAGGCTAGTGTATATAAGAGAATACATAGTTGGTCCAAAGTCCTAAATCCGATGGCATAAAATGACAATTGACAAGTGCATTATTCCTGAATTTTTGGGCTACAAAATGAGCCCAATCTGTAAAAAGTGTATTATTTGGGTTACAAAAGGCGGGCAATAGTTTTACGAGCGTAGCGAGTAAAAAAATATTTTGAGGTTAAAAAAGTCTCACTCTGAACATTACTCTGAACTTGACAGCCCTGCCGTATTTGAGTCTGATAATTTTCATCCCCCCCACTCAAAAAAAGTAGTTACGCCCCTGATTACACCGAACGCACTTTATTGGAACAACCTATATTGGATAGATTTGTCCAACAACAGTATTGTGGAGCTACACCCCAATCAGTTCAAAGGACTGACCATGCTGTTTGGGATAGATTTATCCAGCAATCAAATGCTGGAGGTGTATTCACGGCAGTTTTTAAACCTAACCACCCTGTTTTATTTAGATCTGTCCGGAAATCGCATCATGATACTACAACCGCTGTCATTTGAAGGGCTTGTTAACCTGGTGATATTATATATCTCAGCTAATTCTATTGCAGTGATGGATCCAGAGCAGTTTTCTGGGCTCACCAATCTGAAAGTTCTAGAACTTTCAGGCAATGTTATCGCTGTGTTACACCCGAACCAATTTGAACCGCTCGCTGGTCTGATAGCTCTTAATTTGTCCCGCAATAATATCGTGGAGTTGCACCCGGATCATTTTCAAGGGCTAATCTCCATTTATATGTTATATGCGTCCCATAATAACATTGTGGTGTTACATCCGAAACTGTTTGAAAACCTTACCAAACTTCAAAGGTTGGAATTGTCCGGCAACAGTATAGCAGAGCTTCACCCACAGCAGTTTGAACCACTCACTATTCTGACCTATCTAGTTCTGTCCAACAATAGTCTAGTTAAACTTCACCGGCAGCAGTTTCATGGGCTGTCCAATCTAAGCGTCAGATTGGATCTTTCCGACAATGACATTTTTGAGCTACACCCGAAGCAGTTTGAAGCATTAAACAACCTACGATCACTATTTATCTCCGACAATAATATAGTAAAGCTACACCCGCAACAGTTTAAAACACTAGTCAACCTGCTATTGCTAGATTTGTCCAACAATGAAATAGCAGATCTACACCCGCAACAGTTCCGAAACTGTTGCACCAAACTAGAACACTTATTTCTTTCCAATAATAATATTGTGGAGCTTCATCCACAGCAGTTTCAAGAACTTATTCATCTCTTTGATTTAAATCTCGAAGACAATAATATTGTGAAGCTAATCTCTCAGCAATTTGGAAGGCTTGCTAATCTTAGGAGACTCTTTATGTCCACCAACAGTATTGTGAAACTACACCCGCAACAGTTTAACAACCTACCCAAACTACGTTTGTTATTTCTAGCAAACAACGAGATATTGGAGCTACACCCTCAACAGTTCGAAAGACTAGCCGAACTGGAACAGCTAAACATATCCAGTAATCACATTATGTCGTTGAATTCACAGGTATTACAATCACTTACTAAAATTGAATTTATTGACTTAAGTAACAATAATTTAGTTCTTTTTCAGCTGCCGATGTCCGTGAAGTACCACTATTTAATATGCATTTTGCTTTCGAACAATAAACTTTCAAATTTCTCGCATGGTCTACTACAAAATATGTTGCGTCTGGAATATCTAGATGTATCGGAAAATTGGTTTAATAGATTCGATGCTGGGTCTTATTTTGGTAATAATTCACTGACCTCACTTGATATCGTAGATTTGAGACAAAATAGGCTGCACGTTGTAAACTATGATTCTTTTCGAGCATTCCATAATGAAACGATAATAATGGTTGACAAAGACGCAACATGTTGCTTCATAGAGTCGGCAACATGCACGGCTACAATTCCTCGTTCTCAATTTCTGACATGTGGCAGATTGCTTTCGAATCGAGTTCAAAGAATCACTCTGTGGATATTAGGCATTTTTACCGTTATCAGTAATATGTGTGTGCTTTGCTACCGTTATGCAAAACGTAAAGTCACTAACGAAGTTCAGTTTATTTTGATCGCAAATCTGTCAATTTCTGATCTCTTTATGGGTTTGTACATGCTTGTAATAGCTTCAGCAGATATTTATTATTCATATCTTGGTTATTTCCCCTCTGAAGCTTGGAGATCAAGCATTACCTGTAAGGTTGCCGGAACACTGTCTGTCTTGTCAGGCGAAGCGTCTGTGTTTATCATTACTCTGTTAAGCATAGACAGATTTATGGGTATCAGATATACATTTAGCCCTAAGAGATTAGATGAAGTGTCGGTGAGGGTAGTCGTAGCCGTAATGTGGTTATTTGCAGTCCTGATAAGTATAATTTCAACCATTTTGTCAGAATTTGCGCCGGATTTATATGACGTTTCCGAAGTGTGCACCGGCCTCCCGCTCACTAGACGTCATATCTTTGAGACTCTCTCATGGCAATTTCAAGTGGGGCTATCCGAACGAAATCACCCAATTGAAATTGATAATACTCAGGAAGTCGTTGTTGGCACTAAACCGGGTATGTACTTTGGTATAGCGTTATTTTGCATTATTAATTTCATATGCTTGGCGGTGATAACGATTTGCTATATCGGGATATTCGTAACGGCACGACAGAGCGCAGCAAGTGTCGGTCGAAGTCAAACCAAAAAAGATGAACTGCGAATGGCCATGAAGATAGGCATTGTAGTCATGGACAGATATGATGTGTTGGTTGCCTATCATTATGCTCTCAATCATTGTGCAAAGCGGATGGGTTGCAGTTACTCCGCTCGTCTATACCTGGATTGTAACGTTAATTCTGCCCATTAATTCCGCTGTCAACCCATTTCTGTATTCCTTAGCGACAGTAATATATGGTTTTGTACAAAAAAGAAGAAAGAAAAACGACCAGAGGGAAGGCCTTACAAATTCAAAAGGACAGTTAACTAAAATGGGGCCAACATCTGTTGAAACCATTTCTTGAATTAACAAGGTATTTTGTTTGGTAAAAGCACCAGGTAGAAATAAACCTATAGAACTAAATTGGTCATGGAGAACTTTCCTGAAGACTTGAAGCCGTCTTGTTAATTGAATAATGAAAAACATTGAAACTTATACCCGCGAAGCGCTTAACAATTGGCATTTGTAACACGAATATTTGGTGTGGTTCGAGACCCATAGAGTACACACCACTAATAAAATCTCCTATGCTTACTGTGTAAAATGGACGATAATTATACGCCATTTTCTCGCTTATAAAGCAACTGGTTGCTTCAACTTTGCATTCTGTGTGAAGATTATGGTCTTGGGTTTCCTGTAAAAAAAAAATATATATAAGGTCAAGGCAAAATTTTCGAGATATGCACCATCGAAGATACGCATGTTTGTAGATTGCCCATCAGGCCTAGCTTATAGGTCTAAGCAATTCTAATCAATTATTTGAAGTCCCTAAAATGACTTTAAAATCATAAAAAAATGGTCAAAGAAGAAAATTTGCACTGATATTGTTTGATAATCTTCATTTAATAATCATCCGATCAAAAGTTTGGCCAACAACACTACTTTTGAAGCATTTTTATATATTTCACTTAGAGGAGTGTCATCCCAACCAATTCAACAGGCCTTTCGTGGACTCTTCCATTATTTATTTAGTGGTGTGAATCCTATAATGTTGAAACCTGTAGCAATATTGCACGCGAAGCGCGCACAAAGTTTCAGTTTTTAAAGTAAAATGGTCATGGAAAACTTTCCTTAAGCCATCTTGTTCAGCTTGAATAATGAAACATTGAAACAAATACGCGCGAAGCGCGAAAAAAAATGTTTACTTGACCTTTTTAGTGTTAAAATGCAAATGTTAGCGCGCTGCACGTATAATTAGTTTCAATTTTCATTATTCAAGCTTAACTAAATGGCTTCATGAACGTATTTTTCTGGACCATTTTAGTTCAAAACTATTTTTTTGCTCGATTCGCATTCAATTTTCCTACAGGTGTCAACTTATATATGATAGGTCTCGAAGCACCGTAAATATTCGAAATAGTATGTGGGGGACGTTAAAAACTTCATACTGGACTTTTTTTTTAACGTCCCCCACATACTATTTAGAATATTTACGGTGCTTCGCGGCGCAGGCGTGACGATCGTTCGATGCACTGCCTTTGAATTGGACCAATCGGATTCTGATTCTGTTGTTCTGTATACAAATGCGCATGCTCGGTATTTGTATGAATATTCACATATGCAAAATACTCGTGGAATCATCACGAGTAAATGCACACTTTTTGGACGTACTATATTTTCCCAGTCCCTGTATTTGGTCCGCCATTTTTAAAGATGGCGGCTATAAAGAGGGACGCGGGGACCCAGTCTAATTTAGTGTAGTGCACTCTTAAGCAAGGACGCTCTAATTATATATCCTGCACCACGAAAGCGCCAGCTGAATTTACAACTCGAAAATGCGAGCGTCGCGTCAAGTAAAAAACCTTGCGCGTAAATGTTCAGAGTGCGACTCACGTGCCACCCTAGCGTATACTTGCATTAGGCCTATATCTAAAACATGAAAATATTAAAATTGTTTGCGAAATAGGCCTACTAATAACCATGTTCAGCAATCTTTAATGTGTTATAAGAATTTCTCTCTTTCCATACATTTTGGAGCCACCGTAATTGAAAATCAAAAATCAAATCAATGATAATCTACCTACAATGTTGATAGTTAGTTGAATTTGAGCATATATTCGTACATATTATCCATGACAAACCACAAAATATTTGAATTTTAGACGGTATTTTAAACAAGACATTGACATATCCTATAAATCATTGTCGGAATCACAAAGACAGTTTTTCAGTTGAAAGTCATGTTTGTGTTCAAAAGTGGCCAAAGTGGGATTCGCACTGAATTGATCATATCTCGGTAGTTACGTCGTGATGTTCAATGGGATCAAGTGTATTTAATAGGAGACTAATTTGTAAATTTGTAAACAAAAGAACATGGTATGTAGTTTTAATTAAAGGGACACTAAGAGATGTGTTGGAGGCAGCGCCCTCAATTATGATAAAAACTGAGATTAGTTTATTTTTATAATTGTATTACATGTATGAACTTACACCTATAAGGATTAAGAAAAATCAGCTCTCTTTGTACAAGAAAACGTTGATTCAAAAAATGCTGGTCCCGCGGGACCAGCATTTTACGTCCGACAGTATCCCCGTGCAGTACGCGTGATACATAACGCGAACCATATTTGCATAGAGGGCGTTTTTCAATAAATAGCGATGATATTGTTTTAATCTAGTTTTGCTGTGTTTTTTGTTAGTAGAAACAACAATAATGGCGATTTTTAATGTTCATCTTGAATTCTGAAGTAAATGTTTAAACATTTAAACTTTTCAACACCACTTAATGTCCCTTTAATTTTCTAACTTATTATGGGAATCTTGACACGCCCTATAGAAGCATGTCGCTATCATGCAAACTAAAAACAAATAAACAAGATTGTGGATTATAAACACCGGCGCGCTCGCACTCCCAAAAAACCACCCTAAAATAGTCTTCAAATGATAAATCACTAGCAACAAAAAACATGAGATCGATCAGATCGACAAACCATCAATCATTCAGTACCAACCCAAAAAGATTTTAAGGTCTTCCCACAATGCATTGCATGAACGCCAGCCAACTTAAGCTGTTTTTACACGATCCGTTTTTCGAGCTCTTATAAGGTTTTATTATTATTATTAAAAGGCTTTTATATATTAGCGCCTTTTCCGTAGATCAAAGCGCTTTACAAACATGTGTATTATAATATATACAGGCATAAAATATCTTAATAAAATTACATGGTCAATTATATCAAGAATAATTAAGAAACAACTTGCAATGCAAAACATAACACATTAAAAACCCGAAAATAAAATTTGAAACAGTCAATAAAAAACCTCATCTTTTGGAAAGAGATGAGTTTTGAGTTGCTTTTTGAAAACTTTAGAAAGAAGGAAAAGGCACTTTATACTGATAACTAATTTATTAATTGAGGTAAACTAAAACCTGAGAGCTCCAACTATGAACGCGCTATGAAGCCATGATTGTGTGCATATGTCTATGGGAACCGAGACAAATTGGAGACCAGAATTAGCGCGTTTTGCAAAAACGCAATGCATTGTGGTGTTGTCTTTATATTCTTCTGTGGTATCAACCCTACTTTCAACGGTATACTGGTCTCAAACCTTCACGTACCAAGCCACACGCTCCATGTTTTAGCAATAGGCATCTACTTCAAAACGCTGTCACAACAACACACCTAAAATAAGTTGTTTACGTAGATAAGCAAGTAGTAAAGTGGTTGTCTGCGCTTGCAATCATACGGTTCATCTTCCTCTTGACTGACGTGGTCGCGTAGCCACCCTTTAACACTTTCCACGCGGCAGAAGTCCGCAGACTACACTTTAAAAAATGTCCCAAATTGTTTCAACAATGTCAAAATTATTGAATTCAATGACCATATTTGGAATCACCCTGAGAATACATTAAAATAAGTACAAACATGCCTAGTATTGGTTCAGTAATTCTTGAGACTTTGAAATTTGGGAAAGGTTTCTGAAAAATCTGTTTTTGTATATGGTTTAGCCGCATGGAAAGTGTTACCAATGCAATGCGTGTATTAAACAACGTTCATCATCAACTATATTCTATTTTGTTCGTATTGTGCTTTTTAAAAGCGTTTATTTTTGTAGTAAGTAGTTGTCAACGCTTGCAACGCCTTAAATCATACGGTAATATGCCTTTGACGTGGTCGCATACCTTAACACGTTCCACGCGGCAGGCGTCTGCAGACGACATTCAACACTTTCACAAAATGTCTCAAAAAAGTCAACATTATTGAATTTAATTTAATTACCATATTTGGAATCACCGTGAGAAAAACATTAAAATAAGTAAAGTACAAGCATATCTAGTATTGGTTCATTAATCCTTGAGATACACTTTGAAAGAAGGGAAATTATTCCTAAAAGAATGTTTGGTATTTTGTTAAAACCAAATAGCCGCGTGGAAAGTGTTAAAGGTATATTATGTGATCTTTCCAGGGAACGCCCTCAACATCTTGCAGATTTACATTTCTGATCATAAATCGTACATACATTCCAAGTTACAGGGCGATACGATTCTTAATTACTTCAAAATCATGATTTTAGAGTGAAAATAAACTGTCGGATAACTCCGACAGTTTATATTTTTACTGTAAATTCACTCTAAAACCATGATTTTGAGGTAATTAGGAATCGTATCGCTCTGTAACTTGGAATGTATGTATGATTTATGATCAGAAATGTAAATCTGCAAGAAAATCTACTTTCTAAAAAAATAATGAATAGAGGGCGCTATCTTGAAAAGATCACATAATATGCCTTTAAGCATCTAGCCTAAACAAAAAAAAACCAATAACGTCATACCATATATAGTTGTATTGTATTGTAAGATTCAATCCATTAAACACTGATTGATTGAAATAAATGTTATGACATAAATTAATCACGACGTATATCCGACATAATCGATACTGTATGAAATGCAATTACCGTAATGACTATAATAGCACATACACAGCCAGTCCAGAATTCCACAAATTTCACTTATTGTACAGCTTCAGAGTGCTGTAAATTTGACATCGTAAATAACCTGATTGATTACAGCACTGTAATTATTAGCCAACTTGGTGTGTGTGTGCTTAGTAGATGATTGTCTGGGTGAGTGAGAGGTGTCCTACTGTGAAAGTGGTGTGTATCTGGTGTGTAGGGTAGAGCTCTGCCACATAAATCATCACTAAAATAGTCACTGTCGATGAGTGCTATTAATTCCTTATAGCACTCAGCAGCTACGCTGCCTCGTGCTATAAGTCATACTAATTAATTATGTTGTAATGAAAGATGTACTATAATATACATAGCACACAGGTGACGCTGCACAAACTTGCCACACACACACATGTCGTGCACAATTGAGAAATTTATATTTTTTAGGTAAACTTCAAATCTAATTTATAAACAAACAAAGGTAGGGGAGGATTGGGCAACTGGTCCAGTTAAAGGGCACAGGAAATGCAAATATAAGTGGTGTGATTTGAGTCAAGTCTACGAGGAGGGACCAGAAAGCATTCAATATTTGTGCTAGTTGATGATTACATCATTTGTGGAACTATTGATAGCCCCGTGAGTACTACATGTATGAAAGAAAATTCCAGGTGTCATTTGTGGCGTGTTCATTTTTCTGGCCCTGTTTATTGTAATGGAATGTCCCACAAAGACTTGGAGCAGGATGATCATCCCATTTCCTGTGCCCTTTAAGCATATTTCATGATATAAAAGATTAAAGCGTGTGTAAATATTTATCGAATTGCTATGAAAATATCACCATGTAACTGTTTACAAAATAGCATAATATAAACAATGTTAAAAAACATGAACACTTTACTTCGCGTGGACCCGTTACCCTTCATTGGGTCAAGTGGTCCAATATGTTTCAACGGTTAGAATACACAGAAATCAGTCATGACAACATGGAAACCAGGCAGAATTTTCTTTACAAACACATTTACATATTATTTAACGTGTAAAAACGAAACCATGTCTCATGAAACCCATGTATTATACAACAACAACAACAACAACAACAAACGGCGCTATTTACATAAGTACCATAGCGTTTACAAGAAAATAAAGATTAAAATAAATCAGTCTTAAGATTACTTTTAAAAGTCTCCGTTGACTGAGCAGTTCTGAGGTGTATTGGCAGGGAGTTAGTTCCAGGCCTTTGCAGCAGTAACCTTGATCACCTATAGTAAGGTTGGATCTGGGAACAACCAGCCGGTTAGTGTAGTGTCCATCGCAGATCGTAGGGAGCGAGCAGGGACATACACAGAGAACTGCTCAGCCAAATAGGGGGGAGCTAAGTTGTTTAAAGCCTTAAAAATGTACAAAACTACTTTATACCCAATCCTTTGTTGAACTGGCAACGGGACTGGCAACCAATGCAATGTCTAAATAAGGGGTGTGGCATCAACTCTTCTACTAACCGCGAACACAAGGCGAGCAACGCTGTTTTGCAGTCGCTGCAGGCGGCTGACATCCTTTGCCGAAAGCAAAGTGAAAAGGGCATTGCAATAGTCAAGTCTAGAGGTGACTAAAGCACGGACTGCGTGGTGACATGTTTCTTTGTCAATAAATCTCCTGATACGCCATAAATGGTGGTTAACGTGTAAATAGCAGTAATACTATAGTATTTCTGCAATTTGTCATAATAATCAATAACTCCAAAACCTTTCAGAAAAAAAAGCCAAAACTGCATTTTTTTTTTAGCCATTACACAGATTTCTGTAGCTAGCGAGCATCGTTGAATTCACAATTATTACGGCGTTCGCGTCCTAAAAGTAGACGAGAGTCTTTAGTTAAAGTAAGAAATGGTATACTTTGTTATTTGCAAATTTATAAACTTATAACTCTACCAAATTAATACCCGTGATATATATTTCACTTGGTTGATCAAGTCGAGTTCAGCACTCACGCTGTGTAATTACTGTATTACTTTATGTTCAGTCATCATTGGAGTTTCTGGCAAATGTAAAGATGGAATAAATAAAGGATTGTGTTAGATGATTGAAACGAGTTGAGTTGCAGTGTACCTTTGACTAGTTTACCCCGTGACAAGATGATAGAGACAACATACAATAGATGATATTCATAATTGGCGCATTTACGTCTAGAGAGGGCCGTGCTATCCAACTGAGAATGCTCGGAGCAATTAGTGCTCTGAAAACGAGGCTAACGATGAAGCCGAGACGAGAGTGGTGTAGTTTTTCAATGTGGTGAACTTTGCACTAATCATAAAAATGCTTCATACTTCTGAGCTGTTCAATATTTGACTTTATTACATTCGTGAAATAAACTTGAACGTATAAACTATAATAGGCCTATTCCACTAGTTTGAAATGAAATATTTGCTGGTAACCGACACTAGTCTAGGAAAGTGTAAAAGTTCACAGTTCATTACATTGCAGTAAAAGTACGAGATTGTATGTTTATCGAGTATGTCTCCCTCTTTAGACATTTTACAAATCGCCAATATGAATAACGTCTATATATGGGCTTTGCAAACTATAGTCTCACTCTAAGTATGGAACCCCATAGACAGATGAACGATCGGTCACGTGCTAAGGGGGATCGATTCCCTAATCCCTATATCACTTCTCCTGCCTCCTAGCTTCCATCCCTATCCCTCATTCCAACTAACATTCCCTATAGATACCCCTTTCCCCTATTCATGTCCCTACACCATCTCCTTCCCATTTCCCCTCCTCCTTTCCACCCCAACCGTCCCCTTTCCATCACTTTCTCCCTCCGGCCACTCTTCTCCTCCCTCCCATCTTTTCCTTCTCCCCTCTTCCCTTATCTTCCTTCCTCTCTCCCGTATTCCTCCCTCCCCCTTCCTTCGTTCCCATCTCCCCTCCCATCTTATAACTCAGATTTGGTTTGGTCGGGGGTGTGCCGCTGGAGATTCAAAACCCCTACCCATTTGGAAAAATCGGTACCCATTTTTAGGGGTTTTGCTTCATTTTAGACCAAATTTTCGCAAATTATCGGGAAAAAGGACCTAATTTTTGCAAATTTTCGCGAAAATAGACCCATGTCTAAGGATTTTTCAGTTGAAAAGCCTACCAATGGCTAAGGATGTCTCATGAAAAAACGACCCACTGGAGCGGCATGTCCCCGTATGCCTTACATACGTGAGTACCCCCCGGGGATCGATGGTGCATCTGTCCATGGGGTTCAATGCTAAACATTTTACGGAGAACAACTCAGATAACAAGTCTACGTTGGGCCAACGTCGGCAAGGTCGCGGTCGGAAAGCCAACGTCGGGCCAACGTTGAGTTGCAACAGGATTTTATGTCGGTAATTGGTTGGCAAATCAACGTCAAAATGACGTTGGCAATTGGTCGGTAGGCGACGGTCGGCAAGCCAACTTTGGCCCAACCACATTAAAAAACACCAATGATAAAAGATGTAAGATATTTATATAGGAAAATAACATGTTAATAGAAGTTACAGATTCACTACCAAAAGGGAATAATGTATGTAGCTCTGCTGCATCGCCCATAATTCCTATTACAAGTGACCGGTTCACTACCGAGAGGAAGTGATGTATGTTACAGTAGCTCTGCTGCATCGCCCATATTTTCCATTATTTGCCCACCCCGTGTTTAAGATCTCGAATCGAAGTTCTAGAAACACTTTCTGGTCAATTATCTACCAACACTCTCTCTATGTAGTCACCCGATAGTCTATACCGGTAGTGTGTGATGTGTTCCAATTGGACCAACGTTATGCCAACGTTGTGCCGGCGTCAAACAATTGATGTTGTGCCAACGTTGGCTTGCCAGACACAATTACGTAGGCCCAAAGTCATTTGTTGACGTTGGCCCAACGTTGTGCCAACACTGTTGTTGAAATGTTGGGCCAACGTAGTGCCTATGCTGTTGTTGAAATTAAAGCGTTAAGCCAACGTTGGACCAACATTGTGCCAACGTCAAACAACTGACGTTGTGCCAACGTTGGCTTGCCGGACAAAATTACGTTGGCCCAATGTCATATTTTGACGTTGGCCCAACGTAAGTGCTTTCGTTGGCCCAACGTAGTATTGCTATCTGGGGAGGTCGGGAATTAGTTTATTGTTTGCAATGGTTTCCACAACGAGACTATATGTCAGATTGTACTGTGTAGATACTATTGGACTCGATAATTTCTGGAGCTGTTTGGGTGCAATTCTGGTAAACCCAGCCTTTATCAATTTGATTGATGAAGGCGCCCACATTGAAAGGGCTTGTTTGTTTTACCGTTTTCGTCGATTATTTTCCCCGTGGTCAATCATCTTATTGGAGATTTGTAAATTAATACGTTGGCGGCGTGTAAGTCACAGTGCAAATAATAACCATATTCGTGAAGGGCTTTCAAACCCTTGCCGGTATCCTGTAGTAACATCAGCCAGTGTTCTGTAGTGATATCGTCTTTCGAAAGTTGTTGAAAGAGAGTATTCGTTTCGTAGGTTGTCCAAGCGCCTGCGAATTCCATTAGGAATGATCTAATGCCGTGGTTGCTGGGCTACATGCTAATGAGGTTCGGAAAGGCCTCATGGCCTTGTACAGCCTGCGAATCCTGGTAGACACCTGTCATGCTTCTGGAATGGGTTAATATGAAAGCCTAAAAATAACACAAGATGAGTATATTGATAGCTTTAATATTGTTATATTATAATGTAAATTTCAAGGGATCTCATCAGATTGCGGATCCTAACAAACTGCTCCAGGGCCCATTGGCCCTTTCTGTAGAGAAAATTCCAATGTTCATATTTTTAGTCACAATCCTATCTCAATGTTAAAGAATCTATCAATCGGATGGTTTTCAAAATATATCAGAAGATGTCAAGCGCATCTAAACTCGCCAAACTTCATTATGATTACTTCTTTGGGTTTAAACTGGTGTATTCATGACGAGTTCCAATATACCTATGTTTGATTTGTGTCACATCCTAAAAGTTGTAGCCCTCTATTCCCGAAGATGTCTGTCTATCACCATACATGTAGTATATAGACTATGGTCTCATAACAACTTCTTTCATTTCCGCGTAGTTGGCCCTGACCATCAGAAAGGCTTCCAGAATCACTAGACCAACTGTCGTATAGGCGCACTTCTCCTTGAGATAGGCTTCCAGATCTGACCATAAGTCAACGGCTATGGTCTCATAACAACTTCTATCATTCCCGCGAAAGTTCACCCAGGCCCTCTGCCAGAATCACTAGACCAACCGTCGTATAGGCGCACTTCTCCTTCAGATAGGCTTCCAGTATCAGACCAGGTCATCCTATAGTACGTCCTCACCATCTGACATGCTTTCAACCTCGGTATCTCCACCGTTGTTGTTTCCGTTGCATAAGTCAACGGCTATGGTGTCATAACAACTTCGGTCATTCCCACGAAGTTCGCCCTGGCCCTCTGCAAGGCTTCCAGAATCACTAGACCAACTGTCGTATAGGCGCACTTCTCCTTCGGATAGGCTTCCAGTATCAAACCAGGTCATCTCATCATGTATTAGTACCTCACCATCTGACATGCTTTCAACCTCGGTATCCCCACCGTTGTTGTTTCCGTTGCATAAGTCAACGGCTATGGTCTCATAACAACTTCTTTCATTTCCGCGTAGTTGGCCCTGACCATCAGAAAGGCTTCCAGAATCACTAGACCAACTGTCGTATAGGCGCACTTCTCCTTGAGATAGGCTTCCAGATCTGACCATAAGTCAACGGCTATGGTCTCATAACAACTTCTATCATTCCCGCGAAAGTTCACCCAGGCCCTCTGCCAGAATCACTAGACCAACCGTCGTATAGGCGCACTTCTCCTTCAGATAGGCTTCCAGTATCAGACCAGATCATCCCATCATGTATTATTAGGGGAGGTGCGGGAGAGTTGAGCCATTTTTTATATTTTGTGTCACCATATGCTGAAGAAAAGTACAAATCTGTAAAAAATTAGTGTAAGATAAACTTTAGAGTGTTGTTTTCGTTGTGAAACAATAACAGTTGGGATAGCAGTTAAGGCTTATTTATACAAAAGGTTTGAAAAAAATTGGTAAAGTGGCTCAACTCTCCCTACAGTATGGGAGAGTTTTAGCCACCATTACAGGAGAGTTGAGCCAGCATGATAAGTCAATGGCTGGTGAAAAGAAGAAAAAAAATCATATTTTTTCAACTTTTGATTTATTAATCCTTAAAGTAAATTATGGTGCTCAATTGTTATTATCATGGCACAAAATAACATTTTCTCTCATTTATTATACATTTTTCACCTTAAGTCCAAAAATCAAAATGTTACTACATGTTTTCCCTATGCTCAACTCTCCCCATGACCAATGGCTCAACTCTCCTCATGGTGACCATTTTGTAAATAACCCAATCCTGTCTGGTGTAGAACTTTTGGTAGTTTACAATAGTTCTCTAAAATAATGGTCATATATACCCCCTTCAATAAACAAATTACCGCTATTATATTCTAAGTCTTGCTATGGGAAAAAAGACAAAACATTTATTTTTATATTTTTCACTCAAAAGTGAAAAAACTGATTTTGTTTAGGTATCTTTGATACTGAGCACACATGACAGTAGAGTTTAACACTAAGAATGTCGTATTGATGCTATATAACAATATATGCCAATATACATTTGAGTAAGTTACTACTTTTCGAGTTATAGGGGGTGGTTCAACTCTCCCGGTGGCTCAACTCTCCCGTATCTCCCCTACCTCACCATCTGACATGCTTTCAACCTCGGTATCACCACCATCGTTGTTTCCGTTGCATAAATCAACGGCTATGGTCTCATAACAACTTCTATCATTCCCGCGAAGTTCACCCAGGCCCTCTGCCAGAATCACTAGACCAACCGTCGTATAGGCGCACTTCTCCTTCAGATAGGCTTCCAGTATCAGACCAGATCTTGCTATATCCTGCGGATATCAATAGATTCACTTGCTGTCTACTGATGATAGCAGTGTATTCACTTGCTATCTACTGCTGATAGCATTGTATTCACTTGCTATCTACTGCTGATAGCATTGTATTAACTTGCTATCTACTGCTGATAGCATAATATTCACTTGCTATCTACTGCTGATATCAATAGATTCATGTACCGTATTGCTGATCGCATTACTTGCTATCTAGTGCTGATATCATAATATTCACTTGCTATCTACTGCTGACAGCATTGTATTCACTTGCTATCTACTGCTGATAGCATTGTATTCACTTGCTATCTACTAATGGTATCATTATATTTACTTGCTATATATATATATATCATATCATTACTTGCTATCTAGTGCTGATAGCAAAATATTCACTTGCTATCTACTGCTGATAGCATTACTTGCTATCTACTGCTGATATCCTTGTACTCACTATCTACGGCTGATAGCATTGTATTCACTTGCTATCTATAATAGTTGATAGCATTTGATATCATGGATCATGATAGGCCTGGTTTCAACCATGAGATAGTTTTTGCTATCTTTTTATGGCTGGAAAAGAATCATGTGATATCATGTTATAAAACAAATTGAATGCCTTTTGTTTGTGCAAAAGTAAAACTATATCACTCGGTCCAATTTGAATTATTCCATTCTGATAGCTTTGTAGCATTGTATTTATTTGCTATCTACTGCTGATACCAATAGAGTAACTTACTATTTATTGCTGATATCATGCATTACTTACCATGTACTGCTGGTAGCATTATATTCACTTGCTATAATGTTAATAGCATACTTTATTCAATTGTTGTCTACGGGTGATAGCGTTATATTCACTTGCTATCTACTGCTGAATTTGCTATCTACCATTGGTGATAGCATTGTACATTCAGTTGGTGTTTACTGCTGCTGGCGGATCCAATTTCAATTTCCGAACTCATTTGGTGCGATCTGGTGTATACTTTTGACCAACATTTTATCAAAAAGCCACCTCTTCATTTCCAATAAATATTTTGTTTTTTTATCAATGCACGAAAGAAGTTGAGCATATTATACTGATATATTTTTGATTTAAGTATAGATGATTTGAAAGGTCGAACAGGGGGAGTCTGAGGGGGGAAGTGCCCCCCTCAGAAGTCGAAAATTTTTCAATTTTCGAACTCATTTGGTGCGATCTGGTGTATACTTTTGACCAACATTTTATCAAAAAGCCACCTCTTCATTTCCAATAAATATTTTGTTTTTTTATCAATGCACGAAAGAAATTGAGCATATTATACTGATATATTTTTGATTTAAGTATAGATGATTTGAAAGGTCGAACAGGGGGGAGTCTGAGGGGGGAAGTGCCCCCCTCAGAAGTAGAAAATTTTTCAATTTTCGAATTCATTTGGTGCGATCTGGTGTATACTTTTGACCAACATTTTATCCAAAAAGCCACCTCTTCATTTCCAATAAATATTTTGTTTTTTTATCAATGCACGAAAGAAGTTGAGCATATTATACTGATATATTTTTGATTTAAGTATAGATGATTTGAAAGCTCGAACAGGAGGGAGTCTGAGGGAGTAGAAATTTTTTCAACTTTCGAACTCATTTGGTGCGATCTGGTGTATACTTTTGACCAACATTTTATCAAAAAGCCACCTTTCCAATCAATATATATTTGTTATCAATGCAAGAAAGAAGTAGAGCATACGACGTATATACTGATTTTTTTCTTAATTTAAGTATAGATTGTTTAAAAGCTCGAACAGGGGGAGTCTGAGGGGTGATGTGCCACCCCCCCCCTCTTCTTCCTCTCTTTCTTTTTTTCTTTTCTTTTTTCCTTTTTTTTTTTTTTTCCCCTTTTTTTCCCCCTTTTTTTTTTGGTAGGGGGGGGGGGGGGCCCGTCGGGCCCCCTCCCCTGTATCCGCGCCTGTAGCATTGTATTCACTTGCAATCTACCAGTGGCGCAGCTAAGTTTTTTTTATATTGAGGGGTAGGGGGGGGGGGGGGGGGGTTGAAAGTGAACCAAAAAATCAACTTTTTAAAATTGCCACCGAGTCAGAAATTTTAGAACGGGGGACGGGCATTCAATTACCGGCAGTACCAATTTCAACCGACAGTCACTTTCATCCAACGGCGCCATATTAGGCCTACGTGCCAATTGAAAACCAAAGGTGCCAATAACCGACACAGAGTGCCAATCTCAACCGACAGTGTCAAAATTACGACCGACATGCGATACTACTCTAATATTGGAACTAGGCTATCCAAATGTTGGTTACGGTAAAGAATTTCGCAGCCGAATCGCTATGGAGCGTCACGACTGGAGAAAGAGTCTAACCCGTGGCCAGTCACATCCCGGAAATTACGTATCAATTTAGCGCGAATTTTAATAATGCGGATGCTTGATGATAGTCGATCATCGGATTTGTTTATTATTTGTTGCTGTTGCAAAGCTAGTGATTAAACCTGGTATGAGTGAATTTGTGTATAAATTGCGTGTCACCTGGATGGAGCATTTACCCGTAAGTAATTTTTACAGAGAAATACTGGCCAATATCAATAAATAATCCCATTTTAATTCTATTTTCACTAAAGTAAAGAAGCCTATTTCAGAACTCCTATTACAAATGTACATGCACGTAATTTAGGAGCCGAAATCGGCAATATCCTCAACATACGGAGTAAAGCATGCAGGGCAGATAGCTATCTTTTATGTACTTTGCAAAATACTAATTACTGCCTTGTGCTTTATTCGGCGTCGTATCTTTATTGTTGGGCGATCCAAATTCAAGCCAGTAGGAAATAGAAACAGGTTGAGATAGTGTTACCAATGCATACATATTATTTGAACATTTAACATGATATCTGAACTGAAGCAAAACTTTGAATTCTTGAGTCTGTAACTCCAAAAGAAGCAACTGCTTGTCCATGGAGGTTCGTGCTGTGCGGGGTGAAGAACTGGTGCTCGCCAGATTCGTAGATATATACAAATGGTGCAAGTAAAAACATAGGTGCTGGAAGTTACAGTTGGTGTTGGGTAGCTGTCGGAAGCATCCCACAGAGGACCGGCAGTGCCAAAGATTTAAATTGTCGTACTGTAGGTGCTGTGACGACATTTGAGGGGAGTCTGTTCCAGATTGATATTGTGCGTACGAAGAAGGAGTACCTGTACGAGTTTAGGCTTGGTGATATGTTCTGGTAACATAATGTATTTGTAAATCTCCCTTGGCGAAGAGCCGGTATGACACAAGATGGAAACGGGATATTGACAAGTTGATATTGAATTTTATAAAACATGGATGACTGACCAAGGAGTCTTCTAGTGGCAAGAGAGTCCCATCCCAGATTCTGTAGCATCTCAGTGACGCTGGCTGTGTGGTCGTAGTTTCCAGTTACGAATCTCGCCGCTTGCCTTTGTACTGCCTCTAACGTGTTTATTTGTTGTTTTACGTGAGGATTCCATGCTGCAGACGAGTACTCGAGCTTAGGACGCACGAGAGCTTGGTACGCACGTGTCTTTACTGCAGGTGAGCATGATGAGATGTTTCTCCTGAGTACGCCAAGTGTTCGCCGGGCGTCTGCTGAGATGGCTTGTACATGGTCTTTCCAGTCAAGGTGGCTGTTTATGTTTACCCCCAGGTATTTGTGTTTTGATGTGACCTCGATGCAGTGGTTGTCAACCTTATAGGTGTGTTTGAGTGGTTTGGTCTTCCGTGTAATGGAATTTGATTCAGAAAGTTCAGAGCTACAAAATGCTTCATTACATTAGTGTAAGTGTAATTTTGAAACCTTGCAGGAGTATCATTTGAAGCCCGTTTAAAACCGAAATGTACCTTAATTATGGCCAGCTTCATGTAAATAGTGACTACAAATGTTTTCAGGGAACAGATTACGTCTGAATCCTAGCTCTCTGATTAGAGCTATTATCGAAATGAAGCATGAGTCGGCATCGCGAATGGTCGAATAATTATTATCATCAATATTTTTCAACTTTTCTGAATAAAATTGCTACATCATGTTTAATGTTCAACTAATACACTATACAGTCCTCAAAATGAGTAACTGACCAGGAAATAAATATACTCTTAAATCCAATACTATAGCTCCGACGTAAAAATATTAAATTAAAAAGTGTTAAGGAAATCTCTTTTCTTCAATTTGAGACATTGTTGATGAAGATCGGTTAATAATTGAGAACACTACATTGATAAGGATAGAACAAAAGTGCACTTACATTTTGACACATGGGTTTGAACACGCAGGATCGTGTGATAGGTATGTGTATGGGCTACATTGATCAATTGAAGCGTGGTGCGATACTTTTTTCCATGTGTATAGATGAATGAAAAGAGAAAAAAAATTGTGACAGGCCCCTGACACTGTATTGTTCGAATCACCGAAAGTATCGACGTTCATGAATATACAATGAATAATCATAAAAAATTTATAAATTAACAAAAATTGAAGCATCCCCAATCCTCAGCTTACCATCAATCCGCGAGTTATCGCTACCAGTTAATCACTAATGTGCCTATTGCTAGTCCGAGGCTGCGTGTCAACGAACAAATATTAAAATGAAAAACTGACTTTGTTTTGGTTTTGGGCACATAACTGAGGTAATATTTAATCAATCTTCAAGTGTAATATCTCAGAAGAAAAGAGATTTCCATACAGCTTTATAATTTAATATTTGTACATAAAAGCCATAGTCTTGGAGTTGAGAGCATATTAATTACCTGGCCAGTTACTTCTTTTGAGGACTGTATGTATACATTGGTTAAATATCTCAACCTGCAATTATTTCGAAGTAGGGGAGAGTGTGAGTGTTCGCCCCGTTTTCATTTGAAGAGGTCTAGAGAGTAGAGACGCCAATTTTAAAGATTGAATGGACCTATAATTGATATCATGTGAAAGATTGATATCTCGGCTACATAAGACCATGATCTCAGTACTCTAGGCCTTACTGTAAAGGCAAGAGTAAATGATAAAGACTCAAAAGGGCGAACTTGCCCGACGCCGCCTAGGTTCGCCCATAGGCCGGGGCAAGTTCGCCCTATAAGCTCAGCATAGGCTACACAAAGTACCATAATATCCAATACATATTCGTTATTCTTCGTTATTCTATAAAATTTAGGATCCAAATTATAGAGGTGGGGCATTTTTGCGGAACATAGGCCTACTCGTTCAGAATTTAAAAGTAATAAGAAATACCACATTTTGAAATAGTCTCCTCTAATATTAGTGTTACATGTACTTCATTCCTGATTACTATTTTCATAAGAGGAAAATCACAATTTTGAAATTATGCAAAATCATAACTATATAAATCCCTATTGGCGAACCTGCCCTATCATCATAGGGCGTATGTGCCCAATGTATAGCGCAATAAGTGTATTGACCTATACCACGGATGTCCCACATTCATTGATGGGTTGTTAACTGCATTAAATCCATAATCAATCCCATAATTTTGATGAAGTATCACCATCACACACAAAATTAAGTGTCTACTTTTAATGGGGGGAATTGACAATTTTTTTGACAAGAAATATTTTTCCTGATTTTTTTTAAAATGGGACCTTTGCCTCACCCAGTAAAGTAACCGATGTCAATTTATATGATATTTTTTCAGATGGAAATAAGCTGTTATTATATGAACACGTCATCTAGTGAGCAAAACCGACGGACCATCACTTTTGCAGCAGGTCTTCGATTGAAACAATACTCCATAATTGAACAAACTATGAATCACAGGAAAGGCAAACCGGTTTCTTGGTTTCATCCGCAGACATTTCTTGACCGACAAAAACATGCCTACAGAATTCTTATCATTAATTCGATGGGTGAACATTTTGGTGTGCCAGAAAACAGTTAAACACTTGCTATGGAAGACTAGTAACCAATCAACAAATCTGCCATGGTCTCTGTCCTTTCATGCCCCGACGAGACTTCACCTAATTGTCAAAAGCTGTAAACCACACAATAGATGTATAGGCTATAGCACCAGAAGCAGAACCTGAATTTCAGAACTTGGATCTGTAGCAAGCTAAGTAGATTTCTTTTTATGATATTGTATCGTATTGTTTTTATAATCTTGGCGCTGCAGCTCATTATCTGTGAGAAACGATTCTGAGAAGAAGAAAAAACTGATTAATAATCAAATTTACCATGGCGGGAAAAGAGCTCAAACAAACGCAAGCCTATTATAATACATGTATGTAATTTTGTTTTTAGATACAATTTTGCTAGCTAATACATGAAAAACAAATTTGACACACAATTGAAATTACACTCCCTCTTTCCATACGCATATTTATTTTGTTGACCCATTATAAACGCCCACATGGGGAGAATATTCACACTATGATGTTCTAATTAAGATATCTCATCAATTAATATCAAAATTATATATTTTGAGGGATGGGTCGACACATCGTTCAAAATATATCAATGGAAATATCAAATGATGAGATATCTTACTAAGAACATTTAAACTGTGAATGTTCCTCCCCATCTGTGCGTTTATAATGGGTCAACAGAATAAACATGAGTATGGAAAGTGGGAGTGTAATTTCAATTGTGTGTCAAATTTGTTTTGCATGTAATAGCTAGTAGTAGTATTGTGTCTAAATAGCGTCAATGCGTCATACAATAAATTTCAGTTTTATTAAAGTCGATGGCTTTTATATTATTTCTATGTTGGCATTTGTTGGTACCGTATGCTACTTAAACCTTATTCAAATCGTTTATTATTCCAGAATGAATGCTAATGACGAGAAGACATACTACACACACTAATATAGTTCTTTTGCAAATCAACCAACAACTGCTCTAACTGAAAAGATTGATCCCGTATGCATAATATGGTCGCATCAACTAGAACATTCTCCTCATCGAAATATTATTAAAAGAAGATGCAAGAACAAAGCTGTACGTCAACCAACAACATCACGCTATAAACCTGCACCCGTTTCACCCCTGCACAAGTGTTAGAGAGACCAGAATAACATTACAGGTAGGAACTGAGTATCGCATACTATTATTGTTGCATATAGTTTCAGAAATATCAAATTATATTGGATTGTTTCGGCAGATTGTTAAGGCCGGTGGGACCTCTATACCTCCTAAAAGGTGGAGGTCACAAAAAGTAAGCACCCCTAAAATTAAATCACTTTTGTTTACATAACTTCACACACAATTAAACGTTTTGAAAAATTGAAACAATTATGAAAATAATAATAAAAAATAATAAAAACAATTCCCATTAAAAGGGATAACCCATGCCCAAGATATTCCATTTATAAAGATAAAAAATAAAATAAATGGAAGGCACCGATTTTCATTTCATTTTTTAAAGATGAAATTGCTCTTTAGGTTGGTGTAAGTTGGAGGATAAATACCTATAACTTATTTACTCGGTGCGAAAAAAAGGTTAAAGGATGCATTGGCCTACATTATATTTAGCTTGATTTCCAGATTAATCCAATTCCGACCCTGTTTGGATGTTTAATTCCATGTCTGACAACTGTACAACTGAGACAACGCTATTTAAGGTTAAAGTGTATCCCTGGCATGCCTGGTCAAAGACAAGTCAAAAGAAGTTTTAATTGCAATCAGAACTACAAACTGCAAGCTATTCCAAAATTGAAATGAAACAAAAACCTCTTTTTATTATGCCAAGCACACAAAATTGTCATTACTGATAATTGATGTTCTTATTGCGCTTTCAAAACTTATTTCATGATGTCAATTTTTAATTTTTGATTTTGCGCGAAACATTTTTTGCATTGAAATTATTGAACCAACGTAATAACAATCCATACTGTGAAGGTGTACTTTCTCAATAACTTTGCTGATGATAGTGAAATAAACCAGCCTCTCCAAAATTGAATCTTTAAATTTAGTTACACATTTATAGTAGATTGGACTTTTCTTTTCTTTTCTTTTCTGGAAAACCGACTGCCATGTTCAGTGTGGAAAAACAGTAATATTTTTCGCAATTGATGCTCATTTTGGTTTGTAATGAGCCAATACAGTATACCTATCGTTCAAGTTTGACCAGATAACCATTTAAATCTTGATCTTCGGATATTTTCAATAAAATTACTTATTTGGTGAAGAAGGCAGGCCATCTATTTAGCAAGTATCAAGGTTAACAATCTCTCTTGGGGAGCAATGCCACAAGTGTTGCTTTATACAGAACTTACTAAAAGGATTCTAAGTGTCTCTAAGAAATTGTTTCCTATACCCGACTCTTGCTATTCTATTCTGGTGGTTATCTACTACAAAATACAATGAAAACTTTAACAATGACAATAATTTGAAAAAAGGCATACAAGACATTATTGTGGCAAAGGCCTTAGCTTCAGGGACCCGTTCAAGGATGCCTTACAATATTTCACTATGCCAAAGAATTTGCCTAGAATTTCTTGTACCCGTTCAAGGAGTGCCTTACAATATTTCACTATGCCAAAGAATTTGCCTAGAATTTCTTGTAATCTCAATGATAAAACCATAAAATGAACTTCCGTAAATTATATTACAAAGCACACAATTTAATCAAAGATCGACCGAAAAGAGACGGTCTTTGAATATGAACTTACAATACACTAATTTACCGGAGCAGTGATTCACATTTATCCAACATTTCCAAACCTGGGCCGTCTTAGGCTGTATTTGACCATAAATTCCAGTACTTATGATTTTACTCGTGCATGGCTCCCCGCTTCCCTGCTGACACAACTGATTATCATGCTGAGTAAATAGCCTGTCCTGAAAGCTGATGTCTTATTTGGGGACCGTTCATTATTTATGGTGGAGGGGGGGTTGGGACAAATTCGAGACTTGTATGTTAAAATTACCTAACCCCCCTACAGCTGAAACTGAAAATTACATGACCCCCCTGCTAACCAGTAGCCTTTTACACAACCCCCCCACCCCCATCCCCGAAAAAAATCAACTTGTCACATACTTACGGGGCTGTCTTTACCTTTGGAATTTTGTTCATGGATACGTTGGCAAATTTTGTTTGTGCCCTATCTGAACGGCCAATCATTTTATGATGCCCCTTCTTTTTTATATTGTGTGAAATTAGTAATGGCGAGCGTAGCGAGTTGGATTTTTTTCTTCATATTTATAAATTTTGGGTGTCTTTATAACCCGAACAAGTTAGAACATGAGCAGAAACGTATAATCCAGTGAAACGTTCTACTTTTGTGAGCATTGGTGCAAAGCAGAGATGAGGTGAAAAGCATGCAATAAATCACATTTTTAAATCATGAAATTGGATTTTGTAACATTATACACCCTGTGGCTCTAATGTCTCGACCGTTGATGATTATATAGATGTTTTCCCACCATATCGTCGATTCAGTGCTTCCACACCTCAAATTTTTTTTTACCTGGAATAGAATAGAGTCTCAGATTACCTGGAATTTGATGGGATTACCTGAAATCTTCAAAATTGCTATATTCGTGCAGTTTTTGGCTGTTTAACAAATTTAATGGAGGTCATAAAGAAATGCAAGAATTAAATGTATTGAGAAACTCCGAATTCCGCATCAAAAAAATAATACGTACAGGAGATGAGTGGTTAAATAATGAATGAATCAATGAATGGTCTACACAGAGGGCGCTCATTTTGTGTTTTGAAAGTAATACAATGGACCAGGGGGTGATTGTCGCTAAGGTTGGCAAAATTGTTTAATATTATTACGTGGAACCAAATATTAATTAAAAAAAGAAGGAAAAGGGTGGATATATTATCACAGTTTTGAAATTTCCGGATTACCCGGAATTACCTGGAATTATTTCATTACCCGAACATTACCTGGAAACAACCAAAATTACCCGAATTCCGGGTAATTACCTGCAATGTGGAAACACTGCGTCGATTTGCTGTCCAGAAGTCGTCTCATAGTAAAAGTTTTTGAAGTCGATAGGTTTTAAGAAAATATGCGCGAAGCGCAGAAAAAAATAGCATTTACACTCCAAAATAGCCTCTAAAATCACTCCAATCACCACCATCTTTAGTTTAAACAAATTTACACAACCCCCCCTGTTCAAGAATAAAAAGTTACATAACCCCCCCTATTTCAACATTTGAAAGTTACATGACCCCCCCCCCCCTATATTTTACCCAACCCCCCTCCCCCATAAATAATGAACGGTCCCTTGGCACCATGTAGATAGCACATGTGTAGGGTCTATTACCCTAGCATGTCTAGGCAGGTTACATTATCTTTTATTAGAAGTGAGAATATGTTATTATTTCAGAAACAAATCATAACTTTGGTAATATTGAATGGAATTCCTCCATTCAAACATGAAGAAACTAAAATAACTTTGGCACTTTCTTTTCTCATTTTTTGCACTTAAATGGCTGAAATCAACAAAATGTGTGTTATTTCATATACAAATATATTTTCTTATCAGACCACCCCCCTGAGCGAAAACCAAACTAATACCCCATGCTTGAAAGTATCGGTGAAAAACGCTTGGCTACTAATAGAAAGTTTTTTGCACTTTCGATATCTTGCTTGTCGCTCCCAAAACAGTCGCATTTCCTGTTTTCATGTTTTCAGACAAAGTGGCACTTACTTGTATTGGATTTTGACAAATTTCAGGTTAACGGAAACATCATTTTGGGGATATTTGACTTTTTTGGGAAAAGTAAACATGGTAATGAAAAGGGGTACTTTGTACGGATAGCTAAGCGTTTTTCCTTTTCAGAAAAGTTTAAAGTTCTTTAAACATCTAATTGTGTGGGGGTGTTACGCAAACAAAATGTTATAGGATTTTGAAAATTGCCACTGTTTTTGAGAACATCGTTTTGGGAAAATGAGACAATTTTCGGAAAAGTAAACATGATATTGAACAAGAGAAACTTTTCGTGAGAAGCCAAGCACTTTCTTTTTTCACAAGTTTTTAAATTTCTCAAAACGACTAATCTTGTGCGGAGTTATGCAAACAAACTGGGTCTAATGTGCGTACAAAAAATTCACGAGAGAGAGTTTTTAAATTTACTGGTATAGAACGAAGTGCCACTTTTTCTGAAAACATCATTTTGGGGAAATGTGACTGTTTTTGGAAAAGTAAACATGATATCGAAAACGGAAAACTTTCTATTGGTAGCCAAGCGTTTTCTCTTTTCATAATCGTATCAGCTGTAATCGGATGCATACACACACATAAAGTTTCATATGACTAGTCAATATCTTAAAAATAGATGTGCTGTTTCCATTACATGCTTTTGCATTGAGCAATACCCGTTCCTATCAAATAGGCCTACATAAATTTAACATATATCCCATAGCAAAAAATTACTCGTAAATTAGGCCTAATTTAAGAAACAATCAGAGTATGATTTCGATTATTCCTTTATGAAACCAACAAGATCTTTCCTTACTCTTTGTATATACATGTAATGAATGCTAGAGGAGTTCTGATTCTGAGCAAATTCGATATCAAGTGACTATGCGGGCTCAGAGATCGCCAATGTTTATCTTAACACTTCCACGCGGCTATTGGTTTTACAATGTACAAAACATTTTTCAGAATCCTTTCCCAACTTTCAAGGTCTACCTCAAGGATTACTGAACCAATACCAGGCATGTTTGTACTCATTCCAATGCATTTCTAATGGTGATTCCAAATATGGTAATGAGGTTCAATAATTTTGACATTTTTGAAACATTTTGTAAACATTTTGAATGTCGTCTGCAGCCGGCCGCCTGCCGCATGGAAAGCGTTAACACTTTCCACGCGGCTATTATTTTTACCATATACAAAACAGATTTTTCATAAACCTCTCCCAAATCTCAAAGTCTATCTCAAGAATTACTTAACCAATACTATGAATGTTTGTACTTATTCCAATGCATTTCTCATGGTGATTCCAAATATGGTAATGAGGTTCAATGATTTTGACATTTTTGAAACATTTTGTAAACATTTTGAATGTCGTCTGCAGCCGCCTGCCGCATGGAAAGCGTTAACACTTTCCACGCGGCTATTATTTTTACCATATACAAAATAGATTTTTCATAAACCTCTCCCAAATCTCATAGTCTATCTCAAGAATTACTTAACCAATGTTTGTACTTATTTCAATGCATTTCTCATGGTGATTCCAAATATAGTAATATGATTCAATAATTTTGAATGTCGTCTGCAGCCGCCTGCCGTGTGGAAAGCGTTAAGAATGTTCCTCCATTTGCAATTACAGGATTTCAGGAAAATATAATATTTGGGTCACATTGACAATGGCGCTTTTCCCCCTTCCCTATATTTTTGATGATTTTGAAGGAAATTAAGCATGACGGAAAAGATAATCAAATACAGACTGTAACCACAAAAAAACGTATACAATTAAAAAAAACCCTTTATAAAGCAGTTGCGGTAGTGAAATGAAATGAATGCACGCGCAAGGATACGCTCGCGCGCTTTGGTTATGAAATAGGCTTTTTATTGGCCTATCCAATTATTATTCATTTTGGAATGTTTGGAAATATTAACCCCCAGAGAACTACAGGCCGATTGGTTAGAAAGATAGATACATCATTAATTGCGCCAATCAGCGACAGTGTTAGAATAATTGTATCCCTGATAAAGATTGGAGTGAAATATTTTACAAGCTGCATTTTAATTGGCTATTCAAATGAGTATATCTTGCAATACACCAATCAGAACCACTGTAAAATAGGCCGGTAGTGCCCAGGGGGTTAAGTAATCGTAACATTTATTCGTTGCTTGGAGATATAATAGATCAAAACTAGTTCATTCATTAATAAATTTATTAAATAAATCATTTTAAAATGGTAGATTCAGCAAATTCTTGCCAAAAGTCCTCGAAGACGAAATTATGTGCATATTTTTTTCTCTGATCTTTAAATGAGGTTTATTTTGAAGTTTAGAGCTGAATAGGACATCTTAAACAACAATTTTCCCTTCCCCACTCCATCGATCAATGTTTGAATATTTTATTATTCAAGCTTAACAAGATGGCTTCAGGAACGTTTTTCTGGACCTTTTTTTAGTGTAACAATTACAATAGGCAATTTTTTTCACGCTACACGCGAATTATTTTCAATGTTTTATTGTTCAAGAATCAAGCTTAACAAGGTGGCTTCAGGAACGTTTTCAGGACCATTTTAGAGTTAAAATAACAATTTTTTGCGCGATACGCCCAACTTAATTTCAATGACAAGAAGCCACGCCGCAAAACGCGCCGCTCACTCCGCTTCGCTCGCGCCGCTTGCCTAATGATATTATACATAGCCATGGAATTTCAAACCATTACGCCGTTTTGTTTGCTTTTGCAAAATTGAAGGGGGAAATCCAATTTGGAATGATATTGGTTGATAATAAGCCACTATTGATTGGGGGGTTGCGATTGAGATTAGAACTGTTGGTTCATTTGACAAGGGGAATCAAGGAATTATGACCGCAATATGCGCGCATGTGTTCTCACAAATTAATGTTGTTGTTGGAAAAAGCCGAAATGTGCTTCAATCATGGCAACAAAATAGTGTGTAAAATAGCACAAATTTCGTTCAGTTTTATTTCTTGACACCCCCCCCCCCCCCCCCCCCCCCCCCTCTTCCCCTCAACATAAAAAACCTAGCTACGCCAATGAGTCGCTTGTTAATTTACTATTTTTATTCGTGGTTCTTTTTTTTCTTCAGTCAACTTGATAGGTGTACGTGTGCTGGATCTGGATCCTGGGCATTGACGTGAAAATTCAACGTCCGTCGAGAAATCACACTCGCCCCAGGGGAGGGAGCGCAGCGAGAACCGCCACCCCCGAGCCGGAGGACTACATAACACTGACTGTTTTGAATATTGGGAACATTAACACTTTCCACGCTGCTATACAAAAGAAATTAGAACCCTTTCCCAACTTTCAAGGTCTATCTCAAGGATTACTGATCCAATACTAGCCATGTTTGTACTTATTTTAATGTATTTAATGTATTTCTCATATCGATTCCAAATATGGTAATGGCATTCAATAATTTTGACATTTTTGAAACATGTTGTGACATTATGGTCATTAGCCGAACCTATTTTTGAGCATCGGTAAATTTTGTATTCCCTTTTGTACCAAACCTGTTAAATTACCAAAGAATATGAGTATCAAAATGCTAATCAAATTTCCCGCTGATTCGACAATCTCCAACTTCGTATTTCCATAGATTACACCTATCAAGTTGGTGACTCAAAGAAAAAACGCACCCCAACAAGTCCACAAACGCGCTCGTGATTATTTTTTGAGTCGTATTCAAAAACAATAAGAAATCATTATTATAGGCCTACACATAATGTGCTAGAAATGATCGCTATACTACCCTTCACCTTTCATTCACTACTAACAGGTTTGAGGTTGCACTATCATTTATTGGGTAAAAATGTATGCAGAGCTTGGTCATCATGCATGCCTCCGATGCCTGAATTCTGCCATTGAGCCCATTTCATTACTAACTCAATTAAAGGGTAGTCTTGATCATTTCTAGATAGAGTTCAAGAAATTGTGAAAGAACGAGAAAAGAATGTGAAAGAATTCCCCACTATCCAAATCGGAATAATTTCAATCAAGATGGATACGATTCAAAAAGTATTTGTATTTTAATATTTTAAAAATTGCTTTTCGGTTAAAATATTAATATCGATTAAATGATTAAATGATTAAACATCATAACCCAGATTTCTGTTTCGAATTAGCAAAGATTGGTTTTTATTAGAATGTGTGTTATTTATTAAAAGCATGAATCCCTTGTGTTTGTCTTCATTTAAAATACCTTATTTGACGAGCATTATTATATGGGTTATTCAAAATGCATATCGGAATAATCAAGAACATTTATAATATTATAATATAATATAATATTATGATGGTAATGTTTGAACATCCGAATTTGGATTATGCAAATATGAAATTGTATTTAAAAAACCCGGATAATGCAAGTAGAAATTTGAATAATCAAGAATATGCGAATAACCCGGATTATGCAAATATAAAATTTGAATAATCTAATTTTGGAAATATAAAATAAAATTTGATTAATCCGGATTATGTTAATTTAAGTAATCCGAATTATAAAATTCTGGATGATTTAAATAAAATCTAAATAATATGGATTATGCAGATATAACATTTTAATAATCTGGATTGTGCAAATTATATTAATATAAATTTGATTAATCCGGAGTATGCAGATTTAAAATAATCCGATTATGAATTTGATTTAAATAATCCGGATTATGCAGATTAGATTATTCAAATATAAAATCCTAAATAATCTGGATTATGCAAATTTAACTATAGATTTAAATAATGCAGATAATGGGAATATAAAATTTGTTATATTTATTAACATGATTAATCCGGATTGTGCAAATATGTAATCTGGATCATGCAAATATAAAATAATCTGGGTCATGTAATCCGGATTATGCAGATTATCTGGATTATGCAAATATTATATTTGAATGCACATACAATTTGAATAATCCGGATTATGTAAATATAAAATTTGAATAATCCGGATTATGTAAATATAAAATTTGAATAATCCGGATTATGTAAATATAAAATTTGAATAATCTGGATTATGCAAATATAAAATTTGAATAATCTGGAGTATGCAAATATAAAATTTGAATAATCTGGATTATGCAAATATAAAATTTGAATAATCCGGATTATGCAAATACAAAATTTGAATAATCCGGATTATGTAAATATAAAATTTGAATTATGCAAATATAAAATTTGAATAATCCGGATTATGTAAATATAAAATTTGAATAATTTGAATTATGCAAATATAAAATTTGAATAATCCTGATTATGCAAATATAAAATTTGAATAATCTGGATTATGTTAATATAAAATTTGAATAATCCGGATTACGTAAATATAAAATTTGAATAATCCGGATTATGCAAATATAAAATTTGAATAATCCGGATTATGCAAATATAAAATTTGAATAATCCGGATTATGCAAATATAAAATTTGAATAATCCGGATTATGTAATTATGCAAATATAAAATTTGAATAATCCGGATTATGTAAATATAAAATTTGAATAATCCGGATTATGTAAATATAAAATTTGAATAATCCGGATTATGTAAATAAAAAATTTGAATTATGCAAATATAAAATTTGAATAATCCGGATTATGTAAATATAAAATTTGAATAATTTGAATTATGCAAATATAAAATTTGAATAATCCTGATTATGCAAATATAAAATTTGAATAATCCGGATTACGTAAATATAAAATTTGAATAATCCGGATTATGCAAATATAAAATTTGAATAATCTGGATTATGCAAATATAAAATTTGAATAATCCGGATTATGCAAATATAAAATTTGAATAATCCGGATTATGTAAATATAAAATTTGAATAATCCGGATTATGTTAATATAAAATTTGAATAATCCGGATTATGTAAATATAAAATTTCAATAATCCGGATTATGTTAATATAAAATTTGAATAATCCGGATTATGCAAATATAAAATTTGAATATTGGCATAATCCAGATTTTATATTTCCATAATCCGGTTTTCTCAAATTTATAATCAAATTTTATATTTGCTTGATTTGCAAAATCCGGATTATTTATTAACATAATCCGGATTATTCAAATTTTGTATTTGCATAATCCAGATTATTCAAATTTTATATTTTGCATAATCCGCATAATCCAGATTACTTACATAATCCGCATTATTCAAATTTTATATTTTGCATAATCCGCATTATTCAAATTTTATATTTGCATAATCCGGATTATTTAAATTTTATATTGACATAATCCGGATTTGCATAATTCCAGATTATTCGAATTTTATTTGCATTATCCGGATTATTCAAATTTAGATATTTGCATAATCCGCATATTTCGGATTATATATTTGAATAATCTAATTATTCAAATTTAGATATTTGCATAATCCGCATATTTCGGATTATATATTTGAATAATCTAATTAATATTTGAATAATCTAATTATTTAAATTTATATCAGCATAATCCGCATATTTAGGATTTGAATAATATAATCTGCATAATCCGGATTATTTATATCTGCATAATCCGGATAATCCAGATATTTTATATTAATTTGAACAAATTTTATTTTGTGTTATTCAAATTTGCATACTCCGGATTACTCAATTTTATTCAAATTTTATATTTGCATTTTTGTTATTTGCATATTATTCAAATCCGGGTTTTTAAATACAATTTCAAATGTGCATAATCTAAATTCGGATATTCAAACATTACCATCATAAAATATATTATAAATGGTCTTGATTATTCCGATATGCATTTTGAATAACCCAGATAATAAAGACAAACACAAGGGATTCATGCTTTTAATAAATAACAAACATGCTAATTCGAAAAATCTGGATGATGTTGAATAATTAATTTGGTTGTCGATATTAATATAATTTTAACCGAAAAGCAATTTAATGCAAATACTTTTTGAATCGTATCCATCTTGAATGAAATTATTCCGATTTGGGTAGTGGGGAATTCTTTCACATTCTTTTACAATTTTTTGAACTCTATCTAGAAATGATCAAGACTATCCTTTAATTTAGTTAGTAAAGAATGGGCTTTATGGCAGAATACATTTTTACCCAATGAATGATGGTGCAACCTCAAACCTGTTAGTAGTGAATGAAAGGTGAAGGGTAGTATATCGATCATTTCTAGCACATTCTTATTGTTTGAGGAAATCTTAAACGATTAGTTATTGTTTTTGAATACGACTCAAAAAATAATCACGAGCGCGTATAATCTATTCCGCCATGGAAATACGAAGTTGGAGATTGTCGAATCAGCGGGAAATTTGATTAGCATTTTGATACTCGTGCACAACATTGATTAAATTGGAAGAATTGGCATCTTTGTGTTAATTCAAAAGGGAATACAAAATTTGCCGATGCTCAAAAATAGGTGCGGCTAATGGCTAAATTGTCTTAAAATGTTTCAAGAATGCCATATTTGGAATCAATATGAGAAATACATTAAAATAAGTACAAACATGGCTAGTAATCCTTGAGATAAACTTGAAAGTTGGAAAAGGGTTCTAATTTCTTTTGTATCTTGTAAAACAAATAGCAGCGTGGAAAGTGTTAATGTTCCCAATATTCAAGACAGTCGTTGTTATGTAGTCCTTCGGCTCGGGCGCGGCGGTTCTCGCTGCACTCCCTCCCCCTGGGGCGAGTGGGACTTTTCGACGGACGTTGAATCTTCACGTCAATGCCCAGGATCCAGCACACGTTGAAAACTGAAAGAAAAGAACCACGAATAAAAACAGTAAATTAACAAGAGAATCAGTGGCGTAGCTAGGTTTTTCATATTGAGTGGGGGAGGGGGGGGGGGGGGGGGGGGGGGGGTTGAAACTGAATGAGATTTGTGCTATTTTACACTATTTTTTGCCATGATAGAAGCACATTTCGGCTTTTTCCAACAACATTAATTTGCGGTCATAATTCCTTGATTCCACTTGTCAAATGAACCGACAGTGCCAATCTCAACCGACACGAGCCCCCCCCCCCCTCCCCCTCCCCTCCACATTGACTCTCGTGAGCCCCACAGACCCCCATTGGCATATACATTTTTTATACCCGGGGGCTTAAAAATAAATGTAATTGATTCGAGTATGCATAATTGACTAATCAAAGCGGTAACGCGGATAGGGGGAGTGTGAGGGGGAATGTGCCCCCGGTCGGGTCGGAATTGTGTTTTATCTTCTTCAATTTTTGAACCTATTTGGTGCGATTTGGTGTGTATTTGTAAAAAACGTTCATGAAGCAATCTTGTTAAGCTTGACTAACAAAACAGTGAAATTAAGTTGCGCGTATCGCGCAAAAATTGTTATTTTAACACTAAAAAGTAAAATGGAGTTCTGAACACGCTTCTGAAGCCACCTTGTTAAGCTTGATTCTTGAACAATAAAACATTGAAAATAATACCCGCGTAGCGTGAAAAATATTGTCTATTGTTATATCAAAACAGGTCCAGAAAAACGTTCCTGAAGCCATCTTGTTAAGCTTGAATAATAAAACATTCAAACCCTGATCGATGGAGTGGGAAGGACAAATTGTTGTCTAAGATGTCCTATTCAGCTCTAAGCACATACTTGTCATCGAGGACTTTTGGCAAGACTTTGCTGAATCTACCATTATAAAATAAACACAACACCAAAAGGAAGTCCCCCCTAAACAATTCGTCATAACATCGTAAGATAAAACATTTTATTAATAAAACTTAATTAGAAATAATCCTATGACTGTTTCCTAAGTGATGTTTGAAAATGAAAGATTTCCATAACTTCATGGCTGAATGAGCTCAAATGGAAGAAAAAAACTGCCCTTCTCAAAAGTCAAAAAAGTTTATGAATTGCTTCTCACAAAATGGAAAAGTACCCGTGGCTGAGCAAAATTTACTGTAATGTGTAGTCAATCCATGATCATTCAGCCATGTAAATCCCATTCTTGGCTCAGATATTAGCATAGTGAGTTGTGACTTTTGAGAAGGGCAGTTTTTGTCTTATTTTTGAGCTTATTCAGCCATGAAGTCATGGACATCTTTCATTTTCAAACACCACTTAGGATTATTTCTAACTAAGTTTTATTGGTAAAATGTTTTATCTTACGATGTTATGACGAATTGTTTAGGGGGGACTTACTTTTGGTGTTGTGTTTATAATGAATGAACTAGTTTTGATATATTATGTCTCCAAGCAACGAATAAATGCTACAATGACTTAATATTTCCAAAAATTCCAAAATAAATAATAATTGGATAGGCCAATAAAAAGCCTATTTCATAACCAAAGCGCGCGAGCCTATATTGCACAAGTAAGTGCATTCATTTCATTTCACTACCGCCACTGCTTTATAAAAAAATTACAAATTGTATACGTTTTTTGTGGTTACAGTCTGTATTTGATTATCTTTTCTGTCATGCTTAATTTCCTTCAAAATCATCAATATGAGGAAGGGGGAAAAGCGCCATTGTCAATTTGATCCAAATATTATATTTTCCTGAAATCCTTTAATTGCAAATAGAGGAACATTCTTTAAGATCAACATTGGCGATCTCTGAGCCCGCATAGTTACTTGATATCGAATTTGCTCAGAATCAGAAATCCTCTAGCATTCATTACATGTATATACAAAGAGTAAGGAAAGATCTCCTTGGTTTCATAAAGGAATAATCGAAATCATACTCTGATGGTTTCTCAATTTAGGCCTAATTTACGAGTTATTCTTTGCTATGGGATTTATATTAAATTGATGAATTTGATAGGAACGGACGGGTATGTAATGGAAACAGCACATCTATTTTTAAGATATTGACTAGTCGAGTCATATGAAAGTTTGTGTGTGTGTATGCATCCGATTAAAGCTGATACGATTATGAAAAGAGAAAACGCTTGGCTACCAATAGAAAGTTTTCCATTTTCAATATCATGTTTACTTTTCCCAAAACAGTCACATTTCCCCAAAATGATGTTTTCAGAAAAAGTGGCACTTGGTTCTATACCAGTCAATTTAAAAACTCTCTCTCCTGATTTTTTTGTCCGCACAAGATTAATCGTTTTGAGAAATTTAAAAACTTGTGAAAATAGAAAGGTGTTTGGCTTCTCAGAAACAGTTTCTCGTGTTCAATATCATGTTTACTTTTCTCAAAATTGTCTCATTTTCCCAAAACGATGTTCTCAGAAACAGTGGCAATTTTCAAAATCCTATACAATTTTGTTTGCGTAACACCCCTCAATTAGACGTTTTAAAAAATTTAAACTTTTCTGAAAAGGAAAAAAGGTTTAGCTATCCGTACAAAGTTTCCCCTTTTCAATACCATGTTTACTTTTCCCAAAAAAGTAAAATATCCCCAAAACGATGTTTCCGTTAACACGAAATTTGCCAAAATCCAATACAAGTAAGTGCCACCTTGTCTGAAAACATGAAAACGGGAAATGTGATATCGAAAATGCAAAAAAAATTCTATTGGTAGGCAAGCGTTTTCTCTTTTCATAATCGTTTCAATTTTCAAAACGTTTTTAATTGTGTGTGAAGTTATGTAAACAAAAGTGATCTAATTTTAGGGGGGGGGGGGGGCGGTGCTTACTTTTTGTTGACCCCTTTACCTTGAGTATGAGAATTTATATAGGGTTTAACATAATGAAATCATAGATTTTCTGATTTACCCATTCGAGTCATTTTTGTCTTGGTAATGTATTGAATTGAATTAACGTTTGTGGTAAAAAAGGTATAATAATATAGGACTTTCAATACAAATCATTCAGGCGTTAAACAAGTAGGTAGCCTGGTAAATGAAGCGAAATGATTGTGACGATTTCTTATGGCAGCAAAAAACAGTGGTTCGGAAGTCACGTATAAATGGTGGTCCCGTGCATCGGAAGAGCAATACCCGAGCACGTTAAAAGGTTACAGACTCTTTCGTAAAGAGTAGGGGATCATCCCGGTCTGTATCTGTTCACACATCTAACGGACCCCAAATGGAAATAAGCTAATAAGCTTATTGGGTTATCCAGGGTCGTAGGACCCAAATAATATCAAATCATTCATGTATACAAATAAGTAGATGAGAAAACCGAAGAAAAGCAAGAGTGCAAGATGGTTACTTTGGCCAAATATTCGTCGAAGTGCATTTCTATATGCACTTAAGATTGATATTTCTGTATGATTTTTTCTAATTGTTTTGTAGATCATATATAAATGATTATGTTAATGACATTTACATTGGACGATTGAAAAGATGATTTCAGATAATAGCATTACGTATGAATTAAACAACATCTCACAAAAGTATTGCTCCCTCCTCGGGGATAAGCGCGCCACCCCCGTGACCCCACCTTTTAGGATGTATAGGGGGCCTACCGGCCTTAACAATCTGCCGAAACAATCAAATATAATTTGATAGTCTGAAACTATATGCAACAATAATAGTATTTTTCCATGCGAAACTCAGTTCCTACCTGTAATGTTGTTCTGGTCTTTCTAACACTTTTGCAGGGGTCGGGTGCAGGTTCATAGTGCGATGTTGTTGGTTGACGTACAGCTTTGTTCTCGCGTCTTCTTGTAATAATATTTCGATGAGGAGAATGTTCTAGTTGATGCGACCATCATGGCCTGAAAAAATGGGTTTTTCCCGGCAAGCGATTCCAAATTTCCCTCCAAAATGGAATGCATTTCTTAATGAAAGAGTAACATTTCCCTCCAAATGCCAAATTTTCCCTCCAAATGCTCAAATTTCCCGGCAAGGAGCTTTCCGTATTGCCTACTTTTTCAGCCTGTGGCGACCATATCATGCATACGGGATCAATCTTTTCAGTTAGAGCAGTTGTTGGTTGATATTTGCAAAAGAACTATATTAGTGTGTGTAGTATGTCTTCTCGTCATTAGCATTCATTCTGGAATAATAAACGATTTGAATAAGGTTTAAGTAGCAGATGTACTAACAAATGCCAACATAGAAATTATATAAAAGCCATCGACTTTAATAAAACTGAAATGTATTGTATGACGCATTGACGCTATTTAGACACTAGCTATTACATGCAAAACAAATTTGACACACAATTGAAATTACACTCCCTCTTTCCATACTCATGTTTATTCTGTTGACATTATAAACGCACAGATGGGGAAGAACATTCACAGTTTAAATGTTTTAAGTAAAATATCTCATCATTTGATATTTCCATTGATATATTTTGAACGATGTGTCGACCCATCCCTCAAAATATATAATTTTGATATTAATTGATGATATATCTTAATTAGAAGATTAAAGTGTGAATGTTCTCTCCATGTGGGCGTTTGTAATGGGTCAACAAAATAAATATGCATATGGAAAGAGGGAGTGTAATTTCAATTGTGTGTCAAATTTGTTTTTTTCATGTATTAGCTAACAGAATTGTATCTAAAAACAAAATTCAATACATGTATAATAGGCTTGCGTTTGTTTGAGCTCTTTTCCCGCCGTGGTAAACTTGATTATTAATCTGGTTTTTTCTCAGAATCGTTTCTCACAGATCATGAGCTGCAGCGCCAAGATTATAAAACAATACAATATCATAAAAATAAATCTACTTAGCTTGTCAATTAAGTTGCTGCAGATGTGAAATTCAGGTTCTGCTTCTGGTGCTATAGCTTACTTGTATTGTGTGGTTTACAGCTTTTGACAAGGTGAAGTCTCGCCGGGGCATGAAAGGACAGAGACCATGGCAGATTTGTTGATTGGTTACTAGTCTTCCATAGCAAGTGTTTAACTGTTATCTGGCACACCAAAAATGTTCACCCATCTAATTAATGATAAGAATTCTGTAAGCAGTCATGTTTTTGTCGGTCAAGAAATGTCTGCGGATGAAACCAAGAAACCGGTTTGCCTTTCCTGTGGTTCATAGTTTGTTCAAGTATGGAGTCTTGTTTCAATTGAAGACCTGCTGCAAAAGTGATGGTCCGTCGGTTTTGCTCACTAGATGACGTGTTCATATAATAACAGCTTATTTCCATCTGAAAAAAGATTATATAAATTGACATCGGTTAATTACTGGGTGGGTCAAAGGTCCCATTAAAAAAAATCAGGAAAAATACTTCTTGTCAAAAAATATGTCAATTCCCCCATCAAAATTAGACACACTTCATTTTGTGTGTGATGGTGATACTTCATCAAAATCACTAACCAACATTTACGGATCAGAGACTATGGTCTTCCTATAGCAGGGAGATAAAAGATTTAGATACCCACGTGATAATTTATGTGAAGATCTGCTACATTATTAGACCTATTATTTTGTTTTTGATCCACATTCAATTAGGTTTTTGAATTGAAAAATTGCTGCACACAAAGGATACGGTAGTTGTTAATATAATATTATTTATATATATATTTTTAACTGGGTTATATATAGGAGTTAAAATGTTAAGTGGAGGCCGTGCAATTCAGACTCTAAAGTGTGATGACTGATAAACTACCAGGTTCTAAGTAATACTTGTTAAATGTGCTGCCTGTTTTGGGTGTTTTGGTACCATTATTCTATTTTGAGCGAGAACAATTGTCTGGAATATGTAGGAGGTCATGATTATCCGATCCGGTCTCTGTCTTGGCTCTTCGGAGTAAGACTATTTTATTAACGCCTTATGTGATGGGAATAACAACTTGCATCTAGATTTATAATTGGTATACGTACATATAGGTGTTAAATAAATTACCCTTGTCAGAAACGGCGTGTCGGGGTGTTCCCGGCGGCGAATTACCGTCTTTGCTGATTAGGCCTATCTGTTCCTAGCTACGAGATGAAGTTGACCCCTTTGCTTTGAGTATGAGAATTTATGAAATCATAGATTTTCTGATTTACCCATTCGAGTCATTTTTGTCCTGGTAATGTATTGAATTGAATTAACGTTTGTGGTAAAAAAGGTATAATAATATAGGACTTTCAATACAAATCAGTCCGGCGTTAAACAAGTATCAAAATCATGTATACAAATAAGTAGATGAGAAAACCGAAGAAAGAAGCAAGAGTGCAAGATGTGATACTTTGGCCAAATATTCTTCGAAGTGCATTTCTATATGCACTTAAGATTGATATTTCTGTATGATTTTTTCTAATTGTTTTGTAGATCATATAGAAATGATTATGTTTATGACATTTACATTGGACGATTGAAAAGATGATTTCAGATAATAGCATTACGTATGAATTAAACAACATCTCACAAAAGTATTGCTCCCTCCTCGGGGATAAGCGCGTCACCCCCGTGACTCCACCTTTTAGGATGTATAGGGGGCCTACCGGCCTTAACAATCTGCCGAAACAATCCAATATGATTTGATATTTCTGAAACTATATGCAACAAAAATAGTATTTGTCCATGCGATACTCAGTTCCTACCTGTAATGTTGTTCTGGTCTCTCTAACACTTTTGCAGGGGTGAAACGGGTGCAGGTTCATAGTGCGATGTTGTTGGTTGACGTACAGCTTTGTTCTTGCGTCTTCTTTTAATAATATTTCGATGAGGAGAATGTTCTAGTTGATGCATACGGGATCAATCTTTTCAGTTAGAGCAGTTGTTGGTTGATATTTGCAAAAGAACTATATCAGTGCGTGTAGTATATCTTCTCGTCATTAGCATTCATTCTGGAATAATAAACGATTTTAATAAGGTTTAAGTAGCATACGGTACCAACAAATGCCAACATAGAAATAATATAAAAGCCATCGACTTTAATAAAACTGAAATGTATTGTATGACGCATTGACGCTATTTAGACACAATTTTACTAGCTATTACATGCAAAACAAATTTGACACACAATTGAAATTACACTCCCACTGTCCATACTCATATTTATTCTGTTGACCCATTATAAACGCACAGATGGGGTGGAACATTCACACTTTAAATGTTCTGAGTAAGATGTGTCATCATTTGATATTTCCATTGATATATTTTGAACGATGTGTCGACCCATCCCTCAAAATATATAATTTTGATATTAATTGATGAATCATCTTAATCAGAAACATCAAAGTGTGAATGTTCTCCCCATGTGGGCGTTTATGATGGGTCAACAAAATAAATATGCGTATGGAAAGAGGGAGTGTAATTTCAATTGTGTGTCAAATTTGTTTTTCATGTATTAGCTAGCAAAATTGTATCTAAAAACAAAATTACATACATGTATTATAATAGGCTTGCGTTTGTTTGAGCTCTTTTCCCGCCATGGTAAACTTTATTATTAATCAGTTTTTTCTTCTTCTCAGAATCGTTTCTCACAGATAATGAGCTGCAGCGCCAAGATTATAAAAACAATACGACACAATATAATAAAAAGAAATCTACTTAGCTTGTCAATTAAGTTGCTGCAGATCCATGATCTGAAATTCAGGTTCTGCTTCTGGTGCTATAGCCTATACAGGGTGTATCAAAAAAATTAGGACACTTTTTCGTGACGGTGTAATACTTGTTATAATCATTGAACCATGACCAATTTAGTCTCAATGTAAAGCCCAATTAATTCTTATGATATCCTGAAAATGTGAGATCAATCCGATGAAAAATAAGAAAACTAGCATAATTTGCGTAAACCATGTCATTTACTGGTTTGTACAATGGGATTTACATGTATAGACCAGTAAATAACATGGTTTACGTTTCAATACGTTACAATAATTATAAACATAGAAAATAATTTATCAGTCAATAGCAAAGATTAGTTTGGTAATCCATTTAATTCTGGCACAAATCAATACTGGCTAAGTAATCCACATATCAGATGCATGTATATTCTGTGCAAATTAAAAAAGTTCTCGAACCCACTGTAGATGGTTCATTACCATGATATTGGCATAAATAGTGTGCGCGTTTATGTTACTCTACTGTTACTGTGTGAATGACCATTGTACATACTACAAAATAGATTGCCTTGCCTAATAGGTCACAATTTCCTTAATTAATGATGGATTTTTCTCATCTCTTCAGGATTTTATCTTTATCGGTTGTACTTTACATTGAAATAAAAATTGGTCAAGCTTCAGTGATTTAACAAGGATTTAAACCATCATCAAAAAGTGTCCTAATTTTTTTGATACACCCTGTACATCTATTGTGTGGTTTACAGCTTTTGACAATTAGGTGAAGTCTCGTCGGGGCATGAAAGGACAGAGACCATGGCAGATTTGTTGATTGGTTACTAGTCTTCCATAGCAAGCGTTTAACTGTTTTCTGGCACACCAAAAATGTTCACCCATCGAATTAATGATAAGAATTCTGTAGGCATGTTTTTGTCGGTCAAGAAATGTCTGCGGATGAAACCAAGAAACCGGTTTGCCTTTCCTGTGCTGTGGTTCATAGTTTGTTCAATTATGGAGTCTTGTTTCAATTGAAGACCTGCTGCAAAAGTGATGGTCCGTCGGTTTTGATCACTAGATGACGTGTTCATATAATAACAGCTTATTTCCATCTGAAAAAATATCATATAAATTGACATCGGTTACTTTACTGGGTGAGGCAAAGGTCCCATTTTAAAAAAAAATCAGGAAAAATACTTATTGTCAAAAGATTGTAAATTCCCCTATTAAAAGTAGACACACTTCATTTTGTGTGTGATGGTGATACTTCATCAAAATTATGGGATTGATTATGGATTTAATGCAGTTAACAACCCATCAATGTATGTGGGACATCCGTGGTATAGGTCAAAACACTTATTGCGCTGTATACATGATATATGGGGCACATACGCCATAGGGGCAGGTTCGCCAATAGGGATTTATATAGTTATGATTTTGCATAATTTCACAATTATGATTTTCCTCTTACAGGATAATTGTAATTATGGAAATAGTTATCAGGAATGAAGTACATGTAACACTAATATTAGAGGAGACTATTTCAAAATGTGGTATTTCTTATTACTTTTAAATTCTGAACGAGTATGTTCCGCAAAAATGCCCCACCTCTATATTTTGGACCCTAAATTTTATTTTGGAATAAAATAACGAAGAATTACGAATATGTATTGGATATTATGGTACCTTGTGTAGCCTAATGCTGAGCCTATAGGGCGAACTTGTCCGGCCTATCATGGGCGAACCTAGGCGGCGTCGGCAAGTTCGCCCTTTTGAGACAATTGTCTTTATCATTTACTCTTGCCTTTACAGTAAGGCCTAGAGTACTGAGATCATGGTCGTATGTAGCCGAGATATCAATCTTTCACATGATATCAATAGGTCCATTCAATCTTTAAAATTGGCGTCTCTACTCTCTAGACCTCTTCAAATGAAAACGGGCGAACACTCACACTCTCCCCTACTTCGAAATAATTGCAGATTGAGATATTTAACCAATGTATACATACAGTCCTCAAAATAAGTAACTGGTCAGGTAATTTTAATATGCTCTCAACTCCAAGACTATGGCTTTTATGTAAAAATATTAAATTATAAAGCTGTATGGAAATCTCTTTTCTTCTGAGATATTACACGTGAAGATTGATTAAATATTACCTCAGTTATGTGCCCAAAACTAAAACAAAGTCAGCTTTTCATTTTAATATTTTGTTCGTTGACACGCAGCCTCGGACTAGCAATAGGCACATTATTGATTAACTGGTAGCGACAACTCACGGATTGATAGTAAGATGAGGATTGGGGATGCTTCACTTGATCAATGCAGCCCATACACATACCTGTCACACGGTCCTGCGTGTTCAGAACCCAAGTGTGAAAATGTAAAATGCACTTTGTTCTATCTTTATCAATGTAGTGTTCTCACTTATTTACCGATCTTCATCAACAATGTCTCGAATTGAAGAAAAGAGATTTCCTTACAACTTAATAATTTAATATTTTTACATAAGAGCTATAGTTTTGGATTTAAGAGTATATTTATTACCTGGTCAGTTACTTGTATTGACTGTATTTAGTTGAACATTAAACATGATATGTAGCAATATTATTCAGAAAGTTGAAAAATATTGATGATAATAATATTCGACCATCCGCGATGCCAACTCATGCTTTCATTCCGATAATAGCTCTAATCAGAGAGCTAGGATTCAGACCTAATCTGTTCCCTTATAACATTTTTAGTCACTATTTACTTGAAGCTGGCCATAATTAAGGTACATTTCGGTTTTAAAACGGGCTTCAAATGATACTCCTGCAAGGTTTCAACATTTATACACTTACACTAATGTAATGGAGCATTTTGTAGCTCTGAACTAAAAACCATCCGAGTCGGCGTTATTCTCATCAATATTTTTCAATTTTCTGAATAAAATGATTCAAACTTTTGCTTCAGATGTCATGTTCAAATAATATGTATGCACTGGTTACATATCTCAACCTGTTTCTATTTCCTACTGGCTTGAATTTGGATCGCCCAACAATAAAGATACGACGCCGAATAAAGCACAAGGCAGTAATTATTTTGCAATTGATTTACATAAATGATAGCCCTGTATATGCTTTATTCCGTATGTTGAGGATAAATTACGTACATGTAATAGGAGTTCCGAAATAGGCTTCTTTAGTGAAAATATATAATTAAAATTGGATTATTTATTGATATTGGCCAGTATTTCTCTGTAAAAATTACTTACGGGTAAATGCTCCATCCAGGTGACACGCAATTCATACAAAAACTCAATCATATTATAATCACTAGCTTTGCAACAGCAAAAAAATAACAAACAAATCATGATCGCCGCAGCGGTACGAGAGAGGTAATTAAAATTCGCGCTAAATTGAAGAGCATCATGATAGTATGACGTAATTTCCGGGTTAGACTCATTCTCAAGCCGTGACGCTCCATAGCGATTCGGTATAGATAGCCCAGCCCCGGCCGTAATGTAGATATACATTACATGTATATAATGTAGAAGTGAATACAATTCTATCAGCACAGCAGTAAGTAGCAATGGAATATGATGGTGAATGTAAGAGGTTATCAGTATCAGTAGGTATCCTGAAAATAAGCCATGCTGTAGGATTATTCATTTTGATATCTACTGCTTGAAATAATGGTTCTTTTTTGCTAAATCCACCTTTGAAATCTGACTTCCGGAGATGGTGTTATTTATGAAATGTCCTAATGTTTCTCTGAAATCTGACTAATACCGATATGGACTTTTGGAAATCTATGATACGTTTGTTTCTCTGAAATCTGACTTACCGAGATGATATTATCTCAGAAGCACGTGTTTCTAAAGATAATTATCCCAGTATCAGTAAAAATCGGATGGTCACAACAAGCTATTACGTTATATATTATACAAATATTGAATGCCGGAGAGTGTGATAGTAAAAACTATATCACGAGGTCAAATTTGGATTTTTCCATTACACGAGGCGCAGCCGAGTGTGATGGAACAATCAAAATTGGACAGAGTGATATAGTTTTACTATTGCACGAGGAAAAGGCATTCAATATTTGTTTTATATAATGATATCACAAATTTAATACCTAGCCATAATGATAGTAAAAACTATCACATGGCTGAAATCAGGCCTATCATTATATAACACTATCTATTTACCAATCATAGTGGAAACACTATAAATAAGGCGTATAGAATCACAGATTTTAAAGAAAACACCATCATGGTAAGTTGGTTTTCGATTTCAGAAAAACGTTAACATAAAATCATAGATTTCAAGCAGTAGATAAAATGAATAATGATACAGCAAGTGATGCTATCATCAGCAGTAGATAGCAATGAAACAATCACTAGTGCTATCAGAACATGTGAATATAATGATATCAGCACTAGATAGCACTAAATAGGCCCTAATACTATCAGCAGTCATGGCAGTAATAAGTGAATGTAGACGTAGTAATGCTACCAGTAGTCTTGTCAGCAATATTAGAGTAGTGTCGGTCGTAATTGGCACTGTCGGTTGATATTGGCACGGTTTTCAATTGGCACGTAGGCCTAATATGGCGCCGTTGGATGAAAGTGACGGTCGGTTGAAATTGGTACTGTCGGTAATTGAATGCCCGTCCCCCGTTCTAAAGTTTCTGACTCGGTGGCAATTTTAAAACGTTGATTTTTTGGTAAAGTCCTTGTCGGTTCACTTTCAACCCCCACCCCCTCAAAATGAAAAACTTAGCTGCGCCACTGGTAGATTGCAAGTGAATACAATGTTTAGTTTAGTTTAGTTTAGTTTTTATTTGGCATCACAACATATACAAATAACAAATCACACGAGTATAAATTATAATAACAAATTAACATTCAATAAATAACTGGAACGGCAAACACACCACAACATCAAAAGTTGCAAGGCCAGGATAGCCCATAAAAGCCAGCTACATGTGCAGGCTTATTTCAAATGGGGTCCCAAAACAACACAACAAGAGGGCCATGGACGTGGAGTAACATAAACAAAAATGACATTGGACACATTGGACAATAAGCCTACACACGTATGAAATCTGCAGATTCCTGCTTCAGAGCGCAATCAGCCAGGTGTTTTTTCACAGCCTTTTTAAATTCCATCTTCCTGCGTATGGTCTGGATATGTGGTGGCAGGGCGTTCCAGTCTAAGATGGCATTGTAGTAAATTGACTTGGAAGCAATTCCTTTAACTCTAGGGACAATAAAATTGAAATTGCTTGACCTAGTTAACTGTTAAGAGTTAACTGGAAGGAGAAAAGAACCAACATAAGTATCCTGAAAGAACTTGGTGTAAAGAGACAACTGCTAGGAGAGCTTATCAAAAGAAAGCTGGCCTACTTCGGGCACATCATTAGAGGCAGTGGTAGCTTACTGGCACTCCACATCATAGAAGGGAAAGTGGAAGGCAGCAGGAAAAGAGGTCGTCAAAGGAAACAATGGTTTGACAACATCAAGGAATGGACTGGTATGAGTCTTATAAAGGCCAAGCGTCTGGCACAAGACAGAGTAGCTTGGAGAAAGATGATCCGGAGATGTGATCGTATGGCAGCCAATCGTCATATCTGACGGAGGCCGAAGAAGAAGAAGAAGAAGTTCGGTGGGAATGAGCACTCGTGGTTCTTATGAAATTGTGAGCAAGGTATTGAGCACCAATACCATTGAAGATATTAAAAACGTGGTTGTCTTAACTGTTTTGCACGGTCCTGTGTATTTAGGAGTCTAAGTAAATTACGGTTAAATTGATCAATGTGAGTCCTTGGAGACAATTTCAAAATGAAGCGAACTATTTTGTTTTGGGTGACTTGTAATTTGTGTCTGGCCCTGGTATTGATACCAGCAAACCATGCGGAACAGCAATAGTCAAGGTGACATTGAATCAGAGCTGCACTCAGATTTTTACGCAAGGTTTGGTTATGGTAACTAGAATGTCTATAAAGAAATTTGATACGACCAACAACTTTCTTGACAAGATCGTCCACTAATTTGTCTCCAGAGACTGTTTGATCAATTGTTACTCCAAGGTAGTTGATGCAATCTTGGGAGGGGATGACTTTCCCATTATAATTGATGTTAAAATCAGTTGCACGTTTTAATTTTGCATGAGAACCAAACAAGATGCATTCAGTCTTACCAACATGTAGAGACAGTTGATTGTCAATAAGCCAATGATTACAAGATTCCAAATCTTTACTGAGTTCATGGGAAACAACACTGGGGTCTTTGTCCGAAACAAGGATGACACTGTCATCAGCATACAATAATAACTTATTGCGAACAGAGCACACCATATCGTTACTGTAACAGAGGTACAGCAGGGGACCCAGTAAACTACCTTGTGGAACTCCACAAGTAATTTTCTGAAAATCAGATGAAATGCCATCAACCGAGACAAGTTGTTGTCTGTTTGACAGATAAGATTTAAACCAACCAGGGTTGATTCCCATGAACTCAAGTTTGGAACACAAAATATCATGGTTAACGCTGTCAAAAGCCTTTTGTACATCTAGCAACAGCATGCCCACATAATTACCCTCAGAAAGTTGAGATCTTATATAATCGGTCAGATGAATGAGACATGTTTCTGTAGAGAATCCAGGGCGAAAACCAGATTGGTAATTGTATAAAATTTGCTTTTCTCTAAGGTAACTATCAATCTGGGTGAAGATGCATTTTTCAAGAATTTTAGACATGCAACTTAGGATACTCACTGGTCTGTAATTGCCCACATCCAACCTACTTTTCTTTTTGAAAAGGGGGATAATTTTGGCACATTTCAAGTCGTCCGGCACAGTTTTGGTGACAATGGATAGGTTAATGATATGGGTGATGACTGGGGCCAGTTGGGGGGCCCCATCCTTCAAAAAATTTGGTGCCAACCCATCTAGACCAGCACCTTTAAGAGGATCAAGCTTTGATAATGCATTGAGTACAAAATCTTCATTTACAGCCTCAAGATCAAACTCATTGGGCATCACACCTTTATCCAAATAGAATTGTTTGAAAGTCGCCGAATGCTACCAGTAGTAAACATCAACTGAATGTACAATGCTATCTCCAATGGTGGATAGCAAATTATAGCAAGTGAGTACAATGCTATCAGCCGTAGATAGTGAGTACAGGGCTATCAGCAGTAGATAGCAAGTAATGCTATCAGCAGTAGATAGCAAGTAATGCTATCAGCAGTAGATAGCAAGTGAATATTTAGAGAATAATTACTGCGTAACAACTGTTTTCGTGAATTTGTTTTAAAATCAGAGGTTTTTGTTCTGGTCTGAGGAATTGTCCCGAGGGGCGCAGCCCCCGAGGGACAATTCCGAATGACCAGAACAAAACCTGTGGATTTCAAAACAAATTCACGAAAACAGTTGTTAAGCAGTCATTATTCTCATTCATTACTGAAAAAGATGCATATTTTATCAAAATCGTTGATTTGTACCGATATAATCTTGCAAATAATTAATTAGTTTTCTGTTTATTTTGTCCACCCCTTCTTAGTTATTGAAACAGTCCAAGTCGGGTCATCCCCTCATTAACATTTTTATCATTCAACCAATCAGAAATAAGCTTTAATCGTGTTTCCTCATAACTCATTGAATATTCAGTTTAGGGGCGTGAGGCGTTAATTTGATTGGTCGGTCAGTGAGCAAAACAATGGAACACTTTGGCGCAGTACTTTCGGGCAATTATTAGTAACCCGCGCTCGGCGTGCGCGTTCTCCTCTAACGATTAATTTGATTGGAACGCACTTGGTACGCAACTATCGCGATTATTCATGAAGTAATGAATATGCTATCAGCACTAGATAGCAAGTAATGCTATCAGCAGTTATATAGCAAGTAAATATAATGATATCAGCAGTAGATAGATAGCAAGTGAATACAATGCTAGTATCAGCAGTAGATAGCAAGTGAATGTTATGCTATCAGCACTAGATAGCAAGTAATGCGATCAGCAATAATAGTAAGTGAATCTATTGCTATCAGCAGTAGATAGCAAGTGAATACAATGCTATCAGCACTAGATAGCAAGTGAATATTATGCTATCTGCAGTTAGCAAGTGAATCTATTGATATCAGCAGGATATAGCAAGCTAATACAATGTTATCAGCAGTAGATAATAAGTGAATACAATGCCATCAGCACTAGATAGCAAGTGAATAGTATGCTATCTGCAGTTAGCAAGTGAATCTATTGATATCAGCAGGATATAGCAAGCTAATACAATGTTATCAGCACTAGATAGCAAGTGAATACAATGCCATCAGCAGTAGATAGCAAGTGAATACAATGCCATCAGCAGTAGATAGCAAGTGAATACAATGCCATCAGCAGTAGATAGCAAGTGAATACAATGCCATCAGCAGTAGATAGCAAGTGAATACAATGCCATCAGCAGTAGATAGCAAGTGAATACAATGCCATCAGCAGTAGATAGCAAGTGAATACAATGCCATCAGCAGGATATAGCAAGCTAATACAATGTTATCAGCAGTAGATAGCAAGTGAATATTATGCTATCAGCACTATCATAGTTCAATCAGTTCCACATTAGCGAGAAATATTCGTTTTTATCTATTCGCGCGCAAAAGTAATCCAAGCGTATAAAAAGCACGATGTTGGCATACCCAAGCGTCACACAAGCAATGACACTGCGATATTGCGCACCATATTGTGCAATGCCAGCGTTTTGCGTGCGACGCTCTTCTGAATTAATTCGCTGCTGCAAACAGGTTTCGCCAATTTGGAATTGACTGAACTATAGATAGCAAGTAATGCTATCACCAATAATACCAAGTGTATACAATGCAGTAGATAGCAAGTGATTACAATGCTATCAGCAGTTAATAGATAGTAACTGAATATTATATATACTATCCAAACCCAGACTGAGCAGGGTGGACAAGTTTGAGGTTTCTGGTGATGGAAAAATTATAAATCCTACCAACTCTGTCAAATACGAGGGTCATTCAGTAAATAATGAAAGTGATCATGGTATGGGATGCATGAGTGATTCTATTAAAGGTATATTATGTGATCTTTCCAGGGAACGCCCTCAACATCGAAAAAAAATAGAAAGCAGATTTTCTTGCAGATTTACATTTCTGATCATAAATCATGCATACATTCCAAGTTACAGGGCGATACGATTCTTAATTACTTCAAAATCATGGTTTTAGAGTGAAAAATAAACTGTCGGAATTCCGACAGTTTATATTTTTCACTCTAAATTCACTCTAAAACCATGATTTTGAGGTAATTAGGAATCGTATCGCTCTGTAACTTGGAATGTATGTATGATTTATGATCGGAAATGTAAATCTGCAAGAAAATCTACTTTCTAAAAAAAATAATGAATAGAGGGCGCTCTCTGGAAAAGATCACATAATATGCCTTTAAGGGATAATGTGGTCAATACCATGAACCTTTGTCTTTCAAACAATACACTTTTGGATTGTTAGATACCTTTGGTTATGTAACGTCATTAGCATAAACACAATAGGTTTCAGACACTGATTGAAATCTGTCAATTATTTGGCTGGATATGTAATATGTTGAATATGGGTTGATTGATACATTTGAGTATATCTCAGCAATGCAAGCATAAAAACAGATAACACTTGGCACATAGTTAGAACACACACTTATCTCTGTTTGACACTCTTTTTTAGATCTGAATTCTTTAATACAAACAAGAAGGGACCATCTCAAATACGCTTTTAGCAAAATCCGCAATAATATACCTTAGAAAACAACAAAGGATAACGAACAATGGAGGGATTATAAGTTAGTAAATTGTTGTGGAATGTAAAGCAATAATAGTGGGGATATCAAGAGGAGCTGTTCATAAAATTTCCTCAAACCATTGAAATTATGTGACGATTACTTTAACAATACATATCTAGTAGCTCTAAAGATAACAGTAATACGAGAGGTTGTGGCAGCCATCTTTGATTGATACATTCATGTATATCTTCATTTTGACTATCACAATATATATACACATTGATTTAAGCATTTTTCATTTTTTCTGATTAAAATTTGAAGGCACAGTAAGCTTTTATCTGGTAAATTTCATGATTTTAGCCATTTTTGGCCCAGTTCAAAATTATCTGCCGTCTGCGCATGCGCATATTTTCTGCAGGTTTCATGCGAATAAGTTCAGATAATTAGTTAGTTATCATATGGAATCTCTCAAACTGGTTAATTGCTTGGATTTTTCCTAAATTGTTTGATTTCCCGCAATATTAGCGATTCACTTACTGGGCATTTTTCAACGAAAGTGGCTATTTGAAATACTGATATTTGTATACTTTTTATTCAATTGCCTCTCCTTACTTTTCCCTCTTATACTACACATATCAAATTACACAGGGATTAAAGTTATGGCCTTTTTTATCATACTTACGCGAAAAAAATTGGGATTAACCTGCGTCTGGTGTCATGTTATACAATCTTCTTACCACATGTTTCATACAAACAATTCAAATTTACCGCCAAATAACTGATTTAGCAGTGTCCCAAGTGTACTTACTTTGAGACAATGCTATGACGTCACAGTTCACACTTAGAAATCCAAAACTGTATTGTTTGAATGACAAAGGTTCATACTTTGTATTGATCATATTATCTCTCAATAGAATCACTCATGCATCCCATACCATGCTCACTTTCATTATTTATTGAACGACCCTCGTACCTTGGGATTACTCTCGATGAAAATCTCAGTGGTGAAACTGTTGCAAATCAGTTGTCAAAAAAACTTGTGGTATATTAAGTTTCTTATACAGACAAGGTCATTTTTTGAATGAAAGACCCTTTATACAATGTCAGTTTGATTATTGCTGCTCTTCATGGTTTTCTTCACTTTCTGCAAAGTTGAAAAATAAGCTGCAAGTTGGGCAAAATAAATTGATTCGCTTTATTTTGAAGCTGGAGCCCAGGTCTCACATTGGTGATGAAGAATTAAAGAAGCTGGGAATGTTGAAAGTCGAAGACCGGGTTAAACAACTTAAACTCAATCATGTTTTTAAAATCTATAATGAAATAGCATCTGAGTACCTGAATTCTCATTTTACCAAATTATCCAACACCCACAGATACAATTATACCAGGGGCAGTGCAACACATTTTCTGGTTCAGAAAGCTAAAGGTCAGCAGTGCAATACATTTTTCTTTACTGATATTCAGGAATGGAACTTGCTACCAACTCAGGTTAAAACATCCAAAGCCCACGGGCAGTTCAAAAAGGCAGTAAAAAGTCACTTTCTATCTTGATTTTTCATCCGTTTTTATAATGCAGTTGTTTCATAAAAAGTGCAATATTATTTGTGTGCAAATATATGCTGTTTTAATGTGCTGTTTTAATAAATTATTTGAAGGACCCCAATGGAAATAAGCCCTTTTTAGAGCTTTCTTGGGCTATCCTTAGCATTATATGTTTTCTTTTATTAATATGTTGTGTTATTATTGTTGTAATTTTTAAGATTTGTATATTGATCTGATGTATTGTATCTCTGTGTCTTGATATCATGCCGAATAAAACAAGTAACTTAACTTAGCAGTAGATATTATCAGTGGTGGAACTTCAGATTTTTTTCAACTAGCCAGTCGAGCAGGTAACTCACAGAATTTACCTGCCCGACAAATATTCCACCAGCCCAAGGTCTTTTTATAATATTTTGCAGCAAACAATTAAGAGCAATATTATGTGATCTTTTCCAAGTAGCGCTCTATATCGTTGATTTTTACTATGAAAGCAGATTTGCTTGCAGATTCGCATTTTTGATCATAAATCATAAAGATCTTCGAAGTTACAGATCGATACGATTCCTAATTACTTCAAAATCATGGTTTGAAAAATAGATTGTACCGAGCGGTACAATCTATAATCGGTACAATCTATTTTTCAAATTTTACTCTAAATTCACTCTTTAAACCATGATTTTGAGGTTTTTAGGAATCGTATCGCTCTGTAACTTGGAATATATTTATGATTATTTTATGATCAGAAAAGTATATCTTCAAGAAAATCTGCTTCCTTTTTTTTGTTGAGGATTGAGGGCGCTCCATGGAAACGATCACATAATATACCTTTAAACTACAATTACATGTTTTTGTCTTTATTGTACGATGTTCCACTGTATCCTAGCCAAAAACAGCTCCTCGTATTCATCATGTTCATCAATCCAATACTCTCTTTAATCTTCTATCAACCTGATCTCCTCTATCATCATGACACACGATCATCTGATGATGAAATTACCCTGAACTTACTGTTACTTACACTTTGAGCTTCAAAAATATTACCCGCCAGTCGGACGGGTACCTTTGTATCTTCACCCGCCCGACGCGAAAGTTACCCGCTATGGGTGGGCGGGCGGGTCTTATTTCCATCGCTGGATATTATGCTATCAGCAATAATAGTAAGTGAATCTATTGCTATCAAGTAGATAGCAAGTAAATACAATGCTATCAGCAGTAGATAGCAAGTAATGCTATCATTAGTAGATAGCAAGTGAATTACAATGTTATCAGCAGTATAGCAAGGAAATAAGCTATCAGTGTATTCAATTTCTATATATGAAGAGGTTTTTTGCAAAAGGGCCTTTATCCACTTTGGCTCTTATTGAGAAAAAGTCAAAAAACTGTTTCTAAATATTCAAGTTGAGCAATTGAAAAACTGAATGGATTATGAAAGAGGTACACTACATACTAATTAAAATTGAAATAAATTTAAAATGTGCTAGTTTTCAATTTTTTAAAAATCATGTTTACATTTTGTGAAAATTTGGATGTAGGCCCTTTTGCAACAAAACTCCATCTGTTTGTACATAGAGAAAAAATACCACACAAAAAAAATCATTTATTTTAATCATTTAAAAAAAATAAGTTTGATATAGAAATGTATAGGTCACAATCATATGTTTCAAGGAAATAAAGTCATTTTTTACAAAAAGATCTACATCTCATTGTAAACAGCCATTGAAGTTGTTTTGTTGCAAAAGGGCCTGTATCCCGATTTAATTCTGGATACAGGCCTTTTTGCAACAAAACAACAATTTCAATGGCTGTTTACAGTGAGATGTAGGTCTTTTTAAAAAAAAAATGACTTTGTTTCCTTGAAACATATGATTTTTCCCTATACATTTCTATATCTAACTCATTTTTGAAAAAAATGCACCATAGCCCTTTTGCAACAAAGCTCTTCATATTATTGATGTGATGCTCAAAAAGTATACATTTTGGGGAAATTTACAAACTAGAATTTTTTTGAAAAAAATTCAAAAATAAAAAGATCCTAGAGAAGTGTCTTTAGATGGTGCAATTTCAGCTTTTTTTTAACCAAAAACTTATTATGTTACCTTGTCCGAAAAATGTTGAGCTAAAAAAAATAAAAGAATTTGAGTGAAATTTGATACTAGCAATGGATTCTGTGACTCATTTCCTTTCCAATAATATATAATAGATATTCACCCAAGTTGGCGCAGCCAATATCTGATTTATTATACATGTATAGACAAGGACTACATTGGGCTGTGATGTAATCGTAAATCTAAACTTGTGAGGAACCAGAGACTTTTGTAAACATGCCAATAGTGATAGATAGGCTACAACCATTGCTGTCACTTGTGTTTCATGGGTTTGACCAGTCACAATTACATTTGTTTTTAAGAGGTGATTAAAAATGCAGCAGCAACCTTTGCTGTCACATGTGTTTTATGGGTATACCAGTGTTTTGTTTTGAAAGGTTTGGTCATGTCATCCTAAAATAGAGCCTAATGTTTTGTTTCGGTCATGTGGCATGTCATAACATTGTCTAGACATCATAATTTATGTACTGACCAATCTTGAGTAGAGGACCAATATTTAAGTGCAGCAATATATCCTCAGAATGAAAGAAAAGGTAGAGTCTTGTTACACAAAAGCTGGCTATATTTATACCACATAGTATAATAAATACTTCTATATACACCTAGCACATAAAGTCCCTGACCAGGTGCTTTGAGGTTGGCTAATTCAAAATATATAATCGGAACCAAAAATCTGAGATATACATTAAATGAGCAAATTTCTTCTCCGCAGTTTGATACCTCATTCAACAAAATCGAATGGATACTTTTAAAGTTATGGCGATTTCAATGACCGCGCATAACAACAGCAAAGTTGCACTAGGTATAGGAAATCATTGATTTGTGTGACAGTTATGACAGTAATCACACACAATTCAATAAATACCTAGTGCGGTAACCGACACACAATTAATAAGAACATTCTAAAGGCAATAGTTTTATAGATTTATTGTGTCAACTCGATCTTTCTCTTTTATTAATATCTAACACATTATTTACAAACCATTTGACAAATTGTGTAGAGCAAGCGTGTGCAACCTGCGGCCCGCGGGCCACATGCGGCCCGCCGACCTCTAATCTGCGGCCCGCGAAGCAATCCTAAAATTTCAAATGATGCGGCCCGTTTAAACGGAACTCCCTAGTTTTACACAAATGGCGGATTGATTTGGTGGTGTGCTCCCTTATATTAGTAGGGTGACGCGCTGTATTAAGTAAATATAACCCAAGGTGTGATTGCGTGATAAAATTCTTGGTTAAAATGGCGCTTGCAGCAGCTAAAGCGAGTAAAAAGAGGAAATTACACGAAGAGAAGCCGGTATTCCATGAGTAATGGACTTCCCCTCTCCCTATTACTCCTCCTCCGGACGTGTTTTGGAATGTTTGACAATCGCTGCGGCCCGTGAATAGATCTCAAAATCGCAATGCGGCCCGTGTGGTAGAAAAGGTTGCACATGCTTGGTGTAGAGTACAAGACAAGAAAACAATGATTACCAAGTATAGTTGACATACAGAGTTCAAATCTTGTTTGTAAAATGTGAAAGAGTATCATAAACACTTAGGCAACGAACCCCCCCCCCCACCTCTGTTACAGACATCTCCAGGCTTTTCCCCTTCTTCATTTCCTTGAACAGTTTGGTGAATTTTCAAAAAACAATTAAAATGTTCAAAAATGTTCAACATTTTTCAACAAAGAAATATCATATTTTTTCAAACGTTTAAAAAAAAAAAAAATTTCACTTTTTTTGTCACCTAATCTTGTAAGATATTATGAGCCTACATGTTTGCACAATATTTTGTGAGAATCAATAGGCATATTTTACCAAGATATGAGCTCTGCCTGTACATGTACATTAGATATTCAAGTACTTATTTACAATAGTAGCAATTTACAAATAAATTACTTTTTTTATTACATTTTTAAATATAAAAATGTTCATTGGTGGTTTATTATTTGGTCAAAATCGAGGACGGAATTCTGTATAATTGATACATTCTTTATCTACCTATATATACATATATATAATATATAAACAATGTCACATATAATGGTGTAGTAAATGTTATTTGACACCCAATAATTGGTGCCAATTTGGACAAGTAATGTTCAAAGAATTTACGTACTTAGTTCTTCTCGCAAATGTCCATTTCTGTGCAAATCTAATTCTCTTTATAAAATAATTTTCCTCATATAACACTTTCCATGTGGCTATTAGTTTTGCCATATATACAATACAGATTTTTCAGAAACCTATCCAAATTTTCAAAGTCTATCTCAAGGATTACTGACCCAATACTAGGCATGTTCGTACTTATTTCAATGCATTTTTCATGGCGATTTCAAATAATTGTAATGAAATTCAATAATTATGAAATTTTGTGAAATTTTGGAATGTCGTCTTTAGAGGCCTGCCGCATGGAAAGCGTTAATATATCATATTATCATATGTATTTACATTAGGACGGAATAGTCTACAGGGGGAGAGGTCACTTTATTTACGAATTTCCATGAAAAAATATACATTGCATAGGCACTTTTAATATTAAAAAAACACCTAAAAACCCATGTGTTCTGATTCTGATATCAATGTTAGAAAATAGTCTGCAATTTGAGGATGAGGCTTTAACCCTATGAGAACCACCTGCCGATTGGTTAAAATTTAGGACATGTCATATATTGTGCCAATCAGAGACATTGTTGTCAGAACATTTACAATTTTCACAAAGATTAGCATAAAATATTTATAAGCAAAATTGTAATTGGTTATCAAGATGATTACATCATGTAATTGACCAATGGGAATTCTTGTACGAAAAACAGGTAGTGCCCAGGGGGTTAAGCAGTAGGGGTTTGTCGAAAACCAATCCAAAGAGATGAGGCTTGATACAGGGGCTAAATACTCTGCTTGCCAATAGGAAACTATAGTTTGTTCAATTCCAAATTGGCGAAACCTCATTAAAAAAACCACACCAGACGGACGCGGTGTGCGTGAAGGCAGTAAGCGCACTCTGCACCATCTATGTGACGGGTGAGTGCGGCAAAAAATGTGTGCGTGTGGCCATAACCGCGCGCGTAAGTTTGTCTTGTTGAGGTTGACGCTGTAGTTTGAATGTCAGTGACTTGTGTCGTCTGCTGGCTTAGATATAGACTTACAGCCCTTTTATGGCAAACGAATGTATCTTATGTAGTTTTCTAACAGTATACTTCCTTTTAACATGATCAAAGTTAGCTTTTTTCTCCATAAATCATGTAGTGGTAAAAGGCAGTATATTACTTTTATTGTCTTTACAAGTTGCAACCTTTTCCTAAGAGAGGATTATTGAACCAAGTTAACACAATCCATGTTAAAAGGAAGTATATCATTAGGAAAGTGCATATAAGATACATCCTTTTGCCATAAAAGGGCTGTTGACTCCTGGAAAAAATTCCCCAGTGTGACGTTTTGGGAGGCTCCTCATAAACAACTTCCGTTCTGCCTAATCACACCCTTGCACTCTTCATCAGTCATACACCAGTTTTTTGCTACTGTGGGTACTATGATACAGGACTATAAATATAATGTCTGTATAAGAGACTTCTCATTAATATTCATCGGAATGACACCCTCTTCATCAATCCTAACACTGTTGCTTGTGGATAAAGTAGGCACAGTGCATGCAGGTACTTTCCTCTCTGTCAAGGTGTTTTGGGTCAAAGGTGCTGCCTTTGTACCCAAATAGTCAATTTGGATAAAAATCTCAATCCTGCTTTTGAATCATTTCAAAAATACAGGTGCCCCTTTAATAGGTGACGATACGGCCGTCGTCGTGAGCTTCATATTATCCAGTAAGAAATTGCGCGGTTTGCTTTGCTTGGTGGGGTTGATGTGCGGTCCGGCGATCGGTCTTGAGGAAGTGCCTGTTGGTGGAGTGTATTCGGGGGTGACGCCATCGATGTTGTATGTCCATTGCATCTCGGCGGTCTAGTAGAGAAAGTCAAAAAGGAAAATTAATTTAGTACATGTAGATGATTAAATATGGCTAATACGAATCATTGATTGATTTTTTAACACAATTTTATCGGTGCTTGATGTAATTCACGTATGGAGTTTATCATTTGTGATGCAAATCAAAAGGGGGACTTTGCGGCTGTGTGTTTGTCAAGATATAGTAAAATATGAATGCCTTGATCAATTTTGCGTCATTTTTAAGCTCTGAGAGCACACATAAAACTCAAGAATTGAATTCACCTGCAAAGTCCCGGCGTAAATTATGGTCACACGCACCCGGTTTTGGCCTTACGCACACATTACGCATATGATACACAGTGCGTGTGTGTGTGTTGCCTTCAGTACTTTGCGGCTGTGTGTTTGTCAAGATATAGTAAAATCTGAATGCCTTGATCAATTTTGCGTCATTGAATTCACCTGCAAAGTCCCCTGTAAATTATGGTCACACGCACCCGGTTTTGGCCTTACACACACTTTACGCATATTATACACAGTGCGTGTGTTGCCTTCAGCACGCCCAGTCCATCTGTATTCATTCGCTGCTGTATGAAGGCTTTCGCCAATTTGGAACTGATCATACTATAGAACATCCTGTTAATTACACATACCTGTACAACTAGTTTAGCTTGGTAGCTTTTGCCATAGATCTTTGGTGTGAAGCCTAGGGTTATCAATGTACCCTTGGTACCCAAGGGTTTCAACTCTCCTGTCTGCGGACTGACGGTGAATTCAGCGTCACTACCGGCTACAAAGTAGGCATTGAAGGATACTGGATGTCTGTTGAAAAAGTAGATATGACAAAATGTTAAAGAGCACATTTAGGCAACAAGAATCCTGTTATACAGGTAACTAATCTCTGAGGTAGGGTCAGTCCGTCGAGCGTTTTGTGTGGTTTTTTCCGATAAATTTCATAGAATTTTTAAAAATCTTAAATAGTTTTTAAAGATATTCGAACATTTTAAACATTTTAAACAAAATTTGTTCACAATTTTTTTTTAAATCCGAAATTTTATTACGTTTTTGTTGAAAATTCACACAAAATGGGTCTGTCGGACTAGTAGAACAGAGATTTCCTAGCTGTTGCCGTATGCATCTTGAATTTGTAAATCTGTGTGAAATCGCTTGACTGAAACAAATGTGGGGTTATCTGAAACCCCAATTAATAAGTTTGCTTGTTTCTATCTGAGAGGAACCCATTAAAGAACTGTATATCGCCGCTGTTCTATCAAAACCTCACTTACCTTGCCTGGCTGGTGAGCCTAAACCCAACGCAGGATTCCTTGTTAAGACCCACAGACTCTATGGTGATACGATCATCTATGATAGGCTCGGAGGAGACAAAGCGCAGAGGAAAGCGCCACACCCCGCCTGTAGCCGCCTTTACACAAAGCTGCACATCATGTCTGTAAAACATTATTTAAATTATTTAATGTTAGTGACAGAAAACTGTATCATTACAAAATTATGGGATTGTTCGACAACACTAATGTATTCACTCCCTTTTGGATGCAAACCTGTATCTCAATTACTGCTGAGTAAATTGAGAACGCCAAAATATCAGACAATATCTGTACGCTTACATGTGTTTAACATTCATTAAATTTGTATTAAAGGTTACATATCTTGGTATTATAATACGTGGGTTCAGTGCGCCTTACATAAAATGACAATGACACAGTGGCGTAGATGTAAAGTAAAGACTCGTGCCCAGCTAAGCTTGCGCATAGAGTGCCCATCTCGCTTTCCTTAGCGTTTGGGCCAGACTCATCCATGTAATTCCTTTCTCCTCCTGCACAGCTAGTATATTTTACTTCCAACATGAATTAATGCCAGTACTCATTTATACACCTGAAGAGAGGCAAGCGTGATAAAGTGCCTTGCCCAAGGACACAACATGCTGGCCGCAACAGGACTCAAACCCACAACCTTTGTATTGTGGAGCGAGAACTTATCATGAGAGCTTATAGGATATATTTACACATCAAAGCTTCATTATAACCATCCACTGGATGGACCAAGCTTGTAAACATACTTCATAACTTTGAATGGGGAGTTTCTGACATTGAATACTAGTGTATTAATACTTAAGTGAGGGGTGGGGTTGGGTGAGGGGGGAATTGTTTTGCCAAGTTTAACAGTTAACTTACTTCATAACTTTAAATGGTGAGTAGATTACGTTGAACACCAGCGTAACGATCCCCGATAGATTATCTCTCTCTTTGCGTACGAGTTTGAGCGACACTGTGTGCTCCAGTTGAGTACGGGCATCATCATTGTTGTAGATCAGATCATGCGAAAACTCATTGGCCACTGTGTTACCTGTGGAATAACAAAATCAAATGATAATGATAATATAACTTATTACTAAGATTCAAGGTTATGAGAAATAAGTCATATTTTTGACACACTAGGGTCTGTATGTACAAAACAACTTAACCTGGTCTAAATCAAGAATAGTCCTCCCATAAAGGATCATTTTATGCTTTGATGAGCTCATACTACATTATTAATGAACCTTATAAGAGGCAATACATTTCATTGTAACATTAGCTTAATTAGGAGACTCCAATTTTACTTTTGGACTTTGCTAGGGGGCATACAAAGAATATACCAATCTAAAGGCAAGCACCGATCAGCTCAGACATAGAGGGACAATGCAACTCGGTCTATGCACTCACCTTCCGACACCACCACTCCATCTGCAGTCTGCGCCCTTTGCATCTCCTTCGGTGTGATCGCCCTCGTCTTGACCGTCTTATACCCGCTGGCTGAGCTCGGCACGGCGCCGGTCAGACAAACCTCTATCCTCTCCTCAATACGACTCCTGGCTTGGCAGCTGACCACAGCACCTCTGTCCACAGTGGGGTGGGACTCCGGTATGCCATGGATGGGGTACAGCCAACGAATGTCTCGCAGACCGCCTTGAAGATCTCGTCTGTCATTGTCCCTGATGGAGAAGAAGATGAAAGGTTTACAGAGTGTAATTTTTGAACAAAAACATCAGATGGAGGATAAATGTTCAAAGGTATGGTCACCTAGGGGTTTTACGTTAAGATTTTGGAATTACTTGTTATTTAGAGAGATCTGTCTGTCCAAAATGAAAAAGCTAACGGCCAAGAAAAATTCTATTCAAATTCTTTTGGACCAAAATATATATGTTTTTTTAATACATTTTTTTTACCCTAAAACACAATGCATAAAAAGAGCCTGACTATAAATAATACCCTTTTCAATGCATGTGAACACCATTACACTTCACTGCTACCCCTAGTGGAATTCAATTTTTTTTTGCACACTGCAAGATATACTATTTAAAGTTTATTGATATGCAAAAACTTGCATACATTTGGAATTATGTATCCCTTAAACACTTTCCAGTTTGACCATGTACAAATCAGACTTTTCAGAAACCTTTCCCAACTTTCAAGGTCTATCTCAAGGACTACTGAACCAATAGTATGTTTGAGTTTTGTCAATTCTAAAAGCAAGGCGCTTAAAAGTGTGTGTTGTTATTATTATTATTATTATTATTACTTATTTCAATGGATTTCTCATGGTGATACCAAATATGATCATGAAATTCAATAATTGCGACATTTTGGAACATTTTGTGAAATTTTGGATGGAATGTCATCTGCAGACGCCTGCCGCCTGAAAAGGGTTAATATAGAATAATAAACATAAAGAAAAAAACCTTATTATCACAGTTTTATGTTTGCCTAATTCAACTAAAGCATAAACATTTTCACTTTCAAAGCCACAGATATCAACCATACCTCCTGGCTGCAGGATGTTCTGGATCCCGAGGCGCCTCATATTCCCAATGCCGTCCGTCTTCCCTACGTATCGCTACCACGCACAACGCCTCGTGAAGATTCATGTTGTCGGGAGCAAACGTCAGTGGGATGTCAAGGGTCGTCTTGGGCGCGATGGGTATGTTGGTGGTGCGCTTTAGCAGCAGACAGAAAGCAGAGTCGGTGTCGATCTTGTTACGCTCTATTTTGTTGTTCTGGGACTGTTGGGCGTAGGCTGTGTTATCTGCGGAGATAAAAGAGAGGTTGTATGAAAAAGTGTAATGAACATCACAGCATCTTATGGATGCAAATAAAAGTGTATGGGCCATGTTACTCGTGTATGTCTGTCTGTCCATGGTACAATTGTGTTGATATTACTCAATATTCACGCTACTCTTAAGTTAATTTATACATGTATATGTCATATATGAACATTTCTCAGAAACTCAAATTTTACAATTATATTTCATTTAGTCTATGGGTTATAGTAAAGAATGTAATTTTTCAATAGTTTAACAGAAAATAGATGATATATAGTTGGAATTTCAATATTGCTTCTGAAACTTCTATTGATATACTGCCTTTTACCACTACATGATTTATGGAGAAAAAAAGCTAACTTTGATCATGTTAAAATACTGTTAGAAAACTACATATAAGATACATTCTTTTGCCATAAAAGGGCTGGTTAGTGCTCAAACTGTGTGTGTATACATACCTGACAGCAGAACATCCGCCACGATAGTCTCATTCAGTGGGTTTCTGAATGGTATGATCAGCGACGTATTGGATCCTAGAGTGGCGCTGACGCTCACAGGGTCTAGAGCCTTGGGCGTGAGACCCGTCCCTGACGACATGAAGATCCATTCACCTAGCTGTTCGCAGTAGAACGTTATCTTTGAGGTGTGATCGGCTTGGCCGAGGGCAGACGGCATAAATTGTAGAGGGACCTCTAGGGTGGAGTGAGCAGCTAGGATAAGCTGTAAGAGAGAAAGTTAAAAGTTATGCTTTATTACTGTACTGATTAGGCCAAAACAAATAAATGTTGTGTTGCCCTCAAGTGCCAAAAATCTTTAAGTTGGGTCGGTCGGTCGATTTTCCTTTTTTCTTCCATTTTGCTGACAAGTATATAATTGCTGACAGACCGTGATTCATGACAAGACAAAATTGGTAAATGTCGAATTGACTATGTTTAGTTTAAAAGCAATCTATTCAATCAAAATTTTTCATTTTAAGCAGAAAAAAAGTAATATTTTGACAAATTGGGTCAAATGTAAATCTGATTTTTTTAAATACAAAATTGACCCCAATTTTTGAGATTTTAGAATTTTTTTGTTACCTTATAGATGTTATTCCTATTTGGCGATTTCATGTCTAAAGAGGGAGACATACTCGATAAACTTACTGTGAACTTCTACATTTTCCTAGATAGTGTCTGTTACCAGCAAAAATTTCATTTCAAACTAGTGGAATAGATAGTCTATACGTTCAAGTTTATTTCACGAATGTAATAAGGTCAAATATTGAACAGCTCAGAAGTCTGAAGCATTTTTATGATTAGTGCAAAGTTCACCACATTGAAAAACAACATCACTCATTTTCGTAGCACTAGCACTAAATGCTCTGAGCATGCTCAGTTGGATAGCACGGCCCCTTTTGACGTAAATGTGCCAATTATTAATAACGTCTATTGGTAGCCTTTTTGACTGCATAACATTATCAAAATCAACACAATATTTATTTTACTCCAATCGAACCCTGCTGATGCTCCAATCGAACCCTTGTTGTCTAACTGTACTTACTATCTTGTCACAATCTACTTCTAGCGTAAAGTTGCTCTGATTGGTACAGCTGGGCATCAACTCCAGGGTTTCCTCCGTGGGATTAGTCAGAGTGATAAACTGTCTACTCCACTTGCCTAGCTCACACTCCATGTGTGGTAGCACGGTAGGGGATGGGGTGTGTGCCGTTAGATTAAGGGTGTACCAGAACTCTCCCACGACTGGGTTCTGGAATATTAGTCTATAAATGAAAAAGAAATAGGTAGCTGTTAATTCTGGTTATGAAACAAGAAACCTTGAAGCTTAGGAGAATACAAGAGAGAGTTGGGTGATGTAGGCCTGCATCTTCAACCCTATGATTGGTTAGGGTGATGAACTGTCGACTCCACTTGCCTAGCTCACACTCCATGTGTGGCAGCACAGTAGGGGATGGGGTATGTGCCGTTTGATTAAGGATGTACCAGAACTCTCCCACGACTGGATTCTGGAAAATAAGTCTATGAATGGAATAGAAATAGGTAGCTGTAAATTCTTGTTGTCAAACAAGAAAACTTGAGGGGGGTTGTAGTGAGTTTATATGGGGTACGCATCCCCACCCATAGGATTGGCCAGGACTAAATAAACTGTTAGCTTCCTTTGCCAGGCTCACGACTCCATGTGTGGCAGCAAGGAAAAGGTTTGGGGTGTGTGCTGATTTGCGCAATTGTTAACAATCTATTTATGATCTATTTATTACAATTTGTCACAGATTCTGTCACTTAGAGACACAAATTGGCTGATGGGTTTTGTGACATTAACAAATTTTAAACAAGATTTTTCTAAATTAATTTTCTTCTGGGTTCAAACTGTTTGGACCAATTCAACAAACAAGTACAGCTAAAATGCTAACATCAAAATGTTTGTCTGCCAGTCACTGAAGCAATCTTGGTTCTGTTATCACACATACGCTCATGATTCTACTTACTTCCCCTCAGACTTGCCCACAATAGCTGGAGCAAACACCAGCTGGTACATCTTCTTCCGACCCGGGGTCAGCATCACCTGACCGTCGCCACGGAGACCAGTACCCTCGATGACCACGTCAAAGGTCAACACCTCCGAGGTCGGGTTCATGATATCCACCTCCATGAGGGCAGCAGATTGTGCGGCGCAGGAGATGTCGATGATCTTGTTGGGAGCCGGTGGAGTGCATTTTACCTCAACAGAGTACCACACTCTGTAACCTGGCTGTTCACTGTAATAACGAGAGGTTGGTAGATGTATGGTGACTTGATATGTGAAAAAAGGGGTGTCGGACAGCGGTCCAAAGGGTGTTTCTTTATCAATTTTATTTTCATTTTGGCCAGTTTTCTTTAACTCTAATAAAAAAATACAATATGAATTGCATTATATTGCGATTATAATTATCACCACCAGTAGATGTGGTGACAAAGACAATTCTTCATGAATTCTGGATATTCATAGATGATAAGTCAAAGAAAAAGCTGAAAGATTTCCTTCTAAAATTGTGTTAACCACTCAAGTAATACATGTAGATCAATCATATCTTTTCCCACATGTTTTGCCAGCTAACATCTTCCATCGGTTGATATTTTTCACTCACAAAACATCAAGACTAATTCAGTACAAAATGATCCAGCGTGACAAATCATCAATTTCCTGAAGAGTGTGTCAGATGTGTATTTTAACAGAGCATCTTACCTATGAATGATAGCTGTACCACTACTTGATGATGAATTAGCACTACCCCCTCTATTGATGACACTACTGCCAGTGCTGTTGGGACGACTACTGTCTGCTTCTGACTCATCATCCCTGATTACAAAATAATACAAATCGATTAGGCTATATACTATTTTTTAAACAATTAAAGCTAAAGTTCAGACACTGAAAATTGATCTAGGTATGTGTCAATCTGAAAACTGGTGTCCTCATCTGCCGGTTATTAGCTTGATTTAGTTCTTAAACTATTTGTCCCAAATCTCCATGTTGAAGAATAAGAATGGTACACCCTACAACCCACTAACATCAAATGCCTCTACAGTTACAGTTTAAAAGCACAAGAACACATGTAGTTAGTGCATTAACTTCGAAAACTTTGCGGTGTGATCGAAAAAAAATTAAAGTGTACTTACTACCATTCTAATTTATCAACTAATTAAAGATTCCGAGTTGTTTGGTGACAAATTTGAACAAAATAAATCAGAAATCATGTTTCTTCATCTGTAAGAATGACAAGCATGGTTATGTACCATTTCCACTACATATTGCATACAAATCCATTTTGTTTGTGTTGAACAATTCTCAAGCTTAACACTTTCCATGCAACTATTGGTTTTACCATATACAACGATTATTGAACCAATACTAGGCCTAGAAGCATGTAGACTGATATTGGGTTCGATCATGATTTTAGGAATAATTTAGATACCCTTTTCGAACCATTGTGTTTGAGCTCCGTAGCTTTCGAGGTCATCACGACCCCTTCATTCAGCGTAGTGTTTACTTCCCTCCGTTTGTCACATGACCACCTTTTGGGCAATCACATGACAGCAGAGCTTATTGGTATTATCCGCAAATGGCAAAACTCTGACACTCCCATCCCAGTCGCCACTAAACACCGCATCTACCCTACGTCCGAAGAGGTACCCAAAATCTATGGCACCCCAAAAATCCACAAACCCGATGCCCCTCTTCGACCGATTGTAGCCAGCACCGGTAGCTTGGCATACCACGCAGCCAAGGTTCTTGCTGAGATCATAGGCCCCCTGGTAGGAAAAACCCCTTACCATATACTGAACAGTGGGGATTTCGTCCAGAAAATTTCCAACTTGGAAGTTACGCCAGGCCAAAAGCTTATCTTGTACGATGTCTCGGCTCTTTTCACTAGCATACCGGTCAAGGATGCCATACAAGCGGTCAAGGACATTTTGCTACGGGACGACACCCTATCTGACCGTTCGCCGCTCAACGTCGACCAGATATTGGAGCTCCTGACTTTCAACACCACATACTTCGTATATAAAGGACAATACTACAAGCAGAAACAAGGAGCAGCCATGGGATCGCCTGTCTCGCCCATTGTCGCGAATCTATACATGGAAGTGTTTGAAATCCGAGCCATGACGACAGCGCCACATCCCCCTTCTGTTTGGTTTAGGTACGTGGATGATACTTTCGTTCAAATTCATGAATATAACATCGATGAATTTACGGCCCACATCAACGCCCTGGATCCTAACATTAAATTCACCACGGAACCAGAAACGCTCAGGTAAACTTCCTTTTCTGGATACATGCATCCATGTGAATGACGACGGCAGTACTAAAGTTACTATTTACCGCAAACCCACCCACACCGATCAATACCTCAACTTTGACTCTAATCATCACCTCGAGCATAAACGATCGGTAGTGAGGTCTCTCAAGGACAGAGTTGACAAATTAGTAACTACGGAAGATGACAAACAAGCAGAACATAAACATGTCAAGTCCGCACTCAAAGCCAACGGTTACAAACCATGGATTTACAAAACTCCGAAAGCCAAAATACCTAAAACCAAGGACACTATCATCACAGACCAGAGGAATGTGAGCATATCGCTCCCGTACATCAAAGGAATATCAGAAAAACTTAGCATAGAGAGAACTTAACATAAACCGATCAACACCATCAGATCCTTTTTGGTACACCCCAAGGACAAAACCCCTGACGCTAACAAATGTGGTGTGATTTACCAAATTGACTGTCCTAAGTGCTCAAAATCTTACGTGGGTGAAACTAGCAGAGCTCTTGCCACCAGGTTCAAAGAACACTCGAACCACAAAACCACTTCTCTCACAGCTGTGGCAGAACACTCTAAAGACTTCAAGCACACTATCAAGCTTGATGACGTCCAAGTGATCGCTAGAGAAGATCAGTTTTGGAAACGTAAGATCAGAGAGACAATTGAAATCAGGACACAGAAACCGCCCCTCAACCGAGACACCGGCTACGACCTACCCGCCATCTACAATGACCTGCTGCCATGTGATCGCCCAAAAGGTGGTCATGTGACAAACGGAGGGAAGTAAACACTACGCTGAATGAAGGGGTCGTGATGACCTCGAAAGCTACGGAGCTCAAACACAATGGTTCGAAAAAGGTATCTAAATTATTCCTAATACTAGGCATGTTTGTACTTATTTTCATGCATTTCTCATGCTGATTCCAAATATGCTAACGACATTCAATAGTTTTGACTTTTAAACATTTTTGTGAAATTTTGGAATGTCGTCTGCAGACAGACGCCTGCCGCATGGAAAGTGTTAAGTTTTTTCTTTTTTCTTTACCAATTCAAACTAATTGACATTGAAATGAGCCCTGGTACCTGATCCTGAACAAACTAATTGTTATAGGGTCTTACTTCAAATTGCTGGTGCCACCTGCGATAAACGACAGAATGCCACGAAAAATGCCTCGTTTCCACGGTGATAAAGTCATCGTGTACTCTTCCTCTTTCCCTGGTAATACCGTGACGACGGGAGTACCGGTCATGATGGACAGATCTGAGACGGAACGGTAGACAAGTTTCTTGGAAGTGATGTTGGGTACCCGGATGACACGCTTGATCCTGGATGCACAAAATACAAGGAAAGTAAGTAGTGTGTTCAATAAGATACATTTTATCTTTGTTTCTTACATTATTTGCAATTAAACAGCATTACAAGGAACTCAAAATAGCTCAATAGGTCGATACATTTGTTAAATTTCTTAATTTAGTTTAGTTAGTTTTTGAAGAAATACTTGAAAAATTATGCTTTCATTTTTTTGAACCGTGCATTCCTTTCACAGGTTGTTAAATTACACTTTTACTCACAGAATCGCTAACATGTTGTTCACTTTTACCCACTTTTAATGCTTTTTGATCAATTTAAAAATGTTCCCAGTTTCGGGTGCAATAATGCACACACCACAAAAATATCTACTATTACCGTACATGACTTATATTTATTTTTGGATAAAATGTACATTAGGTCCCAGGCAAAGAAGATTTTAAGGTCTTCCCACAATGCATTACATACAGTTTTTTCACACAATGCATTTGTCGAGCTCCTAAGTTTTAGAAATATGAGGAACACTGATAACTAATTTATTCATTGAAGTAAACTAGAATCTAGGAGCTCCAACGATGAACAAGCTATAAAGCCATGATTGTGCGCATATGTCTATGGGAACCTAGCCAAATTGGAGACCAGAATTAGGGCATTTTGCAAAAACGCAACGCATTGTGGTGGTGTCTTTAAAATCTTCTTTGGGTCCCAGGTATGCATCAACCACACAGTTAAATACTGTAAAAGTTGAAATTTTCACGATACATTTATTTTGCGCTCAAATCAGCAAGCGCCAAAATAAAAACGCGCGAATATATTTATTTTGTATGTAGGTCTATGTAAGGAAGCACAAAATTGCGAAAATAAAAACAAGTAAAATTTATAAAAATGTGCAAAGCTTGAAAAAATTTCACTTTTACAGTAAAGTGTCCTATACTATACTAAACTAGCGGATAACAACTATAATCTTAATCAATTAATTTAATATCCCATTTTCTGAAACAGTGTTGTATGTACTGTTAACATAACAAGTGCTTAGGTTTTCAGCATTGCATTATGGTTTGTGATCATTTATATACTTGAGTGTTGGTGGACCATGAGAGCTTGAAATGTTCACCCAATTTCACAACCCCACCCCCCAAATTTCTAACCTTCCCCCATCTCAAGTTTGACTTTCAACAATTTATTAATTTTTTTCAAAAACACCCTACCCCTCCCCTTGATATCTAAGCTAGGGCATGTCCCTTATGTAGCGTAAAACATATTCACTAATACAGTGCATGACTTACGTTTTTCTTGCTTCACATTCCACTACTATGTGATCCAATGCCAGGGGTTTCTGACCTTCACCTTTCAGCTTGAAGAAATGCTCTGTGCCATCTTCCGTATTCACTAGTACTAGCTTACCCTGTGTACAAATAATTCATATGAATTAATTAGGCAACAGAAAAACACCCACCCTGTTCAGGGCTGGAACTTTGGGCAGGTAACTCACAAAAAATACCTGCCCTGAGAGAAATTCCACCAGCCAATGTAATTCACTTACACTGTGATGAGTTTGAAAATGTTTACCCATCAGTTGAGCGGGTACTTTTGTATCATCACCTGCCCAACACAAACGTTACTCGCTATGAGCAGGTGTGTGCTATTTTCAGGTCTGACCCTGTATTACAGACAGATGTGAATGTCTGTGTTACCTATGAGTAAACAATTACAAATTAGCTTAGTTGTAAGTCTTCTGACTTAAAAAACTTTGTCTCTATTTTGAGAAAAATGAATTGAAAGCATAGGTTTTACATAAAAATATGTCGATACTGGGCATCAAATCCAGGACCTTTTGGTCCCAAAGTGAATGTCATACTACTAGACCAGCTAGGCTGCTGGTGTTGAGGTAGTGACATTAATCCTACCAAAGAGGTAGCGTAGCCCATGATAGTCTATGTTCATCATAGAATAAAGTCTTTGCACTAATTTGTGATAGCATACTCATAGGTTGAACCTGAATGAACAAGAAATTAGGCGTTTGATTTTTTTCCCTCAACATTTTTCAACCTTTCTTTTAAAAAATAAACATGCGAGGGAGCATGTTGGCACAGTGGTAGTACACTCGCCATGCACGCACTTGCAGGTTTTCTTTGGGATCTCCGGTTTCCTCCTGCTTTCAAAATCGGTGATCAGTTGTTTCGGTTATCAAAAACTTCCTTCAGCCGCACTGAAAAATGATGGATGTTACAATCTGAGTGCGGATAGGTTTGCGCTTGAATAGGCTGCATCCTAGTTGATGCGATCTGATTCTGACAAGTCACCAGTGGCAGCGAAATACAGCGCTTTGATCAATCTTGGAAAGGCGCTATATAAATCCAGATTATTATTATTATTATTAAATGTTAAAAAGATTTTCAGTTATAATTAAATAATTCAAACATTTTCCCTTCAAAATAAGTGATTTTGGAATACTATTGGGTAAAACAACAACCCCCTAAAAAAAACCCACCAAAAATAAGGACTGATCAACAATTATACTTGAAAGTCCCTTCTGCCTGTAGAGACCTTTTTTAGTTAATTTCCCCGGGTGGCTGAAAGTCCCCGGGTGGCTTAAAATTGCAAGGAAAAATAAAATCATTAACATTTGCATAAATTGTATAAACAAGAACATTCATCCTCACCAGGATAACAATAATTGGATAAAAAAGCTATCTAACATTGTCCTAAGCATTACAACATATGTTGAAACTATCATACAGGACAAAATGGGCGATGCTATAGTTTAATCAGTTCCAAATCGGCAACAAATATGCGCTTTTTATCTCTCTGCTCACAAAAGTAATCAAAGCGTATGCTCGCTAATTTGGCATATGCAAGCATCACCCATATGCTGGACAATGCGTCAGTTGTGCTATGCAAGCGTTTTGTGTGCCTAACGCTCTTCTGAATTTATTAGTCAATTTGGAACTGAATGAACTATAGCTATTTGTAAACTTTAGATATACATGAGACTATCATGGGGTAACCGTATAGAGGAACTACAGGCAAGCTGACTTAAATTGGAATTGGAATACTCAACAACATCGTCTAAATATAAAACTAAAGAGCTCAACAAAAAGAAAGTCATACAATTTGTTATGTGTCCTACAGAGTAGCTTCCAATTATTTTCTGACCAAACAGGCCGGATAAACATTTAAATGAATCTTTTTGGCCCGTTACAAATACAAATTTGGAAATGTCACAGATTTTCTTTAAATGGCTTATCTTGGTTGCTTCATGGCAAATTTGGTACCAAATTGTGCCAAAAAGATTCATCCAAATGTCTATCTAGATAATTAAAAGTCACTCTATAGGACATAAACAAAGTGTATGACTTTCTTTTCGTTGAGGGGATATATGGAAGCTATTACTGAAAAATAGTAACTAGTAGGCACGTATGATACCTAAATATGGTAAACTTGCACAGTATAAATTCAAAAATAGTAGACAAAATCAGAACAGACATCCACAATTACCCTATAGTCATGTACAAAGTGTGTCCTACCCCCTTCCCGTGCAGGCTTTTGTAGGTGAATGAAAGTAGTGAAAGTGCATTATACATTCAATACAGAAAACATAAACGACATTAGCATATAGTAATATGTTGGCTATTCTTAACACTACTCCATGAGGCTATTAGTTTTACCATGTACAAAACAGATTTTTCAGAAACCTTTCCCAACTAAACTTTCAAATTTTTATCTCAAGAATTACTGAACTAATACTAGGCAAGTTGGCACTTATTTTAATGTATTTCTCATTCTGATTTCAAATATGATGATGAAATTTCAATAATTTGACATTTTTTTAACATTTTGTAAAATTTGACGACTGCTGTGTGGAAAGTGTTAAACTAAGAAAGCCATATTGTGGAGAAATTGGCAACAGTTATGAGACAATATAACAAGGCTGATAGAAGCTTAAATGTAGCATCGTGTCCACCTGTGTGCACAAGCGCATGGTAACAAGTTTTTTATTAATTACATGCGCCACTAAAATGTGTCTGACAGACGTCTCTTTTCCTGCACAGTAACGTAGTGCAATGTGTTGTCAGATGATAAGGGGGGGGGGGGGGGGGGGGGGGATTGAAATTGTCCTTGGTTATTTAATAAAAAAGTTGACAAAGTGCAGAGAATATACAGATATAAAATATGTTTTGAAAAGCATAAATTGAAATGGAAGCGGTCCTATTAGATGAAAGATAAAAGGTATTCTTTTTTGTCTGTTCCAGTGTTATTGTGACATCAACTCAATCAATTGATAATAACGCTCTGAGGGTGGTTTATCACGGTTAAGCCATAATCTTCTGCTGCTGCTGCAAGATGTGAAAAGAAAGACAACATAGTTGAACCATTCAAGGATTATCCATCAGCCTGGCATCAAATGTGATTTAAGAACTATAGTCTGCGTCAAAATGCTATAGGTCACCCCGGAGTAACGTCACATGCCGTTGACCACACACCAAAGAGATAAATAAAAGCCTCTTACACAGCGTACACAGCGTGATGCGATCCCTTGGGTATGGGCGAGTAGAGCGTAAAGCTGATAGGTAGTTAAAACGTCTGGTTTGTTGTCAACGGCAAAAGGTACAAAGTACCCGAGACACAATTCCACCAATGCATACGTGTAAACACACATATTTATCTACACCTGGAAGTGTGTACCGGACGTTTAAAAAAATTGAAAGCGCGTCTTGATTAGTCAATCATGAAATTTCACACGCATGCACAGTTGTTCAGTTATTTCAAGCATTTGGATGGAGCTCCGCAAACAACAACAAAACACTTGCGTAAAATAGCTTGAATTTCGTCCATAGCATTATGATAGGGACTGATAGCAAGACTTACCGATATTAGTGCCTCCAACGACGGTCTAAACATCAATGGATAATACGTTGTCTGCATAGCTTTGGCAAGGATAAAAGGCGGCCCAAAGAATCCCTGACCTTCTATGTTGGCTTCCAGCGGCCAGTCTACGCTGGTCTGATTAATCTGATAAAAAATGAGAGATTATGGGATTATGAATATTTTTGAAAAAACAGATAAGATTCTTTTTTGGAATAAATAAATTGATTCATAAAGGGTCAGTATCGGGGCTGTGTGCACACATAAACATGAAAACAACTATGAAAATGAGAAAGTATAAACGGTTATGACTTTGATTATTGGAAGTGGTCTGCTTTCCTCTTTCAAATTATATTCAACCTAATCTTTTTTAATCTTTATCTGATCAGCCTCTTTATATAGGCTTTTCCAACCTTGACTTCATTTGTATTTTCAGACAAAAAGTTGAGCTTCATCCAAACAGGAGTGTGCTTACTTTCAAATAGGACAAAAATCTTCAACAAATTTTAATTTGAAATTCATGTTTTTCCCCCAAAATGGGCCAGGAGGACTAGGTAATTTTCCCAACCATCTGCTAAAGTAAAAAAGTAACCATGTGATGGCTTGGGAGATCCTGGGCTCAATTTCTTGTTGAGGATATCCGTTTCTTGACCAACATAAAAGAAATATTATAGTTGGCGGCAAGAGAAGTTCCCCACTGGCCCTACGTGGGCCAATCGGGTGAGGTTATTACACCAATGGCAACCGCACTCCCATGTTTATGCTTAGAATGTGGTTGTAACAGAAAAAAGTGCTAAACTTCCTTGCAGTTGACTATAATAGTTATTGCAACTTACCACTGGAATTTCTTGTGACACAGACTGGTGCACTGGTGCAGTGAACTCAATCTGAGCAGCAGTGCCCTCTGGATTGACGGTGCATTCTATCAGGTACACACGGACGTCATTGGGTGAACGTAGCACCACGCGACACGGATAGTGACCAGGGTTCTTAGGGGTAAATTTGATGGGCAGACTGATTTGGCCTTCATCAAGAATCACGCCTGGGGAAGAAATAAATATGATACAATGAGCTAATAATTCCATACGGATGAATATGATACACTGATTTGGCCTTCGTCTGCAATTATACCTGGGGCGAAGGGGGTGGGGTAGGAAGAAATGAATATGATACACTGATCTGGCCTTCTTCTGCAATACATGGGGGCAGAAGGGGAAGGTGAAAGAAATGAGTATGATAAATATGATATAATTACTTGTGTCCATATTCTACATACAATAACACAATAAAAAGAGAATTTAGCACATCAATACATGGAAAATAGCCAGCGTTCTTCAACCCCCCCCCCCCCCCCCCCACTCCTTTCTGCTATCCTTACCTGTCTGATCCCACACCTATACCAGGAAACCCCCTTACCTGATTTTCCCAGAAGGCCAGCTGGTGAGCGGTCCACTTTATGTCCGTTCTTGACCTGTTCCATGGCAGTCTTTGGTTGAATGGACAACGGCGAAGGAACCGATATGTCACGTGGTGCTTCAAAGTAGTTGGAGTTGAGCTCAACAATGAAATTTGTACCTTTGGATTCCTCATATTTACCACCTAGTATTGCAAAAAAAAAAAAAAAAAGGGCTGTGTAAGTTAATGAAAAAACCAAACAAAAACACCCAACACAGATCATTTATCTACATGCTTTCTGTGAAGCAGAGATGCAGATATTTTGAATCAATTTTTGAACTAAATTTGTCTGTATAAATTGTCTCAAAATTTGAAATAATAGAAATGTGTCTCTTATTTGAAGCATGTGTTAAATAATCTCCAATTGATTTTTTACAAATATTATCACTATAGTTTAACCAAATTAGCGAAAATCCATATGATATATGCAAGCTGTTGTGCCATGCGAGAGTTTTGTGCATCCATGCTCTTCTGAATTCATTCTCTAATGTAAACAGGTTCACCAATTTGGAACTGAATATAATGTCATTGTTAATTGAATGTTTCACACATTATCATTTGATAACTATAGCAAATTCTACATGGAAATATAAAGATATGAACAGCAAATTAAACACTTCCGCAAACAAACAAATGTCAAAAATATTGAATCTCACTATATTTGGAATCACCATGAGAAGTGCATTGAAATAAGTACAAAGCCTAGTCCTCATCATCATCATCTACGCTTTCCGGCTATGTTGCCATTGCGCATGCAACTATTGCTTTCCAGGTCTTACAATCATTGGTCTCATAAATTCCGGGTCAAAGCCTAGTATTGGTTCAGTAATCCTTGAGATAGACTTTGAAATTTTGGGAAAGGTTTCTGAAAATCTGTTTTGTATTTAAATTTACCAGAAGGGGCAGCGCTGATCTTCCCTGTAAACATACTATCTTCGCTCAGTCCTAGCGCAGCAATGGCCGACGTCACAGATCCGCTGGCAAGCGTCCCCGTAACCTGACGTCTTTTGATTTCCTTCCGCGACATCCGCTGCTGGGCGGCGACCACCAGCGCTTTCTCTCGTGCTGCATTGGTGATGGGGATGACCAGCTCTTCGTGAAGGATGGCATTGCTGTCGCATCGCCAGTAGATGACGCATTCATCACCGCCAAACAGACCTCTTCCTGAACCTGTGATGGATGGACCAAAGCAACAAAAGTGACTGCAAATTCTTATACTGCACACGCCTACTGGGTAGTATGTATTCAACATAGCTTCAACTAAATATACCCCAACAACAACAACATTTTGATTATAATGCTTGTAACAGCGGTTCCTTAGGTCCAACATAAAAACAAAAAGAGGGTTGTTTGCCCAAACACGACCGACCCATAAAGATATTTTTTATGGTGAAAACTGTATGTTTTAAATGATATGTTTATTGTTAACACCAACTAAGTGCAAATTTAAGATTCTAGCAAAGACAGGACATCAAACATGGTCGGAGGGTTTGTACTATTAAACATTAAAGTGATTGAAAACAAAAGTGCATAGCCTTTTTCTTTAACTCTAAACATGTTGGGTAAGCCTCTATAATAGAACTCTAAAGTGTCCAGCAACAACAAAAAAGACAAGAAAAAAGTAATCGACCGACCGACCCACTTTTTTCCCTTGTTTGGGCAAACAACCTTTTTTTGGGCCTAATTAGTCACAAAAGGTCATATATTCCATCTTCAGCATATGTGACCCGTCACATCAAAATGGACATGTTGAAGGCGCAGGTCAAATCTGAGTTATTGGTATGACTTGAAAGAGCACAGTTTAAGCTTTGAAATGATACCATGTTGAAGGTAATTAGACTTTGTAAACACAAGATATGATTTGAAGAAGCATGTTTTTTTTTATTATTTTCTTTATATTTAACCAAATAAATTGGCCATTATTTCAAAACTGCGTTTGCCGACAACATGTCCTTTTTGACGGGACTTATCACATATGCTGTTCCTCCTCATATTCATGGAATTAACAAGCTGGCCAGCGTCAAAAAAAGGAGGTTGATCGCATTGTTGGTGTCAACCTTTCAGTATTATCAAAATTGATAAGGCCAAATAAAAATTAAAACTAGTTTCTTGTCCTAACTTGTGGAAAAGAGTAGGATGAGGGCACTTTAAAAACAAAAAAACAATGCAAAATCACCATTACCAGTATGTATTGCCTGATTGGTTGCGGAACTTGAGGAGGACAAGGCCTTTGTAAAATCTTTTTATATCATGGTTGAGGGGGGGGGGGGGGGGACGACTCAAAACCTGCTTTAAAATGCTCAGTGGAGTAACATAAATATATTGTCAAGATGTCAGATTTTCAAATATTTTAACAAAAAAGTTATTGAAGAAAAAAAGAAAGAAAAAAACACATTACAGAATTCCTGAAAAATGATGCATGAGAGGATGATAAAGTACTTAATTATTGTACTTGGCCTAAACACTTCTTATTCTTTGACTTGCTGTTGACATAAGGCTATATTAAACAAATCTTTTGTCTCAAAGCTCCGGCATGCGTTAGTTTATTGATGCGCGTTAGAAGATTTGTTTTTTAAAAAAATTCAAAATTCAAAAAAAATTCCCAAGGATTTCAATATTTTATGTTTATATAAAAAATTTAAAAAAATGATAGCCTTAGTAAGATCAATCCTTATACCTGCAGCTGCTGCACTGCTTATTCTCATGCTGTGTTTGCTGGGCATATAGGGCAGCTTAGACGGTACCGGAAGAGTAGACATGGCTTCCACGGAATACAGAAACTCGCCCAGACTCTCGTTGATGAACAGTATCGAGCACTGGTTCTTCCCGGTGTGGAACGGCAGGAAGTCTATGTGTATCACGGCGGACGTTTGACTTTCCAGGTAGATGGACTGACGGGTGCAATGAAACGCTGTCAGCTGCGTACCATCGTTTTCTGTGGACAGATACAGAGGTTATGAAATGTAATGGTAGGAACAACAGTGAATTTGTCTTGGTATAGACCATGTCACCTCTTGTTATCAACAATAATGTTAAGTGCCCGGTTCCATTCCATGCATGGGGGAACATGCATCGTCTCTTACATTGTCTGATGTTGTTACAGATGACTGGTTTGGTTTATAATGGCCCACCCCTTCCAATGTGCACGCATACCAGCAGGCAAGCTTTTGTATTGGCAGGCAATTCACACGCATACCAACAGGCAAGCTTTTGTTTGCTTGGCTGCTGTGACGTTACAGGTGACATCGTCTATATGAAAGTTTAATTTTCCATTTTCTGTGTATCAAAACTTCCTATTATTGGAGCACACCACTAAGTCGGTTTTGCGCGGCACTTCCGGCAAAACTTGAGTACAGTAATAGTTCCTTTTGACGGAATGAACGGGCAAAATCGGCATGAAATTAACAGGTAGTGATATCAAATTTATGTTTCATGGATTAGCTTTAATATGTTTTTAATGATTAAGAAAGAAAACATGTCAATTCAAGCTGTAATATTATTTTACCGGCCGATTTACACACATGGTGCATGCCGGGATGAGAGCCGAATAACATGCCACGAAATCACTAGGTCCCGTTATATTGGCTGATATCAACAAATCTTGACGGCCTTTCTATGTTTAAACCCAGATAATGTTAAAGTATATAGAATAACATAAAACATATCCAAATTTGATTGATCTTATCGCTAGCACTATGGATTTAGAGCGATTTGAAATCACAATACGAAGCGTGTAAAGTCAATGGGAGACGACTTAGTGATGTGCATCCCCCACCTTTAATGATCACATTGATTTTGGGGGTTTTAATTGTAAAGTTTCATGATCACTTTGGTGCATAGCTATACAAATATTAGTTATCATTCAATATCATCCATAAATAGCATCCATAAACACAATTTCAAATTTTCATTGAAACTGGAGGTGCACGTTCAAAGAATTTGTAGAGTGCCCACTCATGGATACCCTTGGGTATATACAGGGATGCATGTGGGTGATTGATCCATTTCCTGAACTTTTAACACTAGCTTGGCCAGATGGCTCAAGCGTTTTCCCGCGTCATCAAACCTTTATGGGGGGGGGGGGGGGGGGGGGGGCTCCTCTGGAGAATAGGCTACAGGGTTTTGACCCCTACTTTACATGTACATTTGTTGTAAAGCACTTTGGGTTTCTCAAACTAAAGTAAGGTGATCTATATGAGTTGTGTATTATTATTATTATTATGTAGCATCTATGCGGATGTCATTGTTGATGTATACCCTTGAGTGAGCACGACACTATTTCGTTATCCATAGGCTTTACATGCTGAAACCGGCAACTAAAATAACTCTTAAATTCGTAGTGTTCACATTTTAATGAAATGAGGATTTGTAAACACAACAAATGTCCCAGAGTGTTCCACAATCCTACCTTCCAAATTCAACTCGGAGCCGGCCTCTTCCACTTTCTGCGGGGTGGGTGTCCTTTCCTTCTTCTGTCCATGATCCGTCTTTGAGCGCACCTTCTTTGGGGTTCCTTGTTTCTGACCAAGAATCTGGTTGCCATTGGACCCATTGGGAAAGGTCGACTTAGCTTCAACTAAGACGATGCGAAACTCGCCGCCTTCCTCGAAAGGGTTGGTGACCTCTAGCTCTACCTTGAAGAGTTCGTAGCACGGGGATTCGCATTTCAGCGTGCTCTAAAATAATTTAACAAAAAAGATGGAATGAGAAATGAATGAGTTTATTGGTGAAGGAAATTGTCTCATACACAATGTGACTGTAAAAATGTACTGGTAAATAGCAGGAACATTCAGAAATTGATGAGTTGCTATTGACATATGGTATATATGTTCACGAAATTGTAAGAAATTTGCGGTGACCTCTTAATATGGTCATACATTGGGGGTAATGATCATACGAGGGTCATTCAATAAGTTCTACCTCCTACCTCATATCTTTGCTATCGTACATGCCAGTCTTATGAAATATTTCACACTTGTAGCTTTGAATCTCAGCTACAAATATATAGTAAATTGGTCTGAGTACTGGTTGAACCTTTTTGGAGATCCAGTGAAAATATCTCTAAAGTGCTTATCATTTCACCAATTCTAAGACACAAAACGTACCTATCGGTCAAGTATAACTGTTCTAAGGTTCAGATATCTCTTTAACAGACTATAAATGCAAAAATTGATTGATTTGATAAGGAAAAATATACCGTCTGATTAGCCAGAACCAGATTAGGACAACCATCGAGCTTTAACCATTCCCTATAGGGAACACTGCAAAAGTCATATTTGCTTTTCATAAGAGCTGAGAGATCTTCAATATACAGGACTAAATGGAGGGATTCCAAGTCTCTCCACTATGTTTTCCTACTATTGACTATCTGATTGACTGTTCTGAAGATCAATAAGTGACTATCATGCTAAAGATTTAACATACGAGGCATCACTGTGGCATAAATTGTAACAACGAATTTGACTGATTAACAGTATTCCAGTATGCTAAAGGTATAGCAATACATTCAAGTTGATATTATACTATTTGCAAGTCTACAAGAGTTAAAATTGCTTACAATCTTATTTAAACATGATAATACCATATTATATCTAGCTATCAACCATTGTTTTTTTAATTTTCATTATTAAAATCGTGCCCTTATATCGAACTATATAATATAGATGGAGAAAAAAGAAAAACATGTATTAATGTTCAGAGTAATTTTCGGTTTCCGTTGCCCAAATTCTCTCTATAGCTTTGACTACATCAGAACAAAAGTGAAACAGATATCAATTATTATTTACAATATACGTGTAGCCATGATTCAGAGCTTCAATCATGACGAATGTCATGAGGCTGACATTCATATTAGCGACATTATGTGGGAGGAGGTAGATCTTATTGAATGACCCTCGTACATCACATGATTCTTCAATTTACATCCAATTGGGTTGGGTAATAATTCCTTCAGACATCTTACGCAATATTAACTACAGTTGTATTACTCCTAACTTAGAGCACTTGACTTTGCATGTTTCTATTAGAGTTCACTGCCATATTTTGCTGTGATTTTCCTTTTTCAAGATTGTTCCGAAAGAAAAATGCCAATCGACTTATCAAAAAAGGGTTTGCAGCACAGAATGTCCACACCTGGGTATTGTGAATCACAATGATCAGCTTGCTATGAAGGATGTCACCCATGAGTGAAACAAACCCATCCATCCTACCAGGCCTGGAAAAAATGGCCAATTTGGGAAGCTCCTTGCCGGGAAATTTTGGTATTTGGAGGGAAATTTGACTCTTCCATAATGAAATACATAAAAAATAGTGGGAAATTGTCAATTTTGGAGGGAAATTGTCCATTTTGGAGGGAAATTTGGGTTAGCTTGCTGGGAAAGCAACATTTTTTTCCAGGCTTGCATCCTACTTACAGTGGGAGTGATGTTATCAATTGAAGTCCTCAGATTAAACACCAGTGTGGTGCCGCAAGCTGCCCCGGCTCTCCTTCCAACAAGCACCAGTACTCCCTCTGCGGGTCTCAGGAATCGGCTGGTGAACTCCACGCTGAGATCCATCTTACCCTTGGGACCCAACGACACCTGGTTACCTTTTGGTAGGATGAAATCCCGAGCGTCACGCCCGGCTATCATGGCGTGGTACACCAGGCTCTTGCTGCTGGGGTTGGTCAAGCGCACCTATGAAGGTAATATCAATTTTTTATGGATATCAATTAAATATAATGAAAGAAAAAAGTACTGCCAACACATACAAAAGTAGCATACTTGGGTTAGTTATATTAGGCCTGTATTGAGTTGTGATGAGAATCAATATTGTAGGGGGACACATTTTAATCTATATCCCCATATGTGCTAGTTGGTGTTTTTTGTGTACACTGATAAACGTGAGCCTATAAATGTTGCCTTTTTGGTACCGAATATCGGAAGTCATTCCCATATATTTTGGATAATTGAATGCTTTTGTGGTGTAAACCCTTAACCAGGGATATAATTAATTTTGGGAAAGGAAACTCCTATACTGTGCATACATAAATAACAGATCACTAGAGCTCAGTATCGTCATTTGACGACATTAATACAACAGCGCCACTTTAAACCGTCCAGCACGTAAGTTTTATCATAATTTTCAAAACCACACAATCTTTCGGGAGTTTTTCCAACAATTCTGTGCAAACTTCAATTAAGTCTAAACCTAAGCAGATGACAAGATATGATCACACACAAGTTTAAGTTTCCTGATGAAGTAATAAATAATAATAAAACACATTTATAAAGCACACTACACGGGGAGTCACAGTGCGCTGTACACACATTATGTAAGCACTCTAAAAACACCTAAAATTACACCAACTACAAACATACATACAAGTAAAACACCAAAACAGAATAATTGACCTAAAATAGCGCTATCTAAAACACACACATTAAGATATACAGGAGAAAGCAAAATTTGATAAAACAAAAATGAGTTAAAGCAATGGCGAACAGATGGGGTTTGAGTTTTTTTTGAAGAAGCATTCCTGATGTGTGATGGTAATTTATTCCAAAGTTCTGGAGCGGCGTACATGAAAGAGCGTTTTAATCCATATGTTACAGTGTTCACAGATTGTTAGTAAAGTTGGTGTTTTTGTGAACAAGTAGTTTCCAATCGTCCATTTGAGTTTCAGACCACTGCCTTAACTTTACTTTCTTTTCAATTACCTGTCTTGTGACCGTAGCGTGAAGTGAGCCAAGAAATTCCACTGTAGTCTTGGGTGTGTACTGCGGTAATCTCTGGTACAGATGAGTGCACAGCAGCATTAGAGAGATGGGGTTGGGATCCGTGATATCAATAGCCTATAATCAATCAAATGTAATCAATAGCCTATAATCAATCAAATGTAATCAATAGCCTATAATCAATCAAATGTAATCAATAGCCTATAATTAATCAAATGTAATCAATAGCCTATAATCAATCAAATGTAATCAATAGCCTATAATCAATCAAATGTAATCAATAGCCTATAATCAATCAAATGTAATCAATAGCCTATAATCAATCAAATGTAATCAATAGCCTATAATCAATCAAATGTAATCAATAGCCTATAATCAATCAAATGTAATCAATAGCCTATAATCAATCAAATGTAATCAATAGCCTATAATCAATCAAATGTAATCAATAGCCTATAATCAATCAAATGTAATCAATAGCCTATAATCAATCAAATGTAATCAATAGCCTATAATCAATCAAATGTAATCAATAGCCTATAATCAATCAAATGTAATCAATAGCCTATAATCAATCAAATGTAATCAATAGCCTATAATCAATCAAATGTAATCAATAGCCTATAATCAATCAAATGTAACCAATAGCCTATAATCAATCAAATGTAATCAATAGCCTATAATCAATCAAATGTAATCAATAGCCTATAATCAATCAAATGTAATCAATAGCCTATAATCAATCAAATGTAATAAATAGCCTATAATCAATCAAATGTAATCAATAGCCTATAATCAATCAAATGTAATCAATAGCCTATAATCAATCAAATGTAATCAATAGCCTATAATCAATCAAATGTAATCAATAGCCTATAATCAATCAAATGTAATCAATAGCCTATAATCAATCAAATGTAATCAATAGAAGAGTCAATAGTTAGAGCAACACTCCACAGGATTGAAAAATTAATATATTCTAAGTAAATCAAAACCCAAAGCACACAAGTGTGTCTACAAGGGTCGTAGCTACGCCGGTCAGGTGTAGCTGGCACTCATGCTGTCTGATAAAATAATTTGTATTTAATTAATTACATTATAATTAAAACACCTTTACATGGACAGAATCATTAATTCTTCATAAAATAAGAAATCATATGGCAGAAAATACTCAAAATGCATTTAAAAAACCTAAAAAACCCTTAACAGTATAGGCCTCTGGACTATACTGTGAACCGCTGCGCTCCTTTTGCTACACTCACTTCGCTCAGTAAAATTAGCCGGCACTCAATCTGGCCTATAACTGGTTCTGGTGAATGAACACATGACTTTACTTGGCTTAATTTAGGCCAGGCTTCACAAATAGAATCAAATAATTCTAAGGGTTTTTGCCATTCTAAAAGTTAATTACCTCACATTGCTCCTGTGTTTATCTCCAGATTTAAACCCAATGCCTATTCCTCAGTTGGTTTTGGTAAGTAATCACAGAGAAGTGCCTTGAAATTATTTGTAAACAAATGATAACTGAGCCATCAAATTAACTGTGTTGAATGGTGATAAGCTTTAAGCTGTTCATGAATATCTTGTTCATAGAGGCCTTGCACATATTCATCGATCGGCTTTACAGAAATGCATCAGATTGATGCATATCTGTAAATCATTCACCAGAATCATGGCGTACTATTCAGTTTATTTTTTGAATTGATGCAGGATTCTTGAAAGTGATGTAAACTTGCATGAATGAAATTTGATATTTAGCTTCTTATGATTTTGGTGAACAAAATTTGGTGAGTTCACCGTGATTCTGGTAAACTTCGTCATTGGGGGGGGGGGGGGGGGGGGGCTCTATAAGTAACATATGGGCTATGGACTCTCTGCATATGGAATCCTCATTTATAAAGAAATAGGCCCATACTGTAAACATGGACTTTTCACGCTACATTAATTTTTGCGCTCCAAGCAGATACCGCGAAAATAAAAGCACACAAAACATATTTATTTTGTGCGTAAGTGGATCTATTGAACTTTCAAATCGTGAATTTAAAAAACAAGCGAACTGGAAAAAAATTGGCAAAGTGTGGAAATGTAAACGCGCACAAATTACCACTTTTACAATATATCGCATGGTACGCCTACCTGTATATCGTAATCTAATCCTATATGCCTGAAAGCATTGACTACTTTGAGGGCGTTATGAAGACATTGCTCAGCGGTAGATGGATGAGTGTACATACTGTTCAGCTCAGAATTGATCTGGAAAAGAAGAAAATAAGTTAAAAAGAGATAAATTTAGCAATGTAGTTATAATTTTAAGTTGGTTATTCTACATTGGCAATAGGCATAGCTAGAGAGAGGGGGGGGGGGGGGGGGGAACATGAGGGTAATTACTTAAAGCAATATTCTGTGATCTTTTTCAAACCTTTACACATATTCTTTTTCTCTCTTATATTGACGTTTGACTATCAGGAAAGACATTCCTGGACTCACAAATCGATCTTGACTGTATTTTCGTAAAAAAACAATTTCATGACTTCACAATCACAATGAAAATTGCCTTACAATTATTTAAGGAATTTTCAACATAACTTTTGATTTTTATTATAAAAAGCTTTTTCTACTATTGTGTTCACTTGTGTACAGTTGGGATTGTATCCTGAAACACTGTTCACTGTTAACATGTTGAAAGAATCATGGAATTCTATTTATGAACCAAAAAAACACTCAAAAAATAAGTTGTCTTGAGTTAACCCCGACAGTTTATTTTAACACAATCAACCCATGATTTTGAGGTGATTAGGAAGTGTATTGCTCTGTAACTTACAGGATATTTTAGTTTCATGTTTATAATCTAATTTGACCAAAAAATTGCATTTCTAGGAAAAATTCAAACATAGAAGGCATTCCATGAAAAAGTTGCATATGCCTTTAAATGCAACACACTAATTGACCAATAGACATAAAAGCCTCAAGAAAAGAAAACAGACTTCACTTTCGTCTTCACTTACCAAGAACGGAACATGAGCTGCTACCACTGCGGCCAGGACTAAGCCATCCAACAGATCATAGTCAAAGTTGACGACCCATCGAGAGGGAGGAACACCACCTATAGGAAGAGCCGATTATATGGTTCAATGAGAATTGGGAATATCAATTATAGTTATTGTGAAGAGGGAGGAATGTCACTGGTAGGAACACCTGTTATGGCCCGATGAAATGTAGCATATTGCATATTGTTGTGAAGGGTGGAACCTCAATAAGCAGAATAGCATGGATACTGTAAAAGTGGACATTTTTGCGCTACATTTATTTTTACCGCTGCTCTCGCTAAAATCAGCAAGCGCAGAAATAAAAAAAGGAAATATATTCATTTTGTATGTAAGTCTATAGGAAACTCAAAATCACACAAAATAAAAACAGGCAAAATTGTTCAAATGTGCAATGCGCGAAAAATTACACACACGAAAATGTCCACTTTTACAGTATGTAGAATTCATCATTGATCTATCAATTCAATGTTACATTGACAATGTCTTGCTAGACGTCCCGTAACTGATGTGCGCATGCTCATAACAATTAAAATGGGTTGTAATAGTACATGGTTTATTCCCTTACGGGACGTCTAGCGAGATATAGCTGATAGATTTTACTTTGATATTGATGCCCTGATAAGCATGTTGTGTGATGTAAGCAGACCGTATCAGTGCATGATGACTGTATTGGTAAGAATGCAACCAACATAATTACGAATACATGCACACCCCTACATACACCAAGGCCAAACTAGAGCGGTTCTTGGGTTTAGCGGTTTGGGATTTAGTGGCGGTTATGGATGTTGTATTGTAGTTTAATCATGATATGTTAGTGTCTGACCAGAAACATGGAGGAAGGGCGGAGAGTGATAGCTTACATCAAGACCAAAAGACTCTGTGATCAACATAATATGTGACCAGTCGCGTCAAAAAGGACATGTTGTCGGCAAACGCAGTTTTGAGATAGAGGCCAATATATTTGGTGAAATATAAAGAAAATAATAGAAAAAAACATGCTTCTTCAAATCATATCTTGTGTTTACAAAGGCCGATTACCTTCAACATGGTATCATTTCAAAGCTTAAAATGTGCTCTTTCAAGTCATACCAATTACTCAGATTTGACCCAGGCCTCCAACATGTCCATTTTGATGTGACGGGTCACATATATACAATGATAATGAAATATATGAAGCATCGGTTTATCACCTTTACAATGTACGCAGTTAAAGCAAAACCTTATCCAAAATTACGAGTAATCTATTGTTTTTTGAGCCCGTCCTTGTTCTGTCTTGTTTATGATGTTGTGGAATTCTTATTGTTTATTTTAGTATAATATGTTTGTTTATGTATTGCTTGTATTAAGGGGTAGACCATAAACGGGCCTCATTGGCTTTCCAGTCTACTCCTCCATATTGTGTTTTTTTATATGTGATTTGATGTATTTTTTATATGGAAATAAAGATTGATACTTGATACTTGATGTAAGCAAATCACTGCACGTTTACAACAATGAAATTTACACAAGTAGGGTCTAACACGTCATATCAGTAACGCTACTTCAAATTAATAATTATAATACTTGGCATTTATTTTGTGCCCTACTATATAAACAGCCTCAAGGAACTGCACAGAAAATCGTTAAAGCTACAGAAAACCTTTATAAAAACTACAAATCGTCGCTGTTCAGACATAACGACACATCACAAAAACAGCATTTAGAGAAAATCATGAAATTGTCCAATTTTTAAAGATTCATAGAAGAGCATTTACATCAAATGTCACTATCATTGTTATTTGTCAAAGAAAATTAATAAATACATTATTATGGTACATGTTCACAGTCATGCTTGAGGTCCAGTGGGGGGGGGGGGGGGGGGGGGGGGAGCACTCAACTTTTTGGGGGTAGGGGTGTGCCGACCAGGGTCTCAAAAAGGGGGCTTCAGAACTGAACTGAGAGAATTTTATGATGAAAAATAGGGTCTTAAGAAATGATTTTCTCGTAAAAACTAGGTCTTAAGAATGGGTTTGTTTTTCAAATTTGATTAGTAAGAATGCATATTTTTGGGAAATTTGGGTTTGAGAACGGGGTCTACACACTAGTCATAAGGACCGCTAGTCATAAGGTATGGTTAGGGTTAGGGGTTAGAGTTTAGGGTTAGGGTAAGGGTTAGGGCATATTATGATAATGAGCATTATGACTAGTGACCCTTATGACTAGCGAGTTTGACCCTTTAGAACTCAAACATTTAAAAAAATTGATGCTTTGGAATGACCATTTTCGCAATTTTTGAATTTTCAATAAAATGGGGGTCTTAAGAGCTGATGCAAGCTCAAAAAGTAGTCTTAAGAGCTAGCAGAAGAGGGTGAAAAAGGGGGTCTTTAGGGCGGCACATACCTATACCCCTTTCCAATGTCAGTGCCCCTCCCCCCCCCCCCCACCCCACCTGGGCTTGGGGTGGGGGGGGGGGATACTCTAAATTAATATTTATAGGGATCTGCATTTCACATGGATGTAATACAAGTTACCTATTCAAATCAAAGATGTATCTCATTTAAAAATTAATACATCAGAAACTATGGGGCAAATTATCCTAATTTTTTTCTAAAACTCCAATTAATTCCTCAAACGGTATAAAAACCACACTATTCATTTACCAAGAGACTCTGCATATGGATATGTCCATTCAGCTGTAAATAAACACATAGGAATGTAAAAGATATGCCCAACTCCCATCCCAGATTTGTAATTTTGTAATGGAATATGAGATTCAGTATTAGTCATTGGGCCAAGTGACAACTGCATACAAGCTTAAATATGGAAATTTGTTGAAGAACAGCGTTATCTTGAGCAGTTCAATGTGTGCATTATCTGTAATCCGATTGGCAGATAGTATCTATGGGTCATGAATGTCCCAGCCCACACACTCTCATTAACTAGATTTGTTGGCTATTTAAAAAAGTGGTGACATTCTCTGCCAAAGACTATAGCTTTGCCCCTACACACTGAATCTGCAAAAATCGGCACTTGGCTCAAGAACTATACCAACAAGAAGAATTACAATGTGCAAAAAGCAATATTCAACAACACTGTTTGCTAGAGCCCGGTTTAAGGTCGGTTAATTTGCCAACAATGATGTCTTCAGACTGGATTTCAGTGAGTCCTTTCTTGCAACCCAAAGGCTATAATGCCATCCGAAAAAATGACCTATTGTCACAATACAAACAATGGCATTTTTTGAAAGATGTAGAAGTTTGTAGATAGGCACTGCGACCCATTGCGGTTGTTGTCGAGTACCTTTTAGATGATCACTTTAATATACATGCATACACAATACACCCAACCAATATGTGAATTCCCCCTAGCATATACTAGAATATTTCCAAAAATATTTGATGGATTTAAATAATCTTCAGCTAGAAGATGCACCCAATTGTTAGGCTGGTTTTGTCCATAAAATTGATCTTTGTTTGTGTATTATGTGTCATTATGCTACCGTGTCTTGGTGCACAAGATTATGATCTGCTTATTGATTATTAACCAGCCATTGCCAGTGAGATTTATTGCGCCTTTTTTCTGTATAAAGATTGATAAAATGGCACAATTTCTTATCGTTGCATTGTCTCAAGGCCAACAAATTTGGTATCAAAATGTGCCTAACAATTGGATGCATCTTTCTAGCTGACGATTATTTAAATCCATCAAATATTTTTGGAAATATTCTAGTATATGCTAGGGGGGAAATTACATATTTGGTTGGGTGTATAAACATTATTTACAGTGCAATGTCACAGAATGCGATGGAAGCCAGCAGCATGTGGCAAAATTGGGGAACATCAGGGTTAACACGATGCGTTGCAGCTAGCTGCAATCAAAGGTGAATACATTTTGATTCCGTTGCAACAACGCATGTACACGATGACCAGTCTCAACACGTCAAGATTATAACTCTACTACACAAACACACATGAATCTCTTAACCCCCTGTGCACTACCTGCATATAATACAATGTTTATGATTGGTTAATTACATGATATACTCATTTGAATAACCAATTGAAATACTGCTTTTAAAAGATTTCACCCAAATCTTTACTAGATACACAATTATCCTAACAATGTCCCTGATTGGTGTAACAAATGATGTATCCACCTTTCTGACCAATCAACGGGTAGTTTTCAAGGGGTCAATACTGACACAGGCCTGTTGGCTGACGACTTACAACAAATAAATGAACAAGGATTTATTGGAAAATATTGCTATTAATAATTATTAATTTGACTTTTGACTTAACAGGTGGATATTGTTGATGGAGAATGGATTTATGACAATCTCCAGACAATGGTTGTCACACTTGTTTGGCAAATCTTCAGACACATTTGAAAGTATAGTAATTTTACATAGCGCTAAGGCCAAATTAAATTAATTGTTTGTCTCAAAGCTCCCGCGCACGTTAGTTTATTGATGCGCATTAGAAAAACCATGATCTGAAGATTTTTTTTTTTTATTATTTTTTTTTTCAAAAAAAAAAGAGAAAAATCCCAAAATTTCACAGATTTTTCAGATTTTCATTGATCACATCATCTTAAATACAAAAGTTCACTTTTACAAGGATTTCAATATTTTATATTTAAAAAAAAAAAAAAAAAAAACTTGAAAAAAAACCCGCATTCCGCATTAGTTTTACAACAGGAGAGGAGCTTTGAGACAAACAATTAATTTAATTTGGCCTAATCGAAAAAAAGTAAAAAAGATCAGTACTGACACAAAAACAAAAGTTCATTTCGCGGCAACTTTTTTTTCGCGAATTGCTAATCATCACTAGTTTAATGGTTACTTAATTTCGCGAATCTAAAATTTCTACCACTACTGTCATTTTCACACACATTAATTCGCGGCAATATAATTTTCGCGAATTTGAGCCTCTCGCAGAATTCCCGAAATTAAATTGCTCGCGAAATTAACTTGTTTTATAGTAATAAAACATCAAATATTTGAACGAACTGTGACTACCTTTGTCTGCCAATCTTCAAATGGGTTTACGATTCAAAATAAATCATACGGCAGCTATTCCGATCTGATTTATATTTGCATGATACATAGAAAGCTGCTGCATGTTTTATTACAGTAAATGGGAAACAGCTGATACCATCAATAGCAATGTGTAAAGCATTGAGGGATTTACCTATGAATTTACTAAGAGTAAATGGCCTGCCTGTAAGGAACAGGATAAAAGGTTACATTAGTAATGTTAGTAGTTATTGGGCCTCCTTTGTGGAATTGAGGCGTGGAAAGTTAGCCTAAAATTAGTCTGCAGACGACATTCCAAATTTTCACAAAATGTTTCAAAAATGAGTTCCATCACCATATTTGGAATCACCATGAGAAATACATTAAAATAAGTACAAACATGCCTAGTATTGGTTAAGTAATCCTTTAGATAGATCTTGAAATTTGGGAAAGGTTTCTGATAAATTTGTTTTTGTATATGGTAAAAGTAATAGCCATGTGGAAAGTGTTAAATATTCAACAGCAAGAAGGGTAATTACACTGGGGACATTGATGGCATGCTACCAAAAAACCTCAAAAAGGATCAGAAAACATAGGGCATGACTCGTACGCCAATCATACACTCTTAGTTACAATCAGGAAATTAAAATATGTGAAGTGCATTGAAAGTGTCTAAATTGCACTCTGTATGCGTGTTGTCCATGTGCGTTGGTTTTAAATGGTTGTTGTTCGAGCAGCACGGGTTTGTCGATTCTTACTGCGGGTGATATCAAACTTGTAAATACAATTTTCTTTGTTATTAAAGATATTAAAATGTGCACAAACTTGTAGATTTTGATTAATATTGTCTTATACGAATAAGGTCAATTATACATATGTATGGTTTGTTTGTCAAAAAATTAGAAAAATTGATGCACTTGCGCAAATGTTGATATGCTCACAATAGCATTCCCTACAGGGTCGTGCTATTATTCACTCATCAACATCAGCACATGTGCATTTTCCAATTTATCTTGAAATAACACATACGCCTTTATTGACCTATAATTAGTTCAATGAAGTCTGCTTATGTACAATTGGTTCCAAACTTTCAACCATAGAAAAAGGAAGCGAGCAAGACAGTACGTTTTTTAAACTGTTTAATCTTGACAAATGTTAGCCCCGTCCCCCTGAAGGAAGCACTACTCTAGATATCCTAAGGAGGGAGACAGCTACATAGGCTGGTGTAAAATGGCTGATTTCTTTTTGTTGTTTCTCTGGTAAGGCAGTTTCATATGTCATATTCAAAATTGTAAACTTACACATCTTGCTGTAGTACATGTCAATATTAGTTTTTGACAAAAAGCGCACAACCACACTAACCTTTATCCGAGTCCTTCCATATCTTGTGTCTCTGCTGCTCATAGTGGTGATTCAACCACGCCAGTAAGATCCTCTCGCTCACACTGTACACGTTGCTGCATAGCGGATCCGGGTTGATCCCAGGAAGTGAGGTGCCTGCTAGAGCTGGGAGAGACTTGAAATTGCGTGGCGTGATGCGTGCTAACAGAAGAACCTGGAATGGATGGTTTTGTATGAATGTAGGAAATTTGCGTATCAGTGATCTCATGGGAGTGGATGCACCATTCTGCATCCTAAAAGTGAAGGCTCCAGAACTCAGAAGGAGTGTTTTCCTGAGAAATACACATCTTACCACCTTTCCTTTCATTATTATTTATTACCTTTCAATTGTAATTTGTCCATTATTTTGATGGTAGACCTCACAAACCTAGTCACTGTTTAGGCACAGCCTGTTATCCAACCTAGAGTCTATTATAAAACAAAAGATTTTGATAAAGCTCTCTAGCTCTGATACTGGGCCTCTGGTACCAAACCATGACTAGGTTAGTGATCTATTCAAAATAATAGTAATCAGATAAACAACAAAAACATCAAAGAAGATATTGGGAAAGGTTTCTGAAAAATATGTTTTGTATATTGGTAAAACTATTTGCCGCATGGAAGACAATTACCTTGAGTGTCTGTAGAATCAGATCAGTCCACGCTATAGGGGCGAGGTGGCGCAGTCGGTTAGAGCGTCGTACACTGCTGTGCACCGTAGTTCTGTTGGTGGATCGTTTATGAGTGAGAGTTCAAAAACGATACACCAACACAGCCTCGTCCCCCATGCCTCCTTCAGACCGTGCAGACTGAAGTTGGCATGTTCATGGCGCATCGTGCTTCGGAAGGTACGTAGAAATGTTGGTCCCGTGTATCGGAAGAGCTATCCCCGAGCACGTTAAAAGGTCACAGACTCCTTCGTAAAGAGTAGGGGATCATCCCGGTCTGTGTCTGTACACACACATATAATATGTATTCATATACATACCTCCACTAGGCGTGGCGCACCAATGGAGTAAACAAATAGCCAAGAAAGAATGATGGAGGCAACTAAGCTGCTTCCATCGTTCCGTCCAAGGACGACCGATGATGATGATTGACACCGACTCAAACAAAGCATCGTTGATAGGGGGCTTTTTCCACCTTGATAGCAATGGTAGACTTGCCCTGCTGCTGGGCATTCTTCTTCTCCCTGACTTGCTCCTGAAGCCTTATCCCCAACATGGAGCCTTGGTCATAGACTCAAACAACCCTTCCCTTATTGGCCGTTCTCTTACCTTCAATGTCTGCAGAATCAGATCAGTCCACGCTCTCTTTGAAACCGACTCAAACAACGCCTCGTTGATCGGGGCCTCCTCCACCTTGATAGCAATGGTAGACTTGCCCTGCTGTTGGGCTTTCTTCTTCTCCCTGACCTGCTCCTGAAGTTTCATCCAGCGCTGGTAGTCCTGTGGCTCAAACAGGTATTCAGGTTTCATGTTGGCCACAGATGCACCTTGACTCCTGAAGTAAAGTGGATTAGATGATAACGAATGATTTTTTTTGTACGGTTGCTGGAATATAGTGTGATATTGGATGGGCAAGTCTCTATATTTTGAGTTGTTGATATCAGCGCATATTGGGTATCTGGACTTTTAAGGGCACCTGTGATAACTGGCATTTTTAAGTGTACACATCCAATGTACTCCAACCCGAGAACCACCCAACCCAAGAACCGCAATTTCTAGTATATAACTATTTTATCTCATTCATCAATTCTTTTTTTCATGTAAAATATATCTATTTAATATGTGAAATAAACAAATCTCGGGAATGGTTTATTACGTTTCTGTCCGGTGCATTGCTTTCATGTGAGTGTGCACTGTGTAAAACAGACACGCATGGTAGAACGAAGACTAAACATTTTCTGAGAAACGATGCAGGTGTAGCACCTCTCCATAGGGTATGCCAGTAGGGCTTGGTTTATGGCAAAACCCTACAACATAAATACAAGTCAATAAATGCATATGTGACGCGATCAAGAGGAATGAGTCGGATGTTGGGGAATCCCAAATTGAGATATGGCCAATTCAAAATGGCGGCTTACATAAGTTTTGATGGAAATTCATGTATACAATTTGACATAACTTTGGAACAAAACGTCGTATTGACATGGGGTTTTCAGTTTCTGAAAGCTCTAGGTGTCTTCTTTAAAACTGTATTAAAACTCATTTTCGACCAGGGTCGACATCCGACTCATTCCTCTTGATCGCGTCACATATGTGTTCTCTCTCTCCCCCTCTCTCTCTCTCTCTCTCTCCCCCTCTCTCCCCCTCTAGAGAGAGAGAGAGAGAGAGAGAGAGAGAGAGAGAGAGAGAGAGAGAGAGAGAGAGAGAGAGAGAGAGAGAGAGAGAGAGAGAGAGAGAGAGAGAGAAATTAGACAAATCAATGCACGCACGCTGATGTTGATGTGTGAATAATGGCACAAGTGCTATGTGAGTTATATCAACATTTGCGCCAAGTGCATTGATTTTTCTAATTTTTCGAGAAACAAAACATACGCATGTATATTGACCTAATTCATACATCAAAATTCACAATTTGAGTATAAATTTGATCTATGTAATAACGAATAAAACATGTTAACAAGTTTGCCAACACCCGCAGAGAAAATCGGCAAACCCGCAATGCCTGAACAACAAATCAAAACAAAGCGTATGGTGCGCACATTGAACGGCACACACATGGAATGCATTAAACACTTTCGATGCACTCCGCATATTTTTAGTTCCTTGATTTCTGATTGGTTCGACACTACTAAGAGTGTATGAATACAAACTGATACAAACTTAAGGGTCCAATTATCGTACCGTGAGGAACACCTTACCTGAGAAATGTAAGCAGAGTAGAGTGTTGCCAGTGTAGTTGTAGCACCCTCTCCGTGGGGTCTGAAGGTAGGGCCTGGTTGATGGGTATGCCTGGCACGAGACGTCCACTGAGATGGGCCATCAGGTCGTATATCGTCTTTGTGTAGCTGCGTTTCTGGTTGTTGGAGGCGGGACCTTGGCTGTTCTTGTCCCGAGCTGCATCAGTCGGGGAGTTCTTGGCTACTCCACTAGAATAAAAGAAACAAATATTTGTTTAATAAAAATACTGATTTTCGGAGAAGGTTTTATCAAGAGAAGACTCTCCCATAGTGCGGTAACGGCAATAATGAGCCCAAGAATGTATAGTGAGGCAAAATGTCTATAGGAATTCTCTGTGTAGATGTCGAGGGTTGAGCGCCAGAAGGCCGTAACTCAAAAAATGCTATTCTGAGATAATCAACTTTCAAATATTCGGGACTCATTAAAATACACTGTAGCACCCAACTTTAACTCTAGAATTAGTCAAATTAAGAGTGTTTATGAGTTATCTCTTTATGGTTCTGAAAATCTAGGTTATATGGATTATTTTGGTACCAAAATCTAATTTTGCCGAAAAGTTGAGTTATGGCCTTCTGGCGCTCAACCCTCGATGTAGACCTGTCTCGATTTATTGGGTTTTGTACAAAATCTGGCGATCAGAATATGGATCAATGCCACTAAATATATCCCCATTGCATACTGTGTTAAATGACCCTAATAAAATGCCATTTTCTTGTATTAAGCCACTAGTAAGAGCAGACTGCCCAAAGGTTATACATACAAAGTTTTACTTTATGCATGCTGAAGGGCCACATGGAGGTACAAGGTTCTCAAAGAACAAGAACAAAGACGATATGTAGCACTGCCTTACCTTCTAAGGCCCTCCGGAACTGACACAGGAAATGGTCCGCCGGACCATCCATGCAACGTGATCCATCTCTGCACGGCCATCAAGACCTCCTGGTGGAATATCCCCTCTTCGGTGTCCTCGCTAGGGAATGCGGCACTGCCTAGGGAACGTGAGGCTAGTCCAATGCGACTGTCACCGTGGTAGGTGGATGCTGCGCTGCCCTCAACGTGGTTGACGGCGCCATCTCTCGGTGTGCTGCGATATGTGGATTCTGCAAATAGAATCATATAGAACCTCTGGCTAAATTCACACCCAAAATAACCACTGATAATCCATAGTTTTTTGCGTTCAAAAAGTAATGAACCCAGCCCCCTGCTTGTTCTACATGCCTGATTTCTTAACAATATGTGTGGTGGTATAGGAAAACCCGTCGGAAGTCGCTAGTGTAAATATTGAGATATCTGGGTCATTCCAAAATATTCCTAACAAATGAGTTCCAAGTCAATTTTCCAACTTTGGTCCCAAGATAGAGATTATACCTTGAACTTTAGTCTCCAGGAGTTTTTTATGCAAAATTCCAGATGTTAAATTTATTTTAGTACTTTTCTGAACCTTGTTTATCAAATTTTAGATGTGTAAAATGCTATGTTTACATAAAATGACATTGTTACCATGGTAACCACATGTGAAATCCGACAATGCATTGTAAAGATTTTTAAAGTGAAGAACTTACAATTGTTAATAATATCGCAAAAAACTAGGTTCATATCAAAAGTCCTTTTCATATGACAAGCTATTCTTTGTGATATAACAATGTAGTTTTAGTTTTATTAGAGCATTTAAAAGATTTTGTGTACACCTTTGAATTGTCAGTTTCAATTTTTAGTGTTGCGTTTAAACTTGCCGACTTTAAAATATTATAACTGTAGTTCTAGATGGAATTTCTGAAAAATTTAAACAGTCCTATACTCAGTAGAGTATGAAGCTCTCTGCCAAAGAAAAAAACCAAGTCGCTAGAAAATTACCATGTGAAGGGTTTTCCCATGCCACCACACATATACTAATTTTAAAACGGTTAGTAGAAATTGGGTAAATGTTTAGAAATTGTTTGTAAGAGTGATTATAACCGTTGTAACAATTTCAGGCAGATCTAGTTTATACATTTATGGGCATGAAATATTACACCAACTTTGTTTGCAACTCTGATTTGTCTTATAAACTGCAGACAAACCGACCCAATTTATCCATACCTGTTACGCTATCCATCGATTCTTCATAAGTGGATGTCGTCGCACCAAATCGTGAGCTGGAGCTGGTGCTGCCGTGCGTCGACGGACGACTTGGAGATTCCACCGGCATCATAACCGCCTCTCCGAAACCGGTGCTTTCAACCGTTTTCTGGCTTCCGCCACCTTGTACGGCCATGTGCCCTTGCTCCGTGACTATCTGATAATCGGTGCGGTGTTGGGCGACAAACGGGTAACAGGTCAGTAGGCAATTGTCAGCGGTGGCTGTCACCGGGATAGAAAAGCTGTAAAAAAATAATAGTATGAAATTGACCAAAATAAAAGTGCACACATATGAAACCTCAAATCAGCTGAAATCAGCTAAACAAACTTATATATTATGTCAATTTGATTTTGAGAAATCTGAAAAGTTGAGCACTACCTGATTGGTTAATTGAAAATTCAAAAATCATGACAATTTGCATTCCAAACCCCTAATTTTTCGGAAAAAATGTGTTCTATAACCCAATTATTTGAAATATTGATGTTCTCCTAAACAAATTTAGGGAGAATATCAGTTCTTAAGGGAGCACAGCACCAAGACGCTCTCCATAGACTTTACTGTTAAAAAAGGCTTACTTAAATGGCTCTAGTTTCTAAATTAGCCATAAAATTTCAATGAAATTTTGATATGTTTTACTCACAAGGGTAATCTACAACATATCTCAATATGAAGCAAACTTTCTCGTGCACTTTTTTTGCTATAAGCCGCCGCATAACAACGTAGTGATATGCCTACCTAAATTCGGTCTCCGGTCTGGATATCACCGCGTGTGTAAATCGGTCCGTGAAATTAAAATTGACCTCAAATCACCTAGTTTAAATGTCAGAACATCAACTACACATTTCAAACACAACATATTAGTGAAAAATTATATCATAAACCGTCAAAAAATAACTCTCTTTCCCGCCAAATAGGAACTATTGTCGTACTCAACTTTGATTGATCGCGAAGATAGCGTGTCGCGATACCTATTTAGGTATGTGCTCCCTTATAGAGCACAAATTTGCTCAAAATCATTCAAAATTGATATCAACTTTTTCAGCGTGAAATTTTGAACAAACTAGCCAAATAAAATTACAATTGAACAATCCGTTTTTGAAATATGATCTGATCACGGAGGCCGCATCTTCCGTAAAATCACTATTATTTTCCGTTTTTTGACTCTAGACGCGGCACGCTTTGATTTGTTAGGCCTACACTCACGAAATTCAAACTTTTTGACTCAAATCCAACTGATTTTGATTTCGATCAGTCTCTGATTATGTCGACCTAACCCACCTATAACACATCAACTGAAATAACGCCGTGTTTTTGTTTAAAAAAGAGCAACCACACCCCCCCCCCCTGTTTTTTAAACCGGACAAAGTTGGCCTATGCCATAAATACACTGCCCAGTAGATATCAAAACGCATAAATTTGGGTGAAACCCGACTTTTATTTATTGCATTGTGTAATACACCTACACTGGATCGGAGCACGCGGGAGATCGGGCACCTGGCGCTATAAGGGAGCACAGCACCAAGACGCTCTCCATAGACTTTACTGTTAAAAAAGGCTTACTTAAATGGCTCTAGTTTCTAAATTAGCCATAAAATTTCAATGAAATTTTGATATGTTTTACTCACAAGGGTAATCTACAACATATCTCAATATGAAGCAAACTTTCTCGTGCACTTTTTTTGCTATAAGCCGCCGCATAACAACGTAGTGATATGCCTACCTAAATTCGGTCTCCGGTCTGGATATCACCGCGTGTGTAAATCGGTCCGTGAAATTAAAATTGACCTCAAATCACCTAGTTTAAATGTCAGAACATCAACTACACATTTCAAACACAACATATTAGTGAAAAATTATATCATAAACCGTCAAAAAATAACTCTCTTTCCCGCCAAATAGGAACTATTGTCGTACTCAACTTTGATTGATCGCGACGATAGCGTGTCGCGATACCTATTTAGGTATGTGCTCCCTTAAGGGGGATGTGCACCTTCGCATAGCCTCCGTAAAACTGCCGTAACTTCTTCATTATTCATTTAATCTTAATAAAAGTATACATTTTTTTGCAGGAAAGGGTTCAATGAATCCAACTATGATCATGAAATTGACCATTTTGGAGAAAATTATAAAAAACATGTTTTTTAACCCATTTTAGGTTTGGAAAAGATAACTCAAAATATATTTTGTTAAATTTTGTCATACTAGTTTTATTATATTCCTCATGCAATTCCCTAGGAATCGTTTTTTTTTTTAAATTTTTACTTTATTATTTTTTGAATTACAGACCAAAAAGTGCCAAAAAAACCTGTTTTTTAACCTCCAAAATCGTGAAAATCACGTTTTTTGGTAAAAAATCATATTTTTTGGCACTTTTTGTTCGATAATTCAAAAAATAATAAAGTAAAAATTAAAAAAAAAAAACTATTCCTAGGGAATTGCATGAGGAATATAATTAAACTAGTATGATAAAATTTAACAAAACATATTTTGAGTTATCTTTTCCAAACCTAAAATGGGTCAAAAAACGTGTTTTTTATAATTTTCTCTCAAAATGGTCAATTTCATGATCATGGTTGAATTCATTGAACCCTTTTCTGCAAGAAAGTGTATACTTTTATATAGATTTAATGAATAATAAAGAAGTTACGGCAGTTTTACGGAGGCTGTACCTGAAGGTGCACAGCCCCCTTAAGACCCTATTTTTTGAGGAAAATCAGTTCTTAAAGACCTTATTTTTCATCAAAAATATGCTCTGCTTAGTTCCGAAGCCCCTATTTTGAGACCCTGGATGGCACACCCCTTCCTAAAAATAATTTTGAGTGTCCCCCCTGATCTGAATAACCAATCAAAATTCTGCCTCTAAACTATTTAAGTCCAATCGTTATCAGGGAAACAGTTATTCTAACAATGACTCTCATTGGTGTAGCGAATGATGCATCTATTCTTCTGACCAATCAGCAGGTAGTTCTCAAAGGGTTAAGATAAATGTTTTCCTTTAATTTGGCTACTTTGAAATCAATTTCCACTAATGATTCACAAAAGAAAAAAGTAATGCTGCCAAGTTTGGCGCAAATTCCACCTAGGCAGCGCTTTTACGCACCTAGGCAGCGCTAATCGCATTTGTATAGCCTCATATTTACGAAAGCATGACATGATGGCAGCTGACAAATCAAAAGTAGGTTGGTTGGGGATATGGAGGAGGTCCTGTAAAGCATGTAGCCAGCTGAGCTGAGCTGGTGGTATGGCCTTGCGACAGGCAACATATAGATTTAGTTCCCAAGTTTGTTGTTCTCTTGATGTCCATGACCTCCAGATATTAATTGTTTGTTTTTATATTTTGATGTTGTTCACTATATTTTCTGAGTTTCAGTGAACCATAATAGGCCTTTTCTGAGCTCTTCGTAGAGAGTTAACAGTTTGATTTCTAATCACTCAATCTGTGTCTGTTGGACTATTGTTCACATTTGCTCTTTACATACACCCAAAAAAAACTAGAAGAACCCAGTATTGTCAAAACTGCAAAAACTGTATACCAAAAAAGTGTAGCAAAAAACCTGTATTGACTTACAGTATGGATACCAAACACACAGATTAAAAAACAGTACAACTACTACATACCCATTTCCTTCAGCATCAACAAATTTGATGGGCTGCGTGAACGACACAGGTCTAGGTGATGAGAATGTCACCTTGCATTTCAAGATGTACGGTTCCTCATGTCCCTCCTCGGCGCAGCACGGTTGAATCGTTTGTCCGTCTGGAAACGTCACGCTCAGGACGGACAACTTGCTGCCATCGTCCAGTTCCACATCCGGGAGCTCTACATCAATTATCGTCTCCCTGAATTTAGCAAATGAAAAACAAAAGCAATATTTAAAACAATTTCAAGTTATTTTCTTGAATGAAAAGAATAATTTTTAATTTTTGATAATGCAGCAAAGGCTACGAAGAAAAAAAGAAATCCTGTTCTACGGGCAAACGGACCTCTGAGGATGGGTCAGTTGGTTCCACATTTTGTTGATGAGATTCAATAATTTTGACATTTTTCAAACATTTTGTGAAATTTTAAGAACTGTCGTCTGCAATCAAAAAATATTTATTGCAATAGAACTTTCAATGTCTGTTGCAAATTTGCAATGTGGTTTTGCAGTTCAATTAGTTAATGTAAAATGCAAATTGCAACCCATCAAAAGAAACTGCATCCAAACTTGGTCAGTGAGGTTTTGCACCTCAAAAATTAAAAAAACCTTTGAAGGGCTCGTTATGAACCCCACTTACTTCTTAAACCCGGCAGCATTGATGGTGAAGTCAGCCGCCCCTTTGGTAGATAACGGCACTGGGGTCAGAACAATCGCCAAGGGGTCAAACTCTAACTGTGGTGACTTAAGAACGCCGGTCAGATGCAGGTACTGGTATGGCCGATCTTTGTCCCGGCCCAGGATGATGGGAATCTTGGCGTTGTACTCTCCGGGTTCATCTGCAATAGATGGGGATAGTAGGGTTGGTATTAGCTATGAAAACCAGCATAGACAGTCGGCATCATGTTTTTTTTACTGTACCGGGAATAGGGCGATCCAATTTCAAGCCATATTTTTTTGGAAATCGAAACAGATTCAGATATTTACCAAGGCATACATATAATGTGAACATTAAACATGATATCTGAAGCAAATGCTTGACTTAATTTATTCAGAAAAGTTGAAAAATAGTGATGTAAATGTCAGATGCCAACTCAGATTCTTTCATATCATAGCTCTCAAACAGAGCTATGTTCAGAGTTAGGTCGGTAGCACAATACAAGTTAGATGCGAGTATAACTTCTAGACCTGATTTAAATGAAAAACATCTTTTTCTGGAAAGACCATTATTTTCTTTTATATCCCTTGTGTAATAGCTAATAAACAAGGTCCAAACATAAATGTTGGAGTCGCCTAATTAGGCAAATATAACACTAACATTTATAACATGTATTGCCCCTTATACGGTTCATTGATAATGTAAGATGAGCTCATCTAAGTATACATAGATCCTGTCTGGGAGGACTATAATTCTTCATATAGACCATGTCTAAAGTTAGACTAGGTCTAAGTTGTTTTGTGCATACCAACCTACGAGGTTTAAAGATGGAAGAATTTATTTACACTGCCATGGTGAGGATTTTTCAATTGATAGGATGGGCTACAATGCATCTTTTGGGCAAACATTTTGAAAAGCAAAGTCTTTTTTTGTGTATGGTGGTGTATTCCCAATTTATAAGGCTCTATCATGTAGGTTTTTCTTAAACGTTATGTTACCTAGCTGCAGGGTATTTCGGGGTGGGGGGGGGGGGGGGGGTGCCGGTGCTCAGATATAAAATCGTTAGCATGTACAGGCCCATGCTACGGGTATCAAAATTGTAATTACAGAAAATATGGGTAACTTCTTATTTTACTTGAATCTATGAAAAGAGTAACTTGAGCCCATCTTTCATGGTATAAATTGCCAACAAAAAAAGAGTCATTCTTTTAAATAGCCTAAGTCAATGCAGCCCTCTAGAGGTCGTATCTTCACCTGGTCAGAATATATAACATACAGAGTTCAAACGTCTCGCCAGGTAGCATAACTTAAAATGACTAAATAGCCCAAGTCCATGCAGCCCTCTACATCCTTACCTGGGCAGAACATAACACAGAGTTGCAACGTCTCGCCAGGCATCATAGATTCTTTGATGACACTGCAGTTGTCCTCTCGTGATCCATAGGGGGCGCCGTTAGCATCCACGAACCGGAATATGCCTTCTTCGATCGCTTTCCCGCAAGATTTCAAGTCTAGGCTCCATTCCAGTGTGCTGTCACTGTTGTTTACAAGTATGCTTCCTGTGGGTTGAATATAAGTGCAGTGATTAGGGAAGAGTTATATATTTAGAGAATAAAGGAATTGTTAATAGACCGTACCCCTGTAATATTGTCTGACATAAATGCGGACATTAGTGTTATTAACTGGTACCCCCTCTCCTGTACTTTGGTCCATTGCACAAAATCATGGGAGTTAGGGTTAAAATAAATTCATGTACAGGGTGTCCAAATAAAAGTTACAATTAAAAATTACAATCTTATATGACATTTTGCCAATTTTTTAGTCCAATTTCCTAACTTTGTGCATATTATGAATGACACTCTTTTTTAGTTTCATTTGACCATTTACGCTGAATTATCATTTATTGAATTGATCGTTTTTAGATTGTATTGAACAACATCCTAAGCTAACCATAAACTTGATGCAAACAAATTTTGAAGCAGTGTTTCTATAAAATAAAGTAATTTAAAGTTGGGTTTGATCATAACAGAGTGGTGTGTTATGTTTGTTTGCACTCAGTTAAAAAAATATTGTGTTGCCCTCAGCGACCGAACCTAAAATCTCAAAAATCAGGGTCTCAATCTTCTTCTTTTTTTAAGATTTAAAATTTATCCAATTTGTCAAAATACATGTATTACTATTTTATGCTTAGAATTAATAAGTTTGCTTGAATAGATTGCTTTTAAGCTATTATAACCCTAGAAACGTTACTCAAATTGACATTTACCAATTTGTTCCTGTATGAACCACAGTCTGTCAGTAAAAAGGAAAATCAACAGACTGATCCGCCATCAAGATTTTTGGCACTTGAGGGCCATTACACAACAACTTTTGTTGTTTGGCCTTACTATTGTGTTCCGCAAAGCACAAATGCCTTTCAGGTGTAAAACATTTGCTTAAAAATCAAATTGAGCCATGTATCAATCCCAACTTTCCTATCAAGTTTCCCTAAATGTGGTTCACCACATATGAAATGGCACAAAACCTCTAGTATTGTATTTGTTTTCACTCCGTGACTGTTGTGTTCCATGCTTATCCATTATTTCTAAAACACAAACAGACCTTTCAACATTTAGAAAATTTGCTAAACAATTTCAAAATGGAGCCATGTATCAATCCCCACATTAAATAAATTGTCCCTAAATTTGGTGATGAGCTTGATGCTTGCTTTGTATGATTCCTAGATATGACTTGTGTAATAAGAGAATCTTGTCAAAACATTATTGTGCACTTTCTACAGATTTACAATTGGCACAATCACAATCATTTGTATTCTACTACATGTAGCAAGTATTTTATTAATAACATTGTTTTGCCATGAAGTGGGATTAATTTGATGTGTTAATTCGCTAAGGTTGATGGCACCATTTCGCAGAATTTACCCCACCCACACCCTTATCCCCTATAACTATTCTAACATGGCCCTTCATTCAATGATCTCCCAACCAAATGAAAATCTTCGTTACACCATACTATAGGTCACCTTTTATGATTAATTTTGCAATGTGAAAGGATCATCATAATTCTGTCCATGTTACACTGAACAGATTATAAGTTCTATAGTTTATTCGCCATAACATGGAGCATGATATTTGTTACTGTCCATTAATTTTGCATCATATTCTATAGCAGTGATGTTCCATCTTATGTTGAACAGACTATAAAAAGTTAATGTTTTTGTACGACAGATGGTGCAACGGTGTATAGAGGTTACAGAGATCAAATCTACATTGAAATTCCCAGCTAGTTAACCAAATTCAATTCGGTTGTATAGTTATTATTGTAATGGTCCAGGGTCTCTATGTTATGGTACGGTGCACCTGCATTATACACAGAAGTTATTGTTAACTTAACGTGATACAAATAGTGGTGAAATGGTACTGACGTCAAATTCCCATTTCTGTAGTTTTGTATAGTGCGTGTGCGTGATTAGATCCGGGTCAATTTTGAGGGTTTAATAAACAATGCCTCATCTGTAATAGCTGCCAGTTGGTGCGTAATTGGTTGTTTATGAGCCAAGTTATTGGTATAAACTACATGTAACCCAGAGCAGCTATTGCAGATATGGTCTTTTTGTTCAGATACCTACTACCTATAGTGATGTGAAAAGGCACTATCTGTAATACTGCATGTACACTTCAGGTCCTATGGGGCACTCTTGTGATAATGCAATCTTATACACATGGCAGTAATTGTAGATATAGGTCCTTTTAGTCCTGAACCCTCAAAATGATGGTAATTTTAATAGCCAAAATTCCCATTTCCAAACAATTCTATTTTAATTACAATTGCACTAAACAAAGGTTATAGACAAATGACATGATATAACTACAACCCGGAAAAATGGGGGGGGGGGGGTACACAACCTTTGGAGATCCAAATTCTTAAACAGTGCCAACATGTACAAATCCGTTCTGTTTTGATCCATGTACATGTACACCCTTAACACTTTCCACGCGGCTATTTGGTTTGACCATATACAAAACATATTTTCCAGACACTTTACCAACTTTCAAAATCTTACCTCAAGGATTACTGATCCAATATTAGGCATGTTTGTACTTATTTTAATGCATGTTGATTCCAAGTATGGTAATGAAATTCAATAATTGTGATTTTTTTTGTTGAAATTTTGGAATGTCGTCTGCAGACCCCTGCCGCGTGGAAAGCATTAAGAACAATGTCAGAATCACACTGAACAAATAACAATGAAATAATGTTTCCCATTTCTGCAACATTCTATTTTTATACAAATACACTATTGCAATAATGTATCATGGTCTCACAGGTCTGTTTTTCCTACAGTTAGGCCAACACTGTTTGTCTTAAAGTGTTTGCTATGTATAGGTTCTGGTTGTGAAGAAAGAAAAAAGAAAGAAAAAAATCCAAATCCAAATCCAAATTTTTGTAAAATTATATTTTTGTACTAGTAGAACAGGATAGCTGACGGTAGAGGCTATATGGCTATATGGTTATGCATGAATTAATATACATGTACATTGTGATACTGACGACAGAGACCAAGGTTATTTAAGCATGAATTGCTATACACAGTGTTGTGTCACACCATTCTAATATATCCTATTACTCAGACCGCCCACAGTACTTCACTATTAACAAGGAGTGGTTATATCAAAAAACCTATATACCCTAGCGTCATTGCGGTTGCTCTCTATCGAACGTGTTGAATCTGACGTCCTACATAATCAATTAAATGATTTGTTTTTCTCATAAAACGAGTAATCTTATATCCAATATGTATCTCCTTGTATCAATCTGTGTACTAGTCACTATCTGTACTATTCAACCTGTACTGTGTGTGTCCGATGAGAACTGGAATATCGCGGATAATCAGACTGATGACTTTCAATCTACACACAATGGAATTTTGCATGCAAATGACTCTTCGCAAAATAGAACCAATACTACAGCGGCTAATGTGACGGACTCAAAATATACAGGATTTTCGCAAAATGGAACCAACACTACAGCGGCTAATGTGACAGACTCGCAACATACAGGATCTTCGCAAAAGGATCGAACCAACACCACAGCGGCTAATGTGACGAACTCGCGATATACAGGATCTTCGCCAAATGGAACCAACACCACAGCGGCTAGTGTGACGAACTCGCGATATACAGGATCTTCGCCAAATGGAACCAACAACACAGCGGCTAGTGTGACGAACTCGCGATATACAGGATCTTCGCCAAATGGAACCAACACCACAGCGGCTAGTGTGACGAACTCGCGATATACAGGATCTTCGCCAAATGGAACCAACACCACAGCGGCTAATGTGACAGACTTGCGATATACAGAATCTTTGCAAAATGGAACCAACATTACAGCGGCTAACGTGACAGACTCGCAGTCTTCGCAAAATGGAATTAACGCGAGACCATCTAATGTGCCCGACTCACCACATTTGGACTTTGGCAACAAACCTAAAGTGGCTGCACAATATGCAAATTCTTCAGAAAACGCAACCAATGCTACTACTACAGTGGTGAATGCATCCAACCCCCTATCTACAACCTCTTCCTACAATAGAATTAACACTACAGTGGTGACAAACCCTTTGACAACAGAGTCTACATACAATCTAGTAGATAATGTGACCGACTCTCAACATTCGTATTTGGACACTGGTGTCACACACAATGTAACCCTGGACAATGCCACTGAGTGTCCAAACCAATATATGACTCTGGAGAGTGACCAATTAAATCTCACGCTACATACATCTTCAATGAAACAATGTGATATCTACATATCTGCCCCACTAGGTGCTGGCATTTATATTAAAGTTTCAGAACTACAGTCACCCTGGTCTATTTTTAAGTATTTCATACTACAGTTCACCTCAGCTGATGATTGTTTCAACACCATTCTTGCTTTAACTGATTCAAATCAAGGCTCCTGTGGTATGACTTCCAGCAGCAATACCCTGACAATAAATACCAATGTAGCGTCAACAATACTATTGACTGTCTTTATTCCTGATGATGTGAGTAAGTCTCAAACAAAATGTCCAGCATTTCAGAATAGTACCCATGGTTCTGATCTGCAGATCTGCCCACACTTCAAAACATATACCAACCTATACACCATCCCCTACACATATATCGAAGACTATCAAGAGCTGACTATGGGCCACCCATCCCTGAATCTAACATTTCCTGATACTAGTCGGACCATGGTAGAAATACGAGAGTTTAGTAAGTCATATGGGGATGATTTATATGTTGCTAAGTTACCTATATGCCCTGCCCAATGTTCATGTAGCCTGGAGTATTATCAATTTACTACGCACTGCTTCGATGGCAGACACCGAGAAGACATACTTCTCATCTATGAAACAATGGATTTCAATATATTAGCGATTGATGGCAGTACAAGACAGCTGGTCGGTATCACTCCAGGGAGTTTTAAAAATCTTATCGACATCAGCATTCTTCTGTTGGATCACAACTTAATATCCACTCTTCATAGTCATAACTTTAAAGGATTAGAGCGACTGCAAATACTAGATGTCTCCTATAATAAACTGTTTAATATAAACTCTAGTGTATTTTGGGGGCTTCGTAATCTAAAACAGCTCTTTCTGAATGGTAACAAGTTGCTAAAGTTAACTGTTAGTACATTTGTAGGGTTACATGATGTCGAAGTACTGTATTTATCAGGAAATAATATTTCAAATGTGGAACCAAAAACATTCTCACATTTAAACAGAATGCAGGTATTATCATTAACAGATAACTCGTTTGTTCAGCTAGGCCAACATTTATTTCATAGTTTGAATGAGCTAATCTATCTTGACCTCTCCAACAACCATCTCAATAATATTGACATTGATGCATTCATGAACCTTAAGAATATGACGCATCTATCATTGAAAGGAAATGAAATATCCCTATTTAACAGTATAACCAATTTGAGTGTGTTCAGAGATCTTGCTGCGTTCACACATCTTAACTTGGCTGAAAATAATATATCTGGTATTAATGAAGATATATTCAAAGAGCTATCCAATTTAATCAGTGTATCACTGAATGGGAATAGGTTGGTGTCAATGGCACCAAATACATTTAGAAATCTTGTTTATTTGCAAAACCTGTATTTATACAACAACCAATTATCTAGTCTACATGTAGATCACTTCAAAGGGTTGATTAACCTCTCTGACTTATTGCTGCATGATAACATCCTGACAGTATTGGATCCAAGACTATTTAGGGATTTGGGAAGACTAACACTACTAAGCTTGAATGGTACCCAATTATCCATTCTACATGTAGACCTATTTCAAGGGTTGAGTAATTTGTCCAATTTGTGGCTGCATAATAACAACCTGACAACATTAGAGTCAGGTGTGTTCAGGGATCTAGGTGAACTAACAAGACTTGCCTTGTCTGATAACCAATTATCCATTCTACATGTAGACCTATTTAAAGGATTGAGTAATTTGTCTGCATTGTGGCTGTATAATAACAACCTGACAACATTAGATTCAGGTGTGTTCGGGGATCTAGGTGAACTAAAAAGACTTGCATTGTATGGTAACCAATTATCCAATCTACATGTAGACCTATTTAAAGGATTGAGTAATATGTCTGGTTTGTGGTTGCATAATAACAACCTGACAACATTAGATTCAGGTGTGTTCAGGGATCTAGGTCAACTAACAATACTTTCCTTGCATGGTAACCAATTATCCATTCTACATGTAGACCTATTTGAAGGGTTGAGTAATTTGTCTGAATTGTGGTTGCATAAAAACACCCTGACAACATTAGAATCAGGTGTATTCAGGGATCTAGGTAACCTAACAATACTTTACTTGTATGGTAACCAATTATCCAATCTACACGTAGATCTATTTCAAGGGTTGAGTAATTTGTCTGTATTGAGGCTGTATAATAACAACCTGACAACATTAGAGTCAGGTGTGTTCAGGGATCTAGGTAAACTAACAGCACTTTACTTGTATGGTAACCAATTATCCATTTTACATGTAGACTTATTTCAAGGGTTGAGTAATTTGTCTGAATTGCAGTTGTATAATAACAACCTGACAACATTAGAGTCAGGCGTGTTCAGGGATTTAGGTGAACTAACAAGACTTGCCTTGTCTGATAACCAATTATCCATTCTACATGTAGACCTATTTAAAGGATTGAGTAATTTGAATTACTTGTGGCTGCATAATAACAACCTGACACCATTAGAGTCAGGTGTGTTCAGGGATTTAGGTGAACTAACACTACTGTACTTGTATGGTAACCAATTATCCATTCTACATGTAGACCTATTTCGAGGATTGGGTAATTTGTCTGAATTGTGGCTGTCTAATAACAACCTGACACCATTAGAGTCAGGTGTGTTCAGGGATCTAGGTGAACTAACAAAACTTGACTTGTATGATAACCAATTATCCATTCTACATGTAGACCTATTTAAAGGATTGAGTAATTTGAATTACTTGTGGCTGCATAATAACAACCTGACAACATTAGAGTCAGGTGTGTTCAGGGATCTAGGTGAACTAACACTACTTACCTTGTATGATAACCAGTTATCCAATCTACATGTAGACCTATTTCAAGGGTTGAGTAATTTGTCTGAATTGAAGCTGTATAATAACAACCTGACAACATTAGATTCAGGTGTGTTCAGGGATTTAGGTGAACTAAGAAAACTTGACTTGAATGGCAACCAATTATCCATTCTACATGTAGACCTATTTCAAGGATTGGGTAATTTGTCTGAATTGTGGCTGGGTAATAACAACCTGACAACATTAGAGTCAGGTGTGTTCAGGGATTTAGGTAAACTATGTAATAATTGCTGTGCCACGTTGCAAATTGTGTCCTTGGAAAACAACAATCTATCAACTATAGATGCTCATGTCTTCTCCCGATTGCACAATCTTGTTGCACTTGAGCTCCAATTTAACCAAATAACAGTAATTCAGAAAAATGCATTTGATAACCTAACCAATATAAAGTATGTTGACCTAGAGGGTAACCCTCTTTCAAGAATAACACCTAAATCTTTTGCAGGATTTCTTGATACCAATGCTACTATACATGTAGACACCCCTGGAATATGCTGCCTTATAGAATCATTATTAGAAGGACCTCAATGTATACCAAACGAACCAAAATCAGAATATATGACCTGCAATAAGCTTCTACCAAATACAACAATCAAGTATTCCATGTGGATTGTTGGTGTTTTTGCACTGCTTGCAAATGGTTATGTGTTTCTAACTGGTTGCCTTACATTAGTGAGAGGGAAAGATCAAACAGATTACACAAAGCAGGTGCTATTTGTAACCAACCTTGCTGCTGCTGATTTCCTTATGGGAGTGTATATTCTAATTATTGTATCTGCTGATCAATATTATGGGCAATATTTTCCTATAGAAGCTGAATATTGGAAGAATCATGCATTATGCAAATTGGCAAGTTTTCTAGCGGTCGTTTCCAGTGAAGCTTCGCTCTTTCTCATTGTTTTAATAGGCGTTGACAGGCTTTGGGCATTTAGAAATAGTGTTGCGAGTCGGAAGCTGTTTTTAAGAACCAGGTCAAAAATACTTGTTACAATTTTAGTATGGATGCTTGGTCTTGTTATAACTTCCTTGGGGATTGAGTTAGAAAAAGATCCCCATTTATACCAATTTTCTGAGGTATGTATAGGGTTGCCATTAGCAAGAAGATCAATAAACCATGTAAAAAATGATACCGTAACAATATCGTATGACAACATTAGTAGAGTTGATGACATTCTAGTATTGTCTACATATGAAAAGGTGGGTAGCCAACTGAGCCCTGTGTATTCAATTGTCATTTTTCTTGGAGTCAATTTCTTCTGCTGTATAACCGTTGCAGTGTGTTACATCAGTCTATTCATTCAAATTCAAAGATCACACATGTCCCGATTGAAAACTGATCTGAGATTGACTTTCAAGATGGCGCTTATCACATTAACCGATTTGCTATGCTGGCTGCCAATTGTACTTCTAGGTATATTGGTACAAGCTGAGGTGGTGGAGGTATCCCCTGAAGTCTTTGCATGGATAATTGGTTTTGTACTTCCCATAAATTCTGCTCTTAATCCATTCTTGTATACAATCATAGGTAATTCTTTGTTTAGTTATTTAGATCGCAAAGGGAGCGTCAAAGGGAAAAAGTATGTCATGATCGATAATGAAACTGCATTATAGGGACAAATTTAGTTAAAGTGTACAATTTGTATTCAATATGATGTGAATTCTGTTATTGTTTTTCCTTTACATGACATGTTGAGCTGTTTGAACACAAATAAAACCAGCAAAATGAAAATGCTCTCATAATAGAGTCTTAATACTTTATTTACATGTAAAATGTACAGGGACACTGTATACGATTTCATCATGGGAGTGCTTATGGTTAGACTTACTCTTTCACAATACTTTGAATAATTATCAGCAATTGTTATGAAGATTCTTTCTTATTTAGGTATCATCAATTAGTAATTGCTACCTTTTCAAGTGCCATAGGGAGAGTATGTGCTATGTATTGTATTTATATAGTAACAATTTATCTAAAATTCAAGGAAGTTTAATTTGGCAATTATAATTTGAAATTACTTAAACAAATATAAGCATTTAATCTACCTGATCTGAGTGATGATTGTGTTTTTTAAAGTCTCTTCTTGTTTACACCTGGGATTACAGGGTGTGTCAGAATGATTTGGACCCAATTTGATAAAAACCATTTCAAATATGTAACCATTATCAAAACAATTGTAAATCTGATATGGTATAGGTTGGCAATTTTAACCCTAACACCGCTGCGTCTTGCAAAATCATACGGCCAGCAGCAGCGACACCCATGCCATAATAACCCCTGGGTATAGATAGTCACCAAATATTTAACCTGGGCAGCCCAGTGCTTGTGGTATGGTGGTTCAGTTGCTCGTCTGCCAATCCGGAGGCGGATCAAAATGTTTAGTTCTCCTCTCCCCCTGTTCTTTGGTTCATGTACAGGGTTCCAATAAAAATTACGACAAGACTATATGATTATAAGTTCCTAAGTAAGTGTCGGAATGGAATATTCCAAACAGAAAAATAAAGTCAAATTAGTTGTTATAACTTGAAGAAAACCTCATTTGATTTGGTTCAGTAAGTATAGAGAAATGACTGATTGTGTAAGAGTAGTCAAGGATCACTTCCATTCAAGTTTGCATATTTTTCAGATTTTCACTCGCGTGGGTTACTCGTTCACTTTTCAATTAGCAAGCAGTGGCATAGCCAGAGGGGAGGGGGGGGGGGGGGGGGGGAAGGGGGCACCTGGCACTATCCGACTTATTTCACATGCAAATTAGGTATCCAGGAAGTATTCAATAAGGTTTATGAAGATCTCCTGGTGACTTCCACGAACCCACTGTTCTTGGAGACTTCCAGGAGCTAGTGCCAAAATGTGTCCAAAAAGATCTTGGACACTTTATGACACTAGTTCCAGGAGACATCCAAGAAGCACTGCTGTTCTTGCTGGCTTCCGGTTGTATCACAAATTTCTCCAAGGGTTCCAGTCAATGATTCTTCACTGAAAAATAGTGAACGTACCTTGTTAATGTGACATTAAAATACCTGATTTTTACCACAATATTTTACTGTTTGCTCCATGCTCAGTATTTCACTATATGCAAACAATGTTTATTATATAATTGTTATGTATATTGCTGGTATTGTGTGCTTCACCTCCCTGGTATCTCGCAGAGGGCACGATCAGGACTATCAAATGGTCTGGTTCTACCTCCATGTAAGGGTGTCACGAAACTAGTCTAGCGTTAAAACTTCCATTCTGGGATTATAAGCTCTATTCAGTATAATCCCTCAATGAAGTCTTTTCCCTAGACTAACTCTGCCTCCCTTACATGAAGGTAACACCAATGGTCTGGACAATTTTAAGATTGTGCATGCAGTTGTCACCGTGGCACAGTTTAGGTGCCTGACTTGCAGTGGGTGGCCCAGATTCGATCCCTGAATTGACAAAACACTCCTATATGGGGGATTTAACTACGTTATGGTGTTATATTTTCCTTTTTTATGCTGATCGAGGTGCTTTCTATGGTATATTCACAGTGTATTCGTTATTTTGAATAGTCATTATTCCGAATAAATATAAGGGGATCGGTTATTCCAAATCAAATTGAGCCATGCATGAATCCCAACTCTTCTATCACGTTTCCCTAAAGTTAGTTCACCACATATAAATGGTACAAAACCTTTCAGTATTGTATTTGTTTTCAATCCATCACATTGTGTTCTATGCTTATATCCACTATTTCTAAAACACAAAAGGACCTTTCAACATTTTGAAATGGAGCCATGTATCAATCCCCACATTAAATAAATTGTCCCTAAATTTGGTGATGAGCTTGATGCTTGCTTTGTATGATTCTTAGATATGACTTTTGTAATAAGAAATTTTTGTACAAATTGTTGTGCCACACTCTCTACAGATTTACAATTGGCACAATCGCTTGCATTCTACTACTTGTATTGTAGCGAGTATTTTATGGATAACATTGTTACAACAAAAGAACACCTAATTTTGTTATGTTCTCCAATAATTTTTAGCTAAATAAGAGATTTTTTGGGGTCAACCATTTTAAAGATCAGCATTTTCAATAAAATCTTATACCAAATATGGAAACTCATTTCATTTACAAAAATGTATACTTTTACATAATCACGTTATTAGTTCAAAAGTTACAGCACTTGATAAATGTCATATTAAAAGGGTTGACACTACTATTAAACTGTTTGCAATGTTCTGATTGTGGAACAACAAAAAAATCCCATTTGTGTAAAATTCCATTTTTGTACTTACATGTAGGCCTATAGACAGAATAGGATATAGCTACATGGTGCTTCACACTGACCTTATATGGTTATTCAAGCATGAATTGTTATACACAGTAACGGTTTGCATGTATAGGTTCTAGTTGTGGAACAAAATATCCCATATTTATACTAGGCCTATAGACCGAATAGGATAGCTACATGGTGCTTCACACTGACCTTGGAGGCTAAATGGTTATTCAAGCATGAATTGTTATACACAGTAACTGATATTGAAAATTGCCATTAGTGTCACCATTTTAATCTAACCTATTGATCATGAAGTAATATACATTGTGATTCTGATGTCAGTTGCTATGGTTATCTAAGCATGAATTGTTATACAGTGATATTGTTCCTATTATAGTCAACAATCCCAATACTTTCACAATTCAATCTTGACCTATTACTCATACCACCCACGGTACTTATTTCACTATTAGCAAGGAGCGGTTATCACAAAACCTATATACCATAACGTCATTGCAGTTGCTCTCTATCAAACGTGTGTTGAGTCTGTCCTGCTGGTTCAATGAAATGATTTGTTTTTCTCACAAAATGAGTAATTCCATCATATCCAATATGTATCTCGTGACATCAATCTGTGTACTGCTAGTCACCATCTGTCCTATTCAACCTGTACTGTGTGTGTTCGATGAGAACTGGAATATCATGGATAATCAGACTGGTGACTTTCAACCTACACACGATGGAATATTGCAAGCAAATGACTCCAGACATATAGACTCTTTGCAAAACAGAACCAATACTAGAACGGCTAATGTGACCGACTCGCAATATACAGAGTCTTCGCAAAATGGAACCAACACCACAGCGACTAATGTGACTGACTCACAATATACAGTGTCTTCGCAAAATGGAACCAACACCACAGCGGCTAATGTGACCGACTCGCAATATACAGAGTCTTCGCAAAATGGAACCAACACCACAGCGACTAATGTGACTGACTCACAATATACAGTGTCTTCGCAAAATGGAACCAACACCACAGCGGCTAATGTGACCGACTCGCAATATACAGAGTCTTCGCAAAATGGAACCAACACCACAACGGCTAATGTGACTGACTCGCAATATACAGAGTCTTCGCAAAATGGAACCAACACCACAGCGACTAATGTGACTGACTCACAATATACAGTGTCTTCGCAAAATGGAACCAACACCACAGCGGCTAATGTGACCGACTCGCAATATACAGAGTCTTCGCAAAATGGAACCAACACCACAGCGGCTAATGTGACCGACTCGCAATATACAGAGTCTTCGCAAAATGGAACCAACACCACAACGGCTAATGTGACTGACTCGCAATATACAGAGTCTTCGCAAAATGGAACCAACACCACAGCGGCTAATGTGACAGACTTGCAATATACAGAGTCTTCGCAAAATGGAACCAACACCACAGCGGCTAATGTGACTGACTCGCAATATACAGAGTATGCACAAAATGGAACCAACACCACAGCGGCTAATGTGACCGACTCGCAACATACAGGATCTTCGCAAAAGGATCGAACCAACACCACAGCAGCTAATGTGACGGACTCACGATATACAGGATCTTCGCAAAATGGAACCAACATTACAGCGGCTAACGTGACAGACTCGCAGTCTTCGCAAAATGGAATTAACGCGAGACCATCTAATGTGCCCGACTCACCACATTTGGACTTTGGCAACAAACCTAAAGTGGCTGCACAATATGCAAATTCTTCAGAAAACGCAACCAATGCTACTACTACAGTGGTGAATGCATCCAATCCCCTATCTATGACCTCTTCCTACAATAGAATTAACACTACAGTGGTGACAAACCCTTTGACAACTGAGTCTACATACAATCTAGCAGATAATGTGACCGACTCTCAACATTCGTATTTGGACACTGGTGTCACACACAATGTAACCCTGGACAATGCAACTGAATGTCCCAACCAACATATAACTTTGGAGAGCAATCAATCAAATCTCATGCTTCATACATCTTCAATGAAACAATGTGATCTCTACATATCTGCCCCACAAGGCGCTGGCATTTATATTACAGTTTCGGAAGTACAAACCCACTGGTCTATTTTTAATGATTTCATACTACAGTTCAACTCAACTGATGTATGTTTCAGCACCATTCTTGCTTTAACCGATTCAAATCAAGGCTCCTGTAGTATGACTTCCAGCAGCAATACCCTGACAATACATACCAATGTAGCGTCAACGATACAACTATTGCCTGTTTTTATTCCTGATGATGTGATTAAGACTCAAAAAGGACTGAATCAAACAAAATGTCCGGCATTTCAGAATGGAACCCATGACTCTGGTCTGGAGATCTGTGCACACTTCAAAACATATACCAACCTATACACTATCCACTACACATATATTGAAGACTATCAAGATCTGACTATTCGCCACCCATCCCTGAATCTAAAATTTCCTGATACAAGTCTAACCATGGTAAAAATACAAGAGTTTAGTCAGTCATATGGGGACGTTATATATGTTGCTGAGTTACCTATATGCTCTGCTCAATGTTCCTGTAGCCTGGAGTATAATCAATTTACTACGCACTGCTTCGATGGCAGACACCAAGAAGAAACACTTCTCATCTATGAAACACTGGATTTCAACATATCAGCGATTGATGGCAGTACAAGACAGCTGGTCGGTATCACTCCAGGGAGTTTTAGAAATCTTACCGACATCAACATTCTTCTGTTGGATCACAACTTGATCGCCACTCTTCATCATGGTAACTTTGAAGGGTTAGTGCGACTGCAAATACTAGATCTCTCCTACAATGAACTGTTTATCATAAACTCTAGTGTATTTTGGGGTCTTAGTAATCTAAAACAGCTCTTTCTGAATGGTAACAAGTTGCTAGAGTTAACTGTTGATATATTTGTAGGGTTACATGATGTTGAAGTACTGTATTTATCAGGAAATGATATTTCAAATGTGGAACCAAAAACATTCTCGCATTTAAACAGAATGCAGGTCTTATCATTATCAGATAACTCGATTGTTCAGCTAGGCCAACATTTATTTCATAGTTTGAATGAGCTAATCTATCTTGACCTCTCCAACAACCATCTCAATAATATTGACATTGATGCATTCAGGAACCTCAAGAATATAACGCATCTATCATTGAAAGGAAATGAAATATCCCTATTTAACAGTATAACCAATTTGGGTGTGTTCAGGGATCTTGATGCGTTGACACATCTGAACTTGGCTGAAAACTATATATCTGATCTTAATGAAGATATATTCAAAGGGCTATACAATTTAATCAGTGTATCACTGAATGGGAATATGTTGGGGACAATTGCACTAAATACATTTAGAAATCTTGTTTATTTGCAAAACCTGTATTTATACAAAAACCAATTATCCAGTCTACATGTAGATCATTTTCATGGGTTAATTAACCTCTCTGACTTACTGCTGCATGATAACAACCTAACAGTATTGGATGAAAGAGTATTTCGGGATTTGAGGAAACTAACACGACTAAGCTTGTATGGTAACAAATTAATCAATCTACATGTAGACCTATTTCAAGGGTTGAGTGATTTGTCTGATTTGAGGCTGTTTAATAACAACCTGACAACATTAGATTCAGGTATGTTCAGGGATCTAGGTAAACTAACACTACTGTACTTGCATGATAACCAACTATCCAATCTACATGTAGACCTATTTCAAGGGTTGAGTAATTTATCTACATTGTGGCTGGATAATAACTACCTGACAACATTAGATTCAGGTATGTTCAGGGATTTAGGTCAACTAACATACCTTTCATTGTCTGGTAACAAGTTATCCATTCTACATGTAGACATATTTCAAGGGTTGAGTAATTTGTCTAAATTGGCGTTGAAAAATATGAACCTGACAACATTAGATTCAGGTGTGTTCAGGGATCTAGGTAAACTAATAGCACTTTATTTGTCTGATAACCAGTTATCCAATCTACATGTAGACCTATTTCAAGGAGTGGGTAATTTGTCTTCATTGTGGTTGGATAATAACACCCTGACAACATTAGATTCAGGTGTGTTCAGGGATTTACGTAAACTAACATACCTTTCCTTGTCTGGTAACCAGTTATCCAATCTACATGTAGACATATTTCAAGGAGTGAGTAATTTGTCTACATTGTGGCTGGATAATAACAACCTGACAACATTAGATTCAGGTGTGTTCAGGGATCTAGGTAAACTAACACTACTTTCCTTGTTTGGTAACCAATTATCCAATCTACATGTAGACTTATTTCAAGGATTGAGTAATTTGTCTGAATTGTGGCTGGATAATAACAACCTGACAACATTAGATTCAGGTGTGTTCAGGGATCTAGGTAAACTAAAAACACTTTTCTTGCTTGCTAACCAGTTATCCGTTTTACATGTAGACCTCTTTCAAGGGTTGAGTAATTTGTCTCGATTGTCACTACAGGGTAACAAAATAACAACATTACCACAAGGTCTATTTAGAGACCTAATCAATTTGGCCTCTTTATTCTTAGGACCAAATAGATTGAAATCCTCTGATCTAATTAACTTTCATAATTGCTGTGCCGAGTTGCAAATTGTGTCCTTGAGAAACAACAATCTATCTAGTATTGATGCTCATGTCTTCTCCCGATTGCACAATCTTGTTTTACTTGAGTTTCAATATAATGAAATAACATCGATTCAGGAAAATGCATTTGATAACCTAACCAATATGAAGTATGTCAACCTACAGGGTAACCCTCTTTCAAGAATAACACCTAAATCTTTTGCAGGATTTCTTGATAACACCACTATACGTGTGGACACCCCTGGAATATGTTGCCTTATAGAATCATTATTAGAAGGGCCTACATGTATACCAAATGAACCAAAATCAGAATATATGACCTGCAATAAGCTTCTACCAAATACAACAATCAAGTATTCCATGTGGATTGTTGGTGTATTTGCACTGCTTGCAAATGGCTATGTTCTTCTAACAGGTTGCCTTACATTAGTGAGAGGGAAAGATCAAACAGATTACACAAAGCAGGTGCTATTTATAACCAACCTTGCTGCTGCCGATTTCCTTATGGGTGTGTATATGCTAATTATTGTATCTGCTGATCAGTATTATGGGCAATATTTCCCTATAGAAGCTGAACATTGGAAGAATCATGCTTTATGCAAATTGGCAAGTTTTCTAGCGGTCATTTCCAGCGAAGCCTCGCTCTTTCTCATTGTTTTAATAGGTGTTGACAGGCTTTGGGCATTTAGAAATACTGTTGTGAGTCGGAAGCTGTTTTTAAGAACCAGGTCAAAAATACTTGTAACAATTCTAGTATGGATGCTTGGTCTTGTTATAACTTCCGTGGGGATTGGATTAGAAAAAGATCCCCATTTGTACACATTTTCTGAAGTATGTATAGGGTTGCCATTAGCCAGAAGATCAATAAACCATTTAAAAAATAAAACCGTAACAATATCATATGACAACATTAGTAGAGATGATGACATTGTACCATTTTCTACATATGAAAAGGTGGGTAGCCAACTAAGCCCTGTGTATTCAATTGTCATTTTTCTTGGAGTCAATTTCTTCTGCTGTATAACCGTTGCAGTGTGTTACATCAGTCTATTCATTCAAATTCAACGATCACATATGTCCCGATTGAAAACTGATCTGAGAATGGCTTTCAAAATGGCGCTTATCACATTAACCGATTTGCTATGCTGGCTGCCAATTGTAGTTCTAGGTATATTGGTACAGGCTGAGGTGGTGGAGGTATCCCCTGAAGTCTTTGCATGGATAATTGGTTTTGTACTTCCCATAAATTCTGCTCTTAATCCATTCTTGTATACAATCATAGGTAATTCTTTGTTTAGTTGTTTAGATCGCAAAGGGAGCGTCAGTGGGAACACCTATGTCATGATTGATGATGAAACTGCATTATAGGGACAAGTTATAAGGTTAAGTGTATAATTTGTATTAAATATCATGTAAATTTTGTCATTGTTCTCCTTTAAGTTTAAATGATGTGTCTAGCTGTTTGAACATGAATTGCATTGTTTTTATTCAAATTGATTGCACCTTGTCCTTTATTCAACAAATCATACAATGGTTGACCTTGTTAGTGCTAGTAAATGCAGCAAATGTTACATGTCACCATTTATGATGATTGTACTGATACGATATAGCCCAAGTATAAAACCAGCAAATGAAAATGCTCTCATAATACAGTCTTAATCTACATGTAAAATGTACAGCAGTACAGGCGCAAGATCGTATTGTCAGATTTCATGAAATAGTATGAATTTTGTGGTATTACATGTACCTGATTTTGTTATCTGAGTATTGTATGAATTTCCTGCTATTCGCTGAATAAAAAAATGAATAGTAGCTTGCGCAGAAATCGATAGGCTAGCAGGACCTGACATGTTTCTCATCGTCTTCCTCATGTAGAGAACCCCTATGCTACCAACAGAAGAAATAATGTGCCGATCAGGAGCAGAATAAAATGTGAATAACCGTAATTGCAATGCTTTTTCTATGAGAAAAAGAAATGTTGATCAAGTTTTGATGAACATGATGAAGGAATGATTCTATTAAAGAAAATATATGTTTAATTACATTTGTTTACATTGTTATAATAACAATATTAAATGACCAATCTAGGTAGTCTTTTCATCAGGTTATGTGTTTGGATTTAACAATGGTGTTCAGACAATACTACAAAATCCGACTATATGATCAAAATCCGACTATATGATCAAAAACTAAAATAGGAGGTTGCGCCTGTACTGTACAGGGACACTGTACAAACCATTTGATCACACATGCCAAATCACAAACTACACTACAAGAACTCATTTTCCCCAAAAACAATAAGTGATTGGAACTTATTTCCTGAACCACTAATCAACTTAGCAACGCACAAAACCTTTAAGATTCAAGCAACCAACCCGTCACATCTAGTTTAACTCCTTGCGCACTCACACCTGCATTTGGCTTTATAGGAAGCGTTGCAGAGTATAACTTCAAAGTCAAATCATGAGTTTACTACTTCTATGGTTAGACTTACTCTTTCACAATACAATTTGAATAATTAAAACATCAGCAATTGTTATGAAGTTTCTTATTAGGTGTCAATTACTAATTCCATATCAAGTGCCACGGGGAGTGTGTGCTATGTATAATAGCGCTGTATTGTATTTATATAAACTGCTCACAAAAAGTATCGAAACACTTAGAAATGATCCAATATATAACGGCTCGAAAAGGTATGCATTAATCGAAGCAAATAACCAAGTGCATAATTTTGTTCTGCGTACTTTGACACCTCAATCGTTGAGATACGATGTTGCGGAGCGGAGTTATTGTCATTTTAATGATCGTGGGTCCAGTTTCCAAAGTTCCCCTTTAGATTATGCCTGATAGTTTTAAAATGAGTTACTCCATCGAAGCGATGTTTGGCACACATAATGTACATGTTCTCAGCAATACTAGAACAGGGCTATAACTACTCAGGTGTTGTAATGCTTGAATGAGCGCACATTGAATGGCGGAATACCTCAATTCAAAAGTTGCTAAATTATGTATTGAAGGAGGATGGTTAAGCAGCTTGAACCAGTGTCTTTGCTTGAACACTGCACAGGTGTTTTACTGCTTGAATGAGCACACATTGACTGGAGGAATACCTCATTTCAAAAGGTGAAAAATGCGGTGTTCAAGCAAAGACCATGGTTCAAGACCCTGGTTCAAGCTGCTTAACCATCCTCCTTCAATACATCATGTAGCAACTTTTGAATTTAGGTATTCCTCCATTCAATGTGTGCTTATTCAAGCATTACAACACCTGCATATTTATAGCCTCGTTCTGGTGTTGCTGGGAACATGTACATTATATGTTCAGTAACTCATTTTGAAAATATCAGGCATAATCTAAAGGGAATTTACTTTTGTTGAACTGTGTATAATACAGTGTCACAGATAATCTCACCTTTGATCTGATCGGGAATCCCCTCCAGACAAAGGTCCAAGAAACCAGACGGCAAACAAAACTCAAGCTTGGAATTGGACAGTTGCAACGGCTGACGAAGGCCCGTCGCGATGATGCGCCGCCTCGGCGTGGCCACGGTGATCACCACGGGTCTCGGCGCTATGATGTGCTGTATGCTCTTAGAGGACGGAGCCGGGGTAGGCGGGGCCGGTGTGGAGTCCGGCGTTGGGGCATCGGTTTGGTTGATACAGACGGGCATGATGAAATCGTAAGAGGCCACCTCCGTTGGCTGGAATTTAAGCTCACAGGCGATTGTTTGTTCACCTCCGACGGTCACTTTGTAGACGCCTGGATTCATGGTGTCTTCAGATTCTATGAGATCAAAGTAAAACAGCAATGATGTGTTATAAACCAATTTTGTAATTATTGGGGGGGGGGGGGGGGGGGGGCAGTGGGTACAGATTGTGAATTGTAAAGAAATATTGGTCAAAAGAGGTAAATTATCAAAGAGCTTAAAAATGCAGTTGGTTTCAGTTTCTTGTTCCCATAGGTTTAAAAATTTGACACTTTTTATATATATCTTAATTTTTATTTTTATCTTATTACCACAATTTAAAAATTTCAGCCTAAGGGACATTTTCAAACATTAATTGAACTAATTTTGAACAAATGTATTGCTGTTTTTTATTCATTTCGATCTAGTAAAACTTTAATTAACTGATGTAACAATTGTTGTTTGTGTCCAAGTTTAGGCCAAATTTGTTTGTCCATAGAGGGTCCTCAAAAGGTAGGGTCGGTAGGTCGGATTTTTTTCTGGCCCAGTCCTAGCCAGTACGCCAAATTCTGAACCGTGTCAGATCTTTTGGATGGCCCAAACTTGACCCAAAATAACTCACATAATACTATACATGGTATGGGGTCACATGAGGGATCACGTTGGGGTCAATTGAGGCCATATACATGACTTTGGAAGAAAAAAAATGAAAAAAAAGAAGAAAAAGTAACACGGTCGGGACTATAAAATAATAGTGCACGGTCGGTCGGACATGGACAAACAAACAATTTATATCTGTGATGCTTACCCTCCATAACATCAGCGTCAAATTTGAGCGAGAAATCCCGATAGCGTGACAGATCAAACACCACCTTGGCCCTGGTCCTGGCTTTGTTGACTAGCTTGAAGGGTAAGATGAGATTGGAGCCGCAGTATACTCCGCCTACTTGGAAGGAGCTCTGTGTGTAAGGTAGCAATAACAAAATAAAGGTCAAAGGTCAAATAATAATTAAATCCATAATCAGTGTCAGTGAAGGGGTTTTTAATCCTTTTTGGCATCAGTGGCGTCACAAAAAATGGATGCACCAATGCCAAATCTGCGCCGATGCAATTCTGACTTCACTGAAGCTTCCTCTATAAAAGATTTATAAACATTGGCTGATCGGTTATTGCTTTGGACCTATTCCATTTAACGGTAGAGGAGCCACAATGAACAATCACAACAATATCGGCATAGTTTATTGGTTTCGCTGTGATATAATGGACTTCAAAGCGTTGAAGCAACACATCCCAAAATATGAGTTCATGCATGAATTTTAAATACCCAAACAAATAGCGCTTCATTCAAACCTGTTAATCAATAATCTGCTTGTTGCTAGTTCAAGGCTGCGTGTAGACGAACAAAATGTTAAAATGAAAAACAGACTTTGTTTTGGTTTTGGGCACTTAACCGAGTCAATATTCATTCAATCTTGATGAGTAATATCTCAAATTAAAGAGAAGAAACATCTTTACAACTTTATAATATAATATTTTTAAATAGGAGCTATAGTTTTGAAAGTTGGTCAGTTGGTCAGTTAATTATCAATGTGACCCAACAAGAATAAATGAGGCACAACGAGGGTAATATAAAAATTGAGTTAATGATATTATGATAATATTTAGAAGTTGGAACATTTTGTTACCAAAGTCAATGTTATATCACATATCACAAGTTACAGATTATTCACTTTGTCTCAAAACATCAAATACAAATTGTCAAGTTATGGGCTTATAAAGTTTTGGTTTTGTTAACAAATCAATGGAGTAAATGGATAAAAATGCCTCAAAATGTTGACCTCGTTATTACATGAATTTGAATCTTTGGAAACACGATGTATCAAAAATCAGAAATAAGCAATTTTATGAATTTGACTATTTTTGACCTGATCCCACATTTTTGCTCTTAGGCAAGCCCCCCCCCTGTTTTAAGGGCCTGACCGACCCATTTGCATGTTGTTTTTTTAGAATTATTTTTGTCAAATCATGTAAAATCAGCAGTTTTTTAGCTGAAAATCTGTCAAAATATTTGTTCTCAAAAATTTTACACAGATTTCCTGATTTTTGCAGATTTTAGTGACAATTTAGGTAAAAATAAATACAAAAACCCGACCAACCGACCCTACTTGACAGGTTCGTCCGCCCGTAAAAACAGGGGTGGTTTTTGTTGTCGCCTTCAATCAAATAAGCTTCCCTACTGCCGCATTGTGCCTCATTTACTCATGTTGGGTCACATATGATCAGGTTTTGATGAGTCTAATTTCAACTTACAATGTCAATATCCACCAAGGGTGGCTCAACTGTGCCACCCATCCTAAGATCTATAGTCTTCCAGCCTCGTATTGCCACCTCCAATCGGGTGTCAAACTTCATGACAGCAGCAGGTGTCAGGTATATTCTCAGCTCTGTGTTGCCACCTACCGGGACCACACCTTGGACGGGGGATACAGTGAGGCCTGGTACAGGGCTTGGGTCTACCACCTAGAAATTCAACAGGAGATTAAAGGGAAACAAAGTCAATATTTGTTTCAGCTGCATAAAACGTGTTGACAAAATTTTGATCAAAGGTCATGTAGGGGTTATTAGTGATCAATCTGTGTGTACACCCTAAGAGCACCTTATAAGCCCCCTTATCCAAAGAATATTGTCACCAAGTTTGGCTGAGATTGAAGTCTGACTTCCCATGAGAGCCCTAAACAGCAGCAATAAGTGCAGTTTAAAGTATTGGCAAAATGGGGTCAATGGTCATGTAGGGGTCATTAAAGGTAAATATGTGTACACCCCATGTGCATCTCATATCCCCCTTACCCAAAGATTATTGTTACCAAGTATGGCTGAGATTGAAATCGAACTTTTCATATGAGAGCACTAAACAGGCCAAACCTAACCTAAAAAGGCTAACCAAAAGGGAACACACACACACACCCCCAAAATACAGACACATGATATGATTGACAATATCTCCCTCCCGACTTTTCAAGCCAGGGGGGTAAAAACTAAACCAAACCTGTTCAACCGACCAAACAGACCCATATTTTTTTGTTGTTGAGATTTTTTTGATTTTTTTGGAACATTTGGAAAACAAAATGTATTTATTTTGAAAATATTTGAAAATTCCAACAACAAAAAGAGGCTTACCCAACTGACCCAACCTGAGAGTTCTGTTCTCCCGTAGAACAGGTTGTTTGGTTTGTTTTCATCGTCTTAGCTCTGAATTATTCAACTGAGAAATTCTGCCGACTATAGTCTGCCAAAACCATAATTAACCATTATAATTATATGCAGGAGTTCCAATTGCTGGCCTGATTTTCAATTTAATGTTTTCTATTCCACATGAAGGGTCATCTTCAAAACAGTCGTATTACAAAGATTGAGTTTCTAACCCCAATGGTTCTTATTTTAGAAGTGCAAAGTGAGATGAAATGTGCCCATTGAGTAGTACACCCCGTAGTACACAAACTGGCCGTGTAGTGTAGCCTTTGGCAGTAATTCACTGCATTTTGGCCTATAACGTATAAATGGAACATATCTTGCGCCAAACATTTTACAGATAATAATGAGAAAAATACGGGGTTTCTTCCGATGTCAAAGTATGTTGATGCGCAAAAAAACCCGTTAAGTGATCAGAACATCCCCCTTTAAAGCACAACAAATTTCCTTTCGAAATAATATCAAAAAACAATTCAAAATGTTATCGGTATCTAACCTGAAAATAGGCATGGTTTTGACTGTTGTTGTGCAGCACAGCTGTCCTGGTTGTCGTCAGGTGCAAAGGCACCTGGCCGAATAATACACGTCTCTCCATGAACATCACAGGGGTAGGTGCCAACTGAAATCCAAACAAACAAACAAGAAACATGTAAACAAATCCCATATATGCATAACATTAAAAACTATTATAGCGTCATAATACTATGGACATAATTCCAGTAATGCGTGTGTGCAAGCGTACATGCAAACAATTGTATGTGCGTAAACCAGGAAGTGCTAACCGGACAATTTTAAAAAATGACCGCGCGTCCTGATTGGTCAATCATGAAACCGGTCACTCGAATGCATGCATAGTTGTATGCGCATATGCATCAGGACGCAGCTCCGCGACGAGCAACAAAATATGCTCGCGTGAAATAGCTTGAATTTCGTCCATAGCATTAGGACAGTAATTATATAATCAGATTTATAATTGAACAAACAAATTGGAACAGCTTATCGCGTGCATTACATGAAGCACGCACAACCATAAGTGTATATTGCATGTAGCACGCACAACCATAAGCATGATTACTTTGGGTGCAATCACCTTTGTGCTGTGTGCGTGTTGTTTGTTCAATCTTTAATCAGATTATAGAACTGAAAAGTATAACATCTTAATTATAAAGGCCATCTTTAGCCTCGCCATCAATTTGGGTTTCTTAGACCAGCAGGTGTATTCCGTGTGCCTATTAAATGATCCCTGTTCCCCTCAACAACAAAACCCTTTCACCAAGGTGTATCATGTATGTTTGCAATTTTTGAAAATCATCACCCAAGCTGTTTTTGTATGTAACCAAATGACATTTATAGACCTTTATTTTTCTTATGTCAGCAAAGCATGTTATCTTGTGTGTCTCACCACCGGTAAACTGTTTTGGGCATCCCTTTAATTTAGTGCTTATGTCACTATTGGGTTTGTCCTAGCTGTTAGCTAATTGTTTTAAATAAAAGTAATATACCATTCTTATATAGCGTTTTCCACAAAAGGGCTCATGGCCAATTATTATCACTGCCATTTTGAATCAAAACCCTTTTACATCACTACACTTAAGCAGCTACCAGCCAACAGTGCACAGCCTATCAGCACTACTTATATTGTAACTCCCTAACAGCTCCCAAAATATCGCTTGGGTTGATGAGGTAATTGAGACTAAGTATCTTGCCTAAGGACACAAACAAGTTGGCCATGGTGAGGCTAGACCCTCATGATCATGAGTCCAGAGCTGTTTCGCTGGACCACACGTGCCCACCGTAAGGCTTTAAAAAAAATTTGTATTATCTTACGTCAGCAAAGCATGTCATCTTGCGCGTCTCACCGCCGTGTACTTGAAGGGCAAACTGGCCTTCTTCCGGGGCGTGGTATGACGGATGAAACACAACTTCGCAGTCCAAGTCTTTGAAAGCTTCAACAGTACCTGAGTGAAAAAGAAACACAATGATTATATTTATTTGTGACCAGTCACGTCAAAAAGGACATGTTGTCGGCAAACACAATTTTGAGATAGAGGCCAATATATTTGGTGAAATCTAAAGAAAATAATAGAACAAAATATGCTTCTTCAATTCATATCTTGTGATTACAAAGTCTTCAACAAGGTATCATTTCAAAGCTTAAAATGTGCTCTTTCAACTCATACCAATAACTCTGAATTGATTCGGGCCTCCAACAAGTCCATTTTCATGTGACGGTCCACATTTGTCTGGTTTTGTCTGGTATACATTCATTGCAAATTACACACACACAGTTATGCAGGACATAAGTTGATATTAGCTAATTTCATACCACAGAAAAGAAGGAACCACATTAACACTGTTTGTGCCTCATTTAATAATAATAATAATAATAATAATAATAAAACGGTGCTTCTAAAGCGCCTCCCACCGAAGTCTCTAAGCGCTTAACAGATAACATAACACCACTTAAATAACATTACAATATAAGAAAAAACAATAAGTGGATGAACATGCAAAAACATTGTAAACAGGGAAAATCAATCATCAAAAGCAATTGTGAATAAGTGTGTCTTTAGAGACGATTTGAAATGGCTAAGAGTATTTACTCACGTTGAGCCACATATAAATAACTCAATATTCATATTTCCCTCATTGTGCCTCGTGTTGGCTCCCATATAAAAGAGCATTGTTCCAGTTGTAAGGAAACACTACTACTATAATTGCAGACCAAAGAAGATTTTAAGGATATCCCACAATGCATTACGGGAGCACCAGCCAACTAAGGCTTTTTCACATGATGCATTTGTGGCGCTCTAAGTTTTAGAAACAAGGAAAAGGAACACTGAGCTCCAACGATGAATGCACTATGATGTCACAATTTTGTGCATATGTCAATGGGAACCGAGACAAATTGAAGACCAGCTTAAGGGCATTTTGCAAAAATGCAATGCATTGTATTGTGGTGGTTTCTTTAAAATCTTCTTTGATTGCAGACATACCTGTTGCAGGCCTGATTGAAAATGCAGTTCCACGCTCTCCCAAGATCGGTTGCCATGTGAACTCAGCGGGGAAGTTCCTTTGGTTCTTTAGCGTTATTACATCCCGTAAACCTGAAATAAATAGTAAAGGCAGAATTTCAGTTCTGTATAATATCAGGCCATGCATAGAATCAGGCCAAAAATAAAACAAATGCTGTGTTGTCCCCAGCGACCGACCCTAAAATCTCAAAAAATTAGGGTTGGATTTTTTTTTAAGATTTAAATTTTACCCAAATTGTCAAAATATTACTGTTTTCTGCTTCATATGAGTAAGTTTGCTTCAATAAATTGTCTTTAAACTATTATCACAATAGAAACATTAGTCAAATTGACATTTACCAATTTTGTCTTGACATGAACCAGTCTGTCAGTAATATTTGCCAGCAGAGGACAACACAACAACTTGTTTTTGAACTCATAGCTAACTTGCATTGTACAGTCATCAAAAATTAACTGCCCAGGTAAATAAATAATAACTCCAAAAATATCTGTGCTAAAAACTGTCACATAATACACAAGTCTACACAACAATTACCTGCTTCAGCTGGTAGTCCCGGTGTTGGTCTTAGCACAAGTCTGTCCATTGACAACTCCAGCGCTACCATGACAACATCGGCATATACTATCACATGGTCCTGATGATGGCCATTCAACGTGTAGGTGACATTCCTGTGTGAAAATAAGCAGTGTACGATACCAACACATGTCAGCCTTGTGATATCAATGTTTTCTATAGTTTGATCAGTTCCAAATTGTCAAAGCCTCTTTACAGCAGCGAATGAATATAGACAGACGTGGGCAAGCATGAAGGCTACAAGCGCTCTGTGCATCATGCGTGCAGCCCGAACCGCGTGCGTGTTACCATAATCAAGTGCGTACAGTTGGATTACTTTTGCGCCCGGAGAGATAAAAAACAAATGTTTCTCGCAAATTTGAAACTGATTAAACTATAACCTTGTGATATCTCTGTTTTCTAGCCTTGTATTGTGTTATGATTACTAAATTATACAATATTTATGTAAATATTTTTATTGAAATTAAGATATCTTTCAGTACCCCAGACATCAATTATACCTTGCTATAGTCCAATTAATAATTGAACAAACAATTGTGGAATAGCGTACTGCATAAACTAGTCCAAGCAGCATGTGCTGCATAATGCATGCACACTCGCACCGTATGCTATGTAGGCTAAAAATATGCACAATTCTCTGCACTGGCGCTTAGAGCGCTACATCGATTGCGTATATTGTAGGTGCGTACATGCAAGTGAGAACTTGTTTGTTCAATAATTAATCTGACTATAGTAACGCAGATTCTGTTAGGATCAGAAGTCACACCCTTTTATAACAATAAATGTGGTGCAACACATCAAAGGGGGGGGGGGGACTTTGCAGGTCAAGTCAATTTTGAGTTTATCATGTGCGCTCTCAGAGCATTTTCTAAGCTTTAAAATGACACAAAATTGATCAAAGCATTCAGATTTTACGAGTGAAAATGATTACTAAATGATTATTATTATTTTTCTGCCCGTTTTCATCTATATCTTGAAAAATACACAGCCGCAAAGTCTCCTCTTTTGATGTGCTGCATCACAAATGATATTCATAGGCTATTTTTGTGGGTCAACATTCAGCTTTTACATTTACCCCCTCCCTCCCCCACCCTATAACACAGATAACAATTTGATACCTTTGGAATCTGCCCTTGGTATTTGACTCAAATATGAGCAGCAACTCTGCCTTAGAATTTGGCGGCACCACCTGAGACAGCGGACTCGTCTGACGTAGCTCACGACAATCAATCTGAAATAAACCATTAACAACGATACAAAGATTAGAGTTCATTTGTGTTGGTAATCAAATAATTTGGAATTGATCTGTCATTCTCAATACAAGATACATCTTTCATCAGCAGACTAATGACTTGAACTAACAAGTCAACCCTTGGATAAGGATCCTTGTTGGTTTGAGAGAGGGGTCAAGGAGGCAATTTACATCAGAGCCAACCACCCATCACTAAACAAAGACAGAGGCTGATACCGATTACCGAGAGTCTATGACCCGATTCTAACGTCACATTTCCGGAAGGTCAAGTCTGTCAGTTTGAGTCAATAGTCTGCTGATGAAAGGTGTAGTAACACCTGAAAATTCCAGGTAATTATTATCTTGTGTTAAGAACGAAAGATCAATTCCAAATTAACAATACAAAGAGTTAAAGGATAATTACATGACTATGAAATAGCTGAATTCAGGTATTTGTCTGCCAGAGTGGTTGTGAGATATAAAACAGTATTGTCTTGTGCAGCTGGGGCTGCCTTTGGTGACAGAACTTACTGATCCACCCTCGTCGTACATTAAACTCGATCCTTCTGTCTTCTCTATTTTACACATGGCCCCTGAGAGGGTGCTCAAATGTGAAAAATACAGTTACAAAAGTGTGCGCTGATAAACTCGTGAATAAACATGAGCTTTTCACGCACCAGTCACGCCACAGTGCGCCAGTAGTTTTATGCAGCATTGTACACTGCGTGACGCGATAGGGCGAACGATTTGCCTCCTGCGGGACTCTTTTTGGTCCGCCATTTTTAAAGAAGGCGACCATATAGAGGGACACAGGGACCCAGTCTACCTCATACACATGGGCATTGTAACTATACATCAGTGTTGGCAATATAAAGAACATTTTACTGTTATCCTAACTGTGAGAGACATCTTTTGTTCTTATCTGGAGCCTACTTTTCTAAAATGATCAATTTATACATGATCGCATGCATGTATGAATAATACAGAAAATGCATCCTATGCATGGTGCTCACTCACCAAACCAAATGTATTTGTCTGTATTATTTGAACATACAGGATGTTCCAAATGATACCGTCTTTGAAAATAAAATAACGCATATTAACAACATTGCAGACCAAGTCAAATGCCTGCAATAGAATGGGGAACATGTTTCCTAATTACTCTGTTAATTTAATCAATATATCTTTAACAGTTCAAAATGAGCTCAAATAAGCACTTTGACCAATTACAATGGTGTTCATAGGTAAATAAATGCACCTTTCCCGGTATGAATCATTCTGGGACACCCTGTACACAGGCCTGGAAATAGTGCCGGCCTGCCCATAGCGGGTAACTTTTGCATCGGGCGGGTATAGATACAAAAGAGCTCAAAAGTACCTGCCCAACTGGCGGGTAAACTGTTTCAAACTCACTCACAGTGTAAGTGTGTTACGCTAGCTGATGGCATTTCTGTTGGGCAGGTATTTTTTGTGAGTTACCTGTCCGATTGGCTGACTGAAGAAAAAAAATCTGAAGTTCCAGCCCTGCCTGTACAGGAGGAGATGGATTTAATTTGAACTTCTGTGGACAACTCACCTCAACCAATATGTGGATGTGTTGATCAAGATTGTTGACTATGTTCAGTTTCTGCACACTTGTGGACTTCAGGCACACCTCCCCGAAATCAATAGATGGCGGTCCTACAAAAGAAACATAACACATGCGGTCATGAAAATGATGTCATCAAGTAATATGTGAATTACTTTCTCAGGAAATGGCTTTACTTTACTGGCCCAGCAGCACAGAGTTAAACAGGTAATGTCACTGTTCAATTATTTCTTCTTTTTATAATTTGTGATATAATTACGAACCTCGGTAAGGGCCGCGGAAGGATGAAAGGAAATAATTGAATGCCGACACTTTGGAACCCGATAGTATATTTTAACGGAATAAATCGTATTGAAATCTGGAAACCATCGCAAACCATAACTCATACTTACGCTGCCCTTACTTGGATTCTATAATTACACTGTTTCCTGGGTAATGGATGTAGTACCTTCTCTGTGGCAACTATGGGTTTGTGCTGATTCCTATTCGAGGATTGTTGGCTAGGTATAATAGTCACAGTCATTGGCACTGCTTTGAGTCCCCCAATACAAGAGCAATTGCTGGTTTGTAAATAGCTATGTGTATTAGTCTAACTCATAGAGTGCCAGAAATTAAGGCTATAATATCTATCAACTATAACATGGATGATGTTGCTGCGGTGACGATATTTTCCTGCCCTCTGCCGCAGACATGAGCACTACATTAACCCTCCCCCACTACAGGGTCTACGTCTTAACTTATATGGACCTCATGTAGAGGGGCAGATAGTCAGGCTATTAATATATACCCACTATAACCTGAATGATATTGCTGCGGGGACAATATTTTCCTGCAATCTGCTTTTTCTGCGGCAGCCAAGGGCACTGCATTAAGTCCCCCACTACAGGGTATAGTTCTAAAATTATGATCCCAATATTGACCTCAAGTAGAGGGACAGAGACTCAGGTCAATACCCACTATAACCTAATGATGATGCTGGGGTGACAATATTTTCCTGCAATCTGCTTTCTCTACGGCAGTCATTGGCATTAGAGTAAGTCCCCAACTACTTACGATTCCAATATTGACCTCATGTAGAGGGATAGATAGCTATCTTATACAGAGGGACATAGACTCAGGCTATTAATACATACCCACTATAACCTGATGGTGTTGTTGGGGTGATAACATTTTCCTGCAATCTGCTTTCTCTGTTGCTGTCATCGGGACTGCATTGAGCCCTCCACTACAAGGCCTAGTTCTAGACTTAAGCTCACTATTGGCGAGCTCTTTGGAGCTCAGCATGCGTCTGTGCTCATCACGTGGGCTTGGTGCTGAAAATATTAAACAAACAATAAACTTTGTAAAACAATTATATAGTGTAAACTTGGACATTTTCGCGCTTTTCACACGCCAAGCAACTACCGCAAAAATAAAAACACGCAAACATATTTATTTTGTGTATAAGTCTATGCAATGAGCTTTCAAATCGTGCATTTTAAAAACAAACAAAATGGCTGAAAGTCTGCAAAGCACGAAAATGTTATCTTGCGAAATTGTAATCGCGTGAAAATGTAATCGCGCGAAAATTACCACTTTTACAGTATGTGGTAAATATTATCGTATTGTATTTGTTTAAGATGAGATTTCCATTCCATGCAAAGAGAACTCTAAATGTGTGCCTCATGCACACCAAATGAACCAGTTTACCATGCATGTGTAACGCCTGGGAGTTTGGAAGGCAAAGAGTGGCGTCATCAAGCGTGCACACCACTATTGCGCTCCGCAATGCTTTCCTATGAGAAAATAGCTTTGGTAGATTTTCTATATCTCGAGTTAGCTTGCAACTCATATTATAAAACATTGTGGTTGTATAAAACTGATTATTTGGTTTTATCTTATATCATATTTTCAGGTTGTACTTTCCGATTCTTCTATCTATGCCCCTTTTCGATGTGACGTTGAAATACTACCTCTTAGCGCAAATCGATATGTGTATTCATACATCACGAAATGAGATAAATCAACGCATACTTTTTCTCAAAGTATGATGAATACCTTCCAATAAATACATAAACATCAAATTTGATGCAAATTTGGGCTAAAACAGACCATAATTCACAATATCATCTCACCAATTAGAGCCTAGATCCTAGCTTCGTGATCACGATTTGATTAAGTCTCGCATTGGTCGTAATAGTGGTGTGCACCAAAAGTTCTCAAAAGTGAGAGATTTGCTGAAAAATATGGTCTGGGATATCTTGCAACTGGCATAAAATTTGTATTGAAAATATTTTATTTTAAGCCACTAGGGTTTAGAGATGCTGCACATTTTGTTAATGTTCAGATATTGTCCTAGTAAAAGCGGGTTAAAATGATGGATATCTGAGCAGACACATAGCAATACCACTTTGCAATGTCACTTCTCTTCATGCTATAGTTTAATCAGTTCCTAATTGGCGAGAAATATTTGTTTTTTATCTCTCCGTGCGCAAAAGTAATCCAACGGTCCTACATACACGGTTTGGGCTGCACGCAAGCTTCACACATGATGCACAGTGCGCTAGTCGCCTTCATACACGCCCGCATCCTTATGTATTCATTCGTTGCTGTAAGGAGGCTTCGCCAATTTGGAACTGATCAAACTATACATAAAACATCATTACTCCACCCCCCTCCCCTCCCCCTCCTTTTTTGCATGTTTTTACTCACGTTTAGTCGGTGGTTTAATTTCGTCTGGTTTCAATTTGGGAGGTCTCAGTCCCGATGCTGGTTTCACACCGATATCCTTATCGTTATTAAGCTCTTTAAACTCCCTGGTAAATAAAAACATTGAATATAAGTGGATGGATAATTGACAGATCAGTGGCTAGTAATGGAGGAATTGATCATTCTAGAGCCAATTTTTCAGTAATAGGTATAGAAATCACCGGATGTTAATCTTTTCAAAATTGCATTTGAGGTAAAAATCAAACATTTTAGCACTTAAGATAAACAAATACTGTTCCTAGAGTGTCTTTTGATCATTTTGGTGCAATTTCAGCATTTTTAACCAAAAACTGATGTTATTTGATACCAAAAATGGATTCTCTGACTCATTTCTTTTCCAATATGTATGCTTTTATATACATCACTTTTAAATAGTTCGAAAGTTACAGCTCTTGATAAATTTCATATTTCTAGAGTTACCCTCTTAACCAAGATATGTCAGCTAGTGACTTGTAAAATTGAAAGTATTCATTGTCCCTTTTATCATCATATTTTGATCATATCGATATCGTAAAAAATGATAGCCCGACTCCCGCTCTCTATTTGTCGGATACTTTATCTTGCGAATTTAAATTGTTTGCGGGCTATTCATTTCGCGAACCTGGAAATTTTACTATCACTTAATGCAAAAATGGTAACTTTCGCTGGAATTTAATTCGCAAAATTAAACCCTCGCAAAATTAAGTGGTTTTACAGTAAATTCACTTACTTTGCCTTTTCTTTTGTTTGTCTCTTGTCTCTGCAGTCTTTCAGATACTCATTGTATCTGTTCTTATGCGCATATACATCCTCCAGCTCCCCTTCTGTGTACGCGTAGTCAGGATCATTGTAGGTATGACGATCCGTCTTGGTGAATATCGTTCTGTATGGGAGAGAAATGTACAATTAAATTAAAAGTCAATCTGCATTATATCCTTGAAAAAAAAATCATCTATGGGATTCAGTGTGCAGATTTTGACTTGTCTTGATTATTGAGTTTTGTATGAAATCTGATGGATCACAACATGCATCAAACATGAATTTATGAAGAAAAACTATATAATACAACATCATTTCTAGAGAAAATTATCAATAGTTTGTTCATAGATGATGGATTTTCTAGGATATAATCACTGCATATCGACATTTGGTCTGTAGTGAATGATATTCCTTTTAAAACTGTAAACTCAGTTACATTGAAGAGACAGGAAGAAATTTGGTATTCGCTTAAAAGGAACATAAATCAGAAGCGCATAAAATAAGCAAGCCATTGTCCGCAAGAGCGACCTGAAAGGCATCACAATCGGTAATCCACAAATCTGCCATTACGGACCATGTGCAGCTGAGAAGAATCATATCATCGGGTGGGGGAAAGTCATACGTAAGTAACAGGTCAGATCGTCATTTGATGTCATTTAAATAGCGCCATCAACAGTATGCGCCCCAGGAAAATAAGATTCCATGGGCAGATTTGAGCGCTGATTCGTCAACAGCCTTCCGAAAATATGCAAGGAATTTACATAGACTTGCATCAAGTCCGTCAGAAAGATATAATGATGGTATGACGTAAAGTGACAACATTAATTCAAAATGTATTAAACAAACAATGACACATGAATTATCATATTTCGGGTTTGTAAAAGCATGTAAGATTATCATAATTTTTGAAACCGCACAATTTTTCCAACAATTCTGTGTAAACTTTAATTAAGTTTATACCCAGACAGACGGCAAGAGTCACCGACATTCCAACTACAGCGCCATCTATAATGTTTGCCACAAGAAAAATGTAGTTCCCGGATGGGGCTTCCAGTCGGCAAGCAGAGTCTCAGCCCCCCTGATCAACATCTCTCAACTCTTCTTTCAACATATCTGAGAGACATTAAAAAGTCTCATAAGCCTTATAGCCAATCGAAAAAAAATCCATTGATTATCCTTTTCTGATGCATTGTGGGATCCAGAATGGGGCAGATTGTGCACTTTTGCGATTCCACAATGCAACAGAAAAGGATAATCAATCGGGTTTTTTTTTATTCGCGATAAACCTTATTGTGGTGCAGAACAGATGATGATATATTATTTTCTTCTGTATAAGCACACTGGCAACTTGACCATCAGGGATAGGATTAACCCCCGATTTGTGGTGAATGACCCCTCAAATGTAATTTTCACAAATGTTCACCCCTCATATTGGGACTCTTTGAATGCTCGGGGTGAAACCAGGCCCCATCATATGAACCTATAGCCTTCGGTCACTATACATGGCAAAGGTTTGTTTCACCCCTGAAAAAAATATTTTCAACTTCCTATTTTTGGATTTGCATGCATGCTCAGGGGTGAAAAAGCTCCCACATTTGGGCCTTAACGCAATCCCTGATAATCATACCCCAAACAAATCAGGATACCCACTGGGGTGTACTCACTTGTATTGTTCTTTCCTATAGCTAGGCCTAATACTGCCTGCCCTATCATTTGGGTAAGCAACCAATGCTTTGTCATCTCCTAGATTCGTCCCTGTACTGTGTAGACCCTTGGTCTTTGGTGCCCCCAGCATGGCCGCTCGTGGCTCGTAGCTTTTGGCGTCTTCCGTTGTGACGTTTACAAATTGACCCACTTCTCCAACTACTAGCGGTGTGATGCCTGAAGAGAATGAAAACAAAGAGAATTAAATTTATTAACCACGTTAAAGGTGGATGTTGCGATCACTTTAGTTTATTTTTTGCCCATCAACATATTTGATATTTTTCTCATTATTTCTGTAAAATATTTGGGGCAAGATATATTTCATTAAGACGTCATTGCCCAAAATGAGGTGGGGCTTGAGGATCCAGGCCTCGGCGGAGTTTGTCATTTATCTGACGTTTTAAACATTCTGAAAAGTCAGATAGAAATAGTACAAAGTCAAAAATGACTTCTGGAGTGACCTTACATATCAACTAAATATCATTTCTTTTTAACTTACGATTCCTTTTTTTTATCTCGTGATTATTTTTGGCCACTCAAGAGTCATGAATCCTTTCTGGGAACACTGTTCCTGCGTTCTCACGGATTTCTTAGCCCTGAGAGGGACCACCACTTTTTGTCAATCTATACCAATTCTTACCGGGATTGAATTTAGGTTGCTTCTTCAGTGTCGACGCATTGCTAACACCGGACAATGAAATATGCATGGTCTGTATCGCTTCCAGGTGCGTGGTCGTTGGATTCATTCCGGGGACGTCATCTGCCACCGATCCTAAAATATCCATGGATTGCAGTGTCTTGAAGGTGCCATACTGATTGGGCTTGAAGGAAAAGATCAGGTCTTGTGACTCTCCCGGTTTCAGTTTCCCGGACGACGGATGTACGCTGAACTGCGCCACCCGCTGGAATGTGTACGAGGCTGGGAGGAGGGCAGAGTTGTTGCGCAGGGAGCTGAGGGCGTCTACATGTTCTCCCATCGGGCAGTTGGCAAAATCGAAATGACTCTGCGGGGTGATGTCCAGAAGAACTGGAAGTGCAGAACCGGTCATGGCTACCTCAAGCTTGGTTCCTAATGGTGAATAAAAAGCAATACTTTATCCGTCATACAGTGATCGATTTATGTGAACAAATGTGTAGCAAATTGTCAAATTCCAACCGATCGTTAAAAATGATTAACTGTTACATTGAAATGCATAGTATAAAACTGCTATACACTTTTAGATTGTATAGCAAATTCTGCAAAGTGTGGAGCATTTAGCGACGCGACACTGGGTAAACTGTACACTGCGTAAATCGTACGCTGCATCGTTATGTTCACTCATTCAGTTATAATGAAGAAATACTACGAACAGCAACAGGTTGCCTATTCAAAAATTCTAGGCATAATCTTGTTTGTTTGACAACCAGAAACAATATTGATAAACTAGCTAGTGAAAATCTAATTATCAAACACATCACTCTGATCAGCTCACTGCGCAGGCTTGAGAACTCACCAAATTACTGGAACCAATCAGAGCGGTCAGTCGAGCTTACGCTTTTGCGCAATGTGGATATCCTTTTGACCATTTCGAGAGGTAGGTTAGCCATGCATACTGTTACACGAGGTCAACCCACTTTGACATGCGACCATTACATTATTTTAACATTGCAAATTGATTTGTCTACAGATTCAATTTGTCTCTGAATACAACAGACCCCTTACCTGAAACATCATGAAGACCGTTGACTGCTTCACCGTTGACAAACCCTTGACTACTCCCGATGACCGAGAACTGCATGAACAGTGCAAAGTCCTGCCTCGGGGGAGGCGTAGACGTCCCCTTCCAGCCGAGCTTGGAAGTGTTATACCGCGGGCTAAATCTGAAGTAGACGCCTATCTTTTGGTACGGGGCTAACATTCCTTGATTGGGTATGGCAGACATCATGGATGTAAGAGGGTTGGTGTTTGCGTGGACTTTACCCAGGTCTTGGACTGCAAGCGTTGCCAGAGTGGATTTAGATAGATCCGTTCCCTATGATTCAAATGCATAATATTGTATAATGGATGAAGTAAAACTTCCCACCGGTTATGCATGGGAAGTGTTTCTTTAGGGGCCTTGCCCTTTTACAAGTAGAGGAAAGCTTGAGGAAAGAGCGGGGAAAGCGTGATCCTTTTATACCCATTCAGTGAGGTGTTAATCACTGATCCTTTTTCACTCCTTAACAGAAAAAAGTATCGTGCTTTCCCTGCTCTTTCCTCAAGCTTTCCTCTACTTGTAAAAGGGCAAGGCCCTTATATATGTTCTGGGGCAAGAGCACTTACAAGGCATTGATAGATGTGTTTTTGGCCGTGGAACATGTTTAGAGCAGACAGCTCAAAGGTTATACATAAGAAATATGACCTTTTATACATGTATGCTGAAAGGCCAGATCGAGATACAAGGTTTTGATGTATGCAACACACTGTTTGAATTAGTCCCTATTATAACACACAAAAAGAGATTTGTTGCCTATACGCGACAAAACAAACATGCCTCTTTTAACATAAATAAAATTCATGGTGAAAAATTTATATGTATGAAATGATATTTTTTTATCTAAAGTTGCCAATAGATAAACAAAACTGCCATATACTTTATTTATACCCACATATCCTCCCTCGTAAATACCAAGGAGGTGCAAATTCAAGATCATAGCACAGTAAAGAAAAACAGGCCGTGTCAGACCATCCAGCTTGGTCTGAGGGTTTGTTTTATTGGTTGAATTGCAAGTCTGTCACCTGCTTGTATTCAACACATTTTGAGTGCTTTCACTGAGATTCCCTGAAAAAAGAACGAAAAGTAATCGACCAACTTTTCCCCCTTCGTATGGGCAAACAAACCTTTTTTAGGTTTAATGGTTGTAGTAATCAACTGTTTCAGACACCAAGGAATAAAAATGTAAAATATTTGATAAAAATCCAACCACTTACGGCTTCCATGCCTTCTGCCTCTTCCTCAAGCACCGTCACAAAGCTGACCGGGTCAGGGCCGTTGTTATACAGCACCGCCATCTCTGTTCTGTCCGTCCCGTAGTAGGTGCAGCCAAACTGGATGCAGTCCAGCCTCTGATTGTGATCATTTGGAGACAGAAGTTCAAGGGATCGCTCCACTACATTGGCTTTGATGACTAGGGTTGTTGGTTCTTGCGATTCTAGCATCACCCTGGGGAAAGGAAACATCAACATTTGTCATGGGAGATACTCACCTTATTCATTTTCACATTTTAAACAAGGTTTTACAAACAAATGTTTGATTTTCCCCCATACCTCTCTCTCATAGGGCTGTTATAGACAATGATGATTTCCCGACATGTCGATACGGATGATGCATTGTCGATAATAAAAATGAAAAAGACAGATGGGCGATTGCATATGCGAGATCTGCGCATGTCCCAACTCACAAGTCAGTGGTGAAATCACAACTTCATGTCATGCGCTGCCGCTGATCAAGCAATCAGCTTGCACACGTGAAGTCACGTGATGTAAACTAAACTCCTCACAAAAAGTATCGAAACACTTAAAAATGGTCCAATAATTAGCGGCCCGAAGGGAATGGATTAATCGAAGCAACACAGATTTATTGTTTTGATTTAACTTCAACTTTGCCATGACTTTATCTTAATCTCCAGTACTTTGTGTGTCCCGTATCATTGTCCACAACAGCGTGTGTAAAGCATAAACCTGATCAGGATCATTCAAATCACAGTAATGCAAACCTGCTTCTAAAGGGACGATTGTCACTTTTGACACTGTACCTACGTCTATTGAAATGACAATAACTCCGCTCCGCAACATCGGATCTCAACAATCGAGGTGTCAAAATACGCAGTACAAAATGATGCACTGGGTCATTGGCTTTGATTAATCCAATCCCTTTCGGGCCTTTAATTATTGGATCATGTGTAAGTGTCACGATACTTTTTGTGAGGAGTTTATACCAGAAGAAGTAAGGTAAGCTTTTAAGATGTTGCTATCATGTCCATGTTCAGTAGCAATGCTACCGGCGGGCGGTGACCGTACACCGTCGGATTATGTTGTTATTATAAACTTATTAAGGGATTATTGATCCCTACTTTTAACTTACTTTTTGTCAACAACTTGTCAACGTCGGAATTTTATTTTGGTGACATGTTCCCAAGGAAAAACGGTAATCAATAACTCTCTCTCATTTTAGGAGTGAATGGAAGGAAAGAAATTATTTTTGCACAGAGAGTTTTAATCCAATCGTACAAGTGCAATTTTGGCATACGCAAGATGCAAGGTGAGCCGTTGTGTAATGCAAGTCTTATACGTGACTATGCTTGTCTGTATCAATTCGCTGCTGTAAGGAATTTTGTCAAAGTGGAAGTGACTGAATTATTTAAGATTATCCATGTTTGCAGTTTATATTTAGCACATGTGAGATTATGGTCCCCTTAGCTGCTCCTGGAGCAGCTACAGTAGTAATTCAGAGAATGTTGACACCATGGAATCAAACAAACCCGGGAGAGTGGAGTGGAGGGGGATGCTGCAAAAACAAGTTCAAAGACATATTGGTTATCCTACTATTATGCTAGCTTTATGCTATATACGGAATAAAGCTCAATATATCTTTGAGCTTTATTTGGTTCTGCCTCCATGTGAGGCAATCACGAAACTAGTCTAGTGTGAAAACTTCATTCAGGGATTATGAATTCTTTACCCTAGACTTATTCTGCCTCCCTTACATGAAGGTAACACCCTTTATTCCGTAGTTGCTTCAGGAGCAGCTTAGGTGGCCAAAATCTCAAATATGCTTTATATTAATTGTCATAAATACTTACTGAGCTTCCTCTTGTAAAACTCCACTTCTCTTTGTAACAAATTCCACCTGATAAAACAAAAGAAGAAAATCTCATGAAAGATCCATACTGTTTTAACACTTTCCACGCAGCAGTCGTTTGCAGACGACATTCCAAAATTTCACAAAATGTTCAAAAATATCAGAATTATTCAATTTCATTACCATATTTGGAATCACAATGAGAAATGCATTGAAATAAGTACAAACTTGCCTAGTATTGGTTCAGCAATCCTTGAGATAGACTTTAGCCGCATTTATGTCAGACACTATAACACGGCCACGGTCTAAAAACAATACCTTTATTCTCTAAATCTAGCCAAACACTTGATGCTGAAATGTTGAAATGTTTTGCGTAAATGTCTTAGAATTGTTTCTGTAAATCTCATACAAGGTCATATGGGTTAACTCAAGTTAGAGCTGATTGTTTAACCCCTTCTTTACGTGCAGCGTATGTGGGAGGGCATTGGTGTATACACTCAACTTTAAATTATAATACAAAATAATAATACATAGTGCTTTCCACAATGCAAGCAAAGTCCCAAAGCGCTTTTGGCCAATTATTATCGCTGCCGTTTTGAATCAGAACCCTTTTCATCGCTACACTTCAGGCAGCTCCCGGCCAACAGTGCACAGCCTATCAGCACTACTTAGATTGTAGATTGTGACTCCCTATAACAGCTCCCCAAATATTGCTTGGGTTGAAGAGGCAATTGAGACTTATCTTGACCATGGTGTCCATGATTTTACTCCTCCATTCCATACCTTTATAACTTGTGATGCCTTTGGCTTCAGGGTGCCCGTAACAGGAAATATGGTGAGTGGTTGCGACCCATTGTATTGGATCTTGAAATGACCCGGAAGTGATCCATGGTTGACTAGGGTCACCGTCTTGGATAACACTTTGTTGTTGCGTACTATGGTGCCAAAGTCCACGGGACTGTCCAACTCCAGGAGCGGTTGAGGGCTATAGCTGTGGAAGAAAAATTAGAACGAAACAAGACAAAATCAGCATTCATATATAAAATCCTTAAATTATTGTTAAGTTCATCAGGTTTGTTAATGTAAATAAGGAGTAACATTGTGTTCATCAAAACCAGTGATGGAGGTGAATAATTGGAAAATTGCTACAGTCTATTTGGCTATCACGAGACGGTGACATAACTGCATATTCTACTAATTGCAGTACATAAACGCGCGCGCCTACTCCCGGCGCTGGCGTATACACACGAGCGTTGAAAGGCGGAAGATACATACGTGTGCGTAAAAGCTGCGCCTGTTAAGTTACGTCACTGTCCAGAGGAAGCCAAATAGAGTATAGCCTCACAACTAACGTTTCATGCTGACTTGATCAGTCAGATTTGCAAACCTTGCCAATCTTGTGACACATCTTATGGCTATATCTTGCCAGACGTCCTGTACGGAATAAACCGTGGACACTACTACGCATTTTAATTGGTTTGAGCATGAGCACATGAGTTACGGGACGTCTAGCAAGACATTGCCTTATATATTATGTTCTCTGGTTCCCGTATTTCTGGAAACACTAGTTCCCGCGGTTCTGGTAGTGGACCACAACTCTGATGAACTCTGACTGATCAAGTCATGATAACACATTAGTTGGCGAGTAATTTTCCAATTATTCACCTCAATTACTGGTTTTGATGAACACAATGTAAGTTGTAACAGGGATTATAATAATTATGGGATAAGAAACTCCCAAGACAAAACCCAGATTCTCTTGACCTTGATAGTTTGTCGCAACTGGTCTAGGTGGCGCACCATCATTTCCAAATAGTTGGGGGGGGGGGCTAAGGGATTGTTTGTCTGATGTGTGGTTACTGAAATATTGAGCAAAACGTGAAAAGGGCGTTGACCTTTGCTTTTTGGGGTCAGAATTTGAACATGCTCCGATTTTGACAAACGATATCTCAAATTGTTCGTCAGATCACAAGAGTTCAAGAAATGGTAATTGTTACTATCTGGAGTATTTTTTTGTGCCTTATACAGGGTTGAAAGGTCACAATCCCCATATACGCCTTATCTCAGTAACCACACATCGGAAGTGCGGCAAACTATACATGTTTAGAATCCTGGTGCTCAGACAAACAATTTGGTATGCTTTTCAGCTAAATTGAAGCAATTTGATTTTTTGATGAGCCCCAGTATGGTGGCCATATTGGAATTGACCAATATGGCCGTCCAGGAAGGCTCCAATTTTGGCATCCATCAAAAATCAAAAGAGTATGGTATGAGCAACATATGGGCCAAATTTGGTGCTTTTAGACGAATGTGAACCAAACCTCCCCTGTGAGCCCCAACTATGATTGCTTAATCGCATTTCGCAACTGTTATAGAGTGCGCTCTATGTTATGGGCCAAATCTAAACAATGCACAGATTGTAAGATTCAATCGCCTGGTTGTAACTCCTTAGCATACATGTAGGTATAGAAGTTGATATTGGGGGTTGTCACACTGAGAGGAAATTTCAGTTACTTTATGAGAATCACAGGGCTGGCCATTTTAATTGATTATTTCCTGAGAAGTATAATATGTGTGATTCATTATTTGAACGTTCCCAATATCCAAATTTCTTCTATGAATGAGACTTCTCAATTCTCTCTCTTTTCCCAAGCCTGTCTGAGTTATAAAAATTTAAACATTTCAAATTACGCTGCAACTGACCAAACCAACCATGTCTTGCAGCATTGTGATTGTCTCACTGGTCATCACATGACTTTGTTTCGGGTGATCACATCAAGATGGAACCCAGAAACTGCACCCTCAACTTAAGACACTCAGCAACGACCTACTCGTTGTTATACAGATATTGGTATTACCTTTGAGTATCCCATCCAGGCCTGGAAATACCACTTATCGCGGGGAACTTTTGCATTGGACAGGTGAAGATGCAAAAGTACCCGACCGACTGGCGGATAAAATTTCTCAAACTCACAATGTATAGAATGAGTTACACTGGCTGGTGGAATTTCTGTAGGGCAGGTAGTTTTGTGAGCTACTTGCCCGACTGACTGGTTGAAAAAAAATTGAAGTTCCGGCTCTGATCCTATCCTAATTAATTAATGTGCTTGTCAATGTGTGTGTGTGTGCATCTGTCCTGTTTGACAGTGTGCAGGGCCAGCACTACCGTTCTAGTACTTACACACAAAGTGGTATTTCGATGACATCTTCATCCACGAGTAGTATAAGTCTGTCTTGATAGTTCTGTGCCTCGTCGCTATAGAATTCAACTGTTGCGTTCACCTCTAGACCACTGGCCACGGGTCTGCCTGGGTTGGTCACTATTAATTTGAATTTCTGAAACGGAAGCAAAACAAGTTTAATTAAAACAAATAATTTTTGATATGTATTAAAAATAAATTATACACCTCAAAACATTCACTAATGTATTAATCAACCGCGACGAGGGCATTTGTTGTCCGAGTCACGAGTTTGACCCACTCATCACAACTTTGCATCCTGGGAACGAGAAAAATATATCTTGGGGGAAAAAGAAGTGGATCAAGCCATTACTGAGGAAGTAATGCGAGTACACATCTTAGATTTATTCAACAAAATATCATTTTTAATTTATATCTACAATCCTGATGAACTTATTCAAAGATACGTCACAACATGTACAACACATCCCAGTGCGTTTATGTTTTTGGATCACTGCATTTATATGCCTGGTACGCTGACACGCACAGGGTGTTCACCAATGTGGCAAATTGATCGAGAATTGTTTGCATCAATTGCAAAAAAAAGTATAAATGTCATTTTCATTTAAATAGAAATCAACATGCAATTCAGTTTAGTTGGCACTGTATTGAAAACACATTTTTATTGGCCTCATAACTTTGGCACAAAGTGAGGGTTGAGCGCCAGAAGGCCGTTACTGAAGAAATGCTATTTTGAGATAAGGCCTAATAAAAAAAGGTTTGATTGGCGTAACATAGAAGAAAAAAAATAGGGTAGGTAGGTCGGATTTTTTTGTTGTTGTTGTAAATCTATAAAACGACTATGAAATTTTATATACCAGCACACATACCATACAGACATAAACAAATGGCACAAATACACATTTTCACTGTTTCTCTGACACATATTTGTTTTTTGGGTGTTTTTTTCTTCTTTTTCTCAAACACACAAAAAAACAAAAAAAACAAAAAATGTTTAGGGTCGGCGGTAAAAATAGGGTCGGTCGGGTTACGCCAATCAAACATTTTTTTTTAGGCCTAATCGACTTTCAAATATTTGGAACTCATTACAATACAGCTGTAGCACCCAACTTATAAATTTCAATCAAATTCAGAGTGTTTATGAGTTATCTCTTTATGGTTCTGAAAATCTAGGTTATATGGATTATTTTTGTACGAAAATATCAATTTGTCCAAAAGTTGAGTTACGGCCTTCTGGAGCTCAACCCTTGAAATAACATCATCTGAATCATACACGTAGCTTTCGGACTGAGAGCTATGAAATAAAAGTATCTTGATATTTTCATCAATATTTTTCAAATTTTCTAAATAAAAATTAGTCAAACTTTTGCTTCAGATATCATATTTAATGTCCAAAGACTCTGTATTTATAATTATAGACCATTTAAATTCCGATTAGCCAAGTGTTTTGGCAACAAGTTGCATTGCCCGAGTCATGTCTTTCATACTAGCCCGTTTGTGGATTTCGCTGGCGCTGGTGTTGGTGATTGTCTTCCTCACAAAGTTGTATTTTGCATTGTTTCAGTAACAAAAACGGTGAGATAAAAGATAAAAACGTAACCAAGAATTGTTTTGAAGCGACACACAAAATATTTTGGTATCGAGTTCAGCTATCGATATATGAAGGATAGAAGATGCCACTTTGTGTGGGGAAGCACTACTTTTGGATTAACTGTAAATACTGGCAAAATGTCCACTTGCCACAAAATGACTGAAATGTCATCATTTTTCTGGTAAAACGCAACCAAGATTTTTGTTGAAGCGCCACGAAATATTAAGGTATTGAGTTAGTTAAGCTATTAATTAAATTTGTGTGGAAGCGCTACTTTTGGATTTACTGTAAATACTGGCAAATATGCCCACTTAGTGGGCATATTTGCCAGTGCACTGGTTGCACTGGCAAATTTGCCAGAGGGCTGGCAAATGTGTCCACCTGCAAGTGCAAGGAATGAATATGATTTATATTTTTTATAATAATAATATTAAATTAGGCCTCTATGCTCTAGGCCTATGTTAAATTGCACTTTTCCATGCACAAATTTGATGGCAAGGTCGTATGGGTATCTGGGATTTGCAATTTAAATGCTTAGGCCCTATCAATTATCTCACATCTGTGTTCGGTCCGTGAAACTTGATCGTCTTGCTGTCAGCACTGATGTTTTGTACCGTAACCGTCTGAACATGCACGGTGTTGGCTTCTGCATCGACGAATTCTACGACAGGAGGAATAATTCTGACACCGGCGATATCCCCGTCCATTGTTTTCTCTTTAAATTACGTTATTTTTCAATTCATGTTTTGACTCTTGGCTTCTAAAGATGAATATATCTACTTTTTTACACAAAAATCGGTCGAGTTCGAGCTCAGATGTTGTTGCCAGGTTTTGGAAGCTTGTTGATATATCTGTTTACAGAAAGGGATTCGATGATAATTTTCATCAAAAATGAACCAATAAAAACATGGTGCAATCAAACAATTAATTAATTAAATTATTGAAATATAAATATTTAATTGATTAATTAATTGTATTTCTCATATACTTAAATATAAAGGAAACATTATACAATTTTAGTATATATAATAACAAATACAAAATCACTATTTAGGGTCAAAGTTGATTAATTGAGTGCCCTCAACGTTTTGTGTGGTCCTGGCAACGAAGTAAACATTTTGCTTTACTTGTGCACATTTTAACTCGTAGAATTTGTCAAATTCGACGTCCAACAAGAGTTGTTCTATTCATTTTATGGTTTGGAACAGTACCTAATACAATGGGACAAGACTACTATGCAATTCTAGGTCTCACAAGATCTGCTATCGATGCCGATATCAAAAAAGCGTGAGTGTTTTTGGTTGGCACAGAACTTTAAATTATTATTTTATTGTTATTTTTATAAGCTTATACTTACTTACTTACTTGGTATACTTGGTAGTTAAGTCCTTTGATCCTTAAGGAAGGACTCTCAGCTTCTTTTTGAAGGTAGCCACAGTTGGTGCAGACACGGTCGACTCTGGTAAACGGTTCCATGGGTCAACCACTCTATTCGAGTAGAAGTGCCCTGCGAGCTGTGTCCTTGTACGTCTTTTAAAGGTAGATGACCCGATCACATTTCCGATTTTCAACTTGAAGTTTTCTATTCTACGTGAAAGGTCATCCTTAAAAAAGTCGTATTCCAAAGTTTGAGTTGCATAGCTCTAATGGTTCTTATTTTAGACGCACAAGATGCTGTGAACTGTACCCATTGAGTAGTGCACAAACTATATCGGTGGTATACCACCATTCGCGGTAATTCGACGTTATTTAATCAATTTCTCCGTAATTATACCGATTTAGACCGTCAAATTTCAGTATGATGATGAGAAAAATACGAGCTTTCATATGATATGAAAATCTCCGTATGTTTGAAATAATTCTGTGTTACGAAAATGTGATCGGGTCATCTACCTTTAAATAGCTTTTTGGAATGACCTCTTAATTGTGTGTGGGGGAGTGAGAAGAACTTAATCGCGTCAGTTTTATAATGTCCATGCATAAATTTGTAGGTGTCGATAAGATCTGTCCTTTCTCTCCTCTCTTGCAGAGATTCCATTTGAATGTCTGATTAAAAAAGACGTAAGCATTTAGCCTGCACCTTCTCGAGTTTCTCAATGTTCTGTTTTGTTTGAGGGCTCCAAGCGGTGGATGCATATTCCAGCCCTGGACGAATAATGGAACGATATAGCGTCGTTAATTTGTCCTCGTTTAGTCTGGAAAAACAGCGCCGGAACATGGCAATCTTTCGCCGAGCCTTCTTAATAATATCATTTACATGTAAATTTGGGGTGAGTGTATTACTTACTGTAATACCTAGGTCCTTTTGGCTGGACATTTCCTGCAGGAAAACCCCATTTAGTGAATATTGGTAGTTTATGGCTGCTCTTATCCTTAGAACAACACATTTGGCTGCGTTGAATTCTAGAAGCCACAGCTTCGACCATGCAGAAAGTGCGTTTAAGTCATTTTGGAGATAGTCGCAATCGGCTTTTGTCAAAATCGTATTGTACATTTTTGTGTCGTCGGCAAACATTTTTGCAGTTGATGAAATCGTGTCAGGAATGTCGTTGACAAAAAGGAGGAAAAGAATAGGTCCAAGGATGGATCCTTGTGGCACTCCACTAGTGACTGGTCTCCAGTTAGACGATCCATTTCTTAGGACAACCCTCTGTCTCCTTCCTCTTAGAAAGCTTTCGATCCAGTTTAGAGCTCGGCCTCGGATGCCAAGATGTTTGAGCTTGTAAAGCAGGCGGCCATGAGGAACTGTGTCAAACGCTTTGCGAAAATCTAGGTAGATCGCATCAACACCATTTTTGTCATCATAATCTTTGGTCCAGTCAAATAGACACTCAAGAAGTTGTGTGACACATGAGCATTGTTTTTGAAATCCATGCTGGTGACATGAGATTAGCCCGTGGTCAATGATGTATTCCATCAGCTGGTCATAAATAATTTTCTCCAATAATTTGATCACCTGACTTGTCAATGAGACAGGTCTATAATTATTTGGGCTTAAACGAGAACCTTTCTTGAAAAGTGGCGTGATATTCGCATCTTTCCAATCCTGAGGAATGACTCCAGTCTGCAAAGAATGGTTGAACAGAATACACAAAGGAATGTCAAAATCGAGAACGTTTTTGAGAACGTTTACATGAAATCCATCTGGACCACATGCCTTATTTAGGTGCAATTTCCTTAATTTCTCACGAACAATCTCTGGAGTAACAATGTAGTCATACATATTTGTAGTATGATACCGCTCCGGAAGTGGCTCGTTGAGATGCTCATTTTCAGGCTCAGTTTTCAAAACACTGGCGAAAAAGTCGTTAAGGATTTCAGCCTTCTGATTATCTTAACTTTTGTCCCTTGATGCTCTAAGACCTCAACAGTGGCTGATGATCTACTGAAATGTCTGGCATAATTATAAAACTTCTTAGGCTCAGTCTTGATTTGATTTATCAGCTTAGTCTCGTAGTCAATCTTTGCGGCATAAATTGTACTTTCAACTTCTGCTTATTTATAAATCATTTCAGCTGAAGTTGATTTTCAAGATAATTAAATACAAGTACTGACATCAGACTTTGTCTATTGTATCCCGGCCTATGTAATATCTATATAAATAAAAGGAATATGGTAAATATTGTCCGCGAGTGTTCTCAGAGATACCTTTGACTTTCAACTCTGTCTGATTTTTGTGTAGGCCCTGGCCTAGGCCTACATTATTGTTAAATTTAAAGGCACATTTTAATTTAAGTGGTGTTGAAAATGTTAAATGTTTAAAAATTTACTTCAGAATTCAAGATGAACATTAAAAATGGCCATTACTGTTGTTTCTACTAGCAAAAACACAGCAAAACTTGATTAAAACAATATCATCGCTTTCCGCTATTTATTGAAAAACGCCCTCTATGCAAATATGGTTCACGTTATGTATCACGCGTACTGCAGGGGGATACTGTCGGACGTAAAATGCTCGTCCCGTGGGACGAGCATTTTTTGAATCGACGTTTTCTTGTACATAGAGGGCTGATTTTTCTTAATACTTACTTAGGTGTAGGTTCATACATGTATTGTATATAATTATATATTAATACAATTATAAAAATATACTAATCCCAGTTTTTATCATAATTGAGGGCGCATCCTCCAACACATCTCTTAGTGCCCCTTTAATCGAAACATCTGACAGTGACAGTAGACTGGTAGTAAGTGACATTGAATGATTGATTTGGTACATAATGTGGCCCTATGTAGAGTGTGATCCAATTCCGTCCCTCATGTGAGGGACGGAAATCAATAGATAAAATGCTTTCCCCAGTGAAAATGACAAATGGAAACTAAATTGAACGTAAAAGCCAATCTTTTCGCGTAAAGATATTTTCGCGCATTTTGGTATCATAGACATTTCGCGAATTGTTTTTTTCGCGGGCGACTTTCAGGATGCACTGCATGAATGTTGAAAACAATATTTTCGCGTGTTATAATTTTCGCGGAAAAAGATTTTGCGCGAAAAGCGCGAAAATAAAACCACCGCGAATATTTCAGCTTTTACAGTATGTGTACTTGCTAAGGATGTTTATACACATATTAAATGTATTATAAAGTGAAATTAACATTACGATTTTAAGTAGGGGTCGTTTTTGATGCGTGAGGGATGACATCAATAGAAATGGGTAACACAACCATTCTGTACACTTCACAATATTTTATTGAAACTATGCAACTTTTATTAACTTTTCTCACAAATTATGAATTCGAGAATAAAACCATTTATGAATCAAACAATTGCAAGTCCAATGCACTTGGATAGCCAAGGGACGTCGTTAAAAATGTGTGAGGGACGGACACTTTTTTATGTGAGGGACGGACAAAATGAGACTAATCTTTAAAATCAACAATATTGATCAAATTCAATTTGAAATATAATATTTGACAGTTTAACTAATAGCATTTCAGAGAAAAAAACAAGAAAATTAGTTTTAGTTGGGGTGTAGGCCCCTTTTATGACCTTATTTCATAATGTGAGGGACGGACGTGAGGGATGGACATTATTGTCCTTCAGCAGCACATTATCATTTATACAGGGTGTATCAGAAAGAACTGTACCGTGTTTCTAAAATACATAAAAAATCCAAAATGATTATTGTTTTAAATTTAAACTCCTGCAATATAAAGGTGAACATGTTTCCTATATTATATGTTAATTTCATTGAGATATCTCTTTTTGTTCTCGTGTGGCAAGACATAAGGCAAAAAAAAAGAGGTTTGTCTCAAAGCTTGCGAAGGTTTCAAAATCGGGTGACGCACGGTTTTTTGTCTTCCTTTTATTATTTTTTACAATTTTTTTCTATTTGAAATGAATATTGTGATGTAGTTGTGTAAAGAACAATTTTTCAGCGTTTTTGAAGAACTGAGTTATGTAAAAGTTTGAGAAAAGGAAAATCTGCCGATATTTTTGATAAAAACTTGAAATAAAAATTTGTAGGGAAAATAAAAATTGATTTTACAATTTCCTGCATTTCAGACGCGGTATTTTGGCATTTCAAAACCAATGCGCGCGCAAGCTTTGAGACAAACCTAGTTTTTTGTTTGGCCTAATCAAAAATCGATGAAAACCGTATTTTTAATTTCAATCAATCCTCTCTAGCACTAACCAACATTTCAAACAATGTAGCTCACACCACATAAGCAATATTCAAAGCTCCCGCCAAAGAAAGGAAAGTTAAAACCACTCAAGCAGAACAAATCCTGGTTTATTTGCGGATTAAAAATCAGA